>OV121074.1:3568187-3727916 GCA_921293005.1 Nemoura dubitans
CATCAGGCTTTCTCTCGACATACATACGATATATGCGATGCACATATGCATGATTAGCTCCGCCCACTTCCGGCCAGACCGGGATTGATTGACATTTGAGAGATGCAACGACAAAATACCCCCCCCCCCCGAGTTTCCAATTGGGAAAAAGGGGGCAGCACCCGTCGTCTCGGCGTGGACTTTGTGAGCCCCCCCGTTGGCACCAAATGAACCAAAACAGTGGCGTACCGTTGTGTAATTTGAATGACGAGGTTGTTAAGATGGTTTGCAGTGTCTCGGTATTATGGTGGTCACCCATCTATTGCCCGGTATGATTTAGTATTGCTTAACTTTGGCAATATTTTGAGCATGGTAACCTAGGGAATGAAAGTGGATATGCTGGGATATTGGGATGGTGTAAGGTAATCGAGACCATCAGTGACTTTGGTATTATTGTGGTCACCCATCTATTGCCCGGTATGATTTAGTATTGCTTAACTTTGGCAATATTTTGAGCATGGTAACCTAGGGAATGAAAGTGGATATGCTGGGATATTGGGATGATGTAAGGTAATCGAGTCCATAAGTGACTTTGGTATTATGGTGGTCACCCATCCATTGGTTCACTCAGATTGTATTAGGTACCTATAGTCTAACTTTGGTCATCTAGCGATGGTTTGTTGAGTTGCTTGATGATGAATATAATGAGGCACACTTTTGTGAAAGTCTTTAGTTGGATAGGTTATTCTTGCTGCGTGATAGTTTTCTCAAGATTTTGGTAAATCTAAGTAAGATGTACAATTGCAAACACATGGCGACTGATTATTAGGGGAGAGAAGCGAATTGGTACGGCTCAGGCAACGTTGGTTGTTGTGTGCAATGTTTTAAATAGAACTGCACCGAAACTCAGGACATGATCTTAACAATTCGTTGCCAACTTTCAAAACGATATGTCAATGAAACCATCACATGAGACTTGAGACGTAACCTAAACAATTTTGGTATCGGAGTTGGTATAACCATTACCAGTGAGACTTTTGTTTTAGCATTCAAATCCCAGTTTGAAATAGTTTTTTTCAAAACTAGTGCTAAAGATAGGATATAGTAGACATGAGTCTAAGAAAATTAATTACCAATCATATTCCTGTTATGCTTATTTTGTGCGAAGTGTATCTGTATATTGATATGGCAGAGTTTTAGCTCTATCTAAACCTACATGAATGCCTTACAAAAACAGTAATTGTGAAGTGTTACTGTGGAGAAGCACACAGGGAAGCCAAGGCGGGGAACAAGTTCGACAATTATAATAAGGATAAATCAGGAAGCGACACCCTCGGCAGCGCGCCAAACAACAACAGCACAAAGCTATTCGCGACACAAACTAGCGTCGGCGTCGGCGTCGGCGTCGGCGTCGCGCTAAGGGTTACAGTAGCGTTGCTGCGAGGATCGACGCCGACGCCGTTGCGCCAAGTAATTAAAAACGCGCTGCGCGAAAATTACTTCCTCCTCCATTACACCAGAGCGCGCTGATAAAAAGGACACAAAGCCTCGCCTCGGAGCCCCTTTGTTCTTGTCCGTATGGAACAAAGTTTCACGGGCGCACAATATTTCCCCGGTTCGCGACGCGCGTTTGGCGTCTCGTGCGAGATCGCGGCCGTGCGTTAAAGCGCACGCACGCGCGTAGGGGCTGTGCGTGTGATTTGCGTGCGCTGTCGGCACGCACCCCATGCGTGATGCTCGCGTGCGTCAGAGTCGCTAATTAGTTCCCGATTGGCAGGGTCGATGGACGACGGCGACTTCCTCGGCGGTGGCGGGACGACGCATATGGATCGTTGGGGACTTGTTGGGGATGGGAGCAATGGAGTCGGCAGAGCCAAAAGTCAGAACTATGTAACAAGGTGCCATTATTTATCAAAACTTTTGATTTTTGGTACGTGAAATCAAAGATCGAGGTTTATTTGCGAAAGATGTCGAATTCAATTCCAGCTCCTCTTGTGATCGTTTTGAAGGATGAGCGTAGCTGCTTGTAGCAAAAGTTTTGCGTCGCTTGCTATAAGTTCATCAAAAACACTTGGGTACTTAAAAATTAAAATATAACCATATATAACGTGGCTTATCATATAATATATATAACTATTAAGTAAAATAACCCATTTGAATGAGAATGCCTTACGAAGAATGGAGAACTGTGCCGAATATTTGAAATACGATCTTTGAAAATAAATCTGGCAATTATAATTTTTTGAAAACATTGCGCACACCAACCACGATGCATTTTTGAAAATGTAAATCCCTGACGGACAGCTCATTAATTCATTACCTCCACTCCAAGATGAAATGAGCCCCCCCACCCCACCCCAAAACTGCGTAACCCTAATCCCATCTATAACAGCCCGCAGTCTGATCACCTACCCCCTTGACGCGCACCCCCTAATTGCCGGGCTAATTGGCCCACCGACTCCCCCGCCCCAGCTCGTCCAAACGCCCCCGAGGTCCACGTCAACGCGATCCTCCCGAAGGTGCAGCGATGCATCGCTGCATCGCCTGCGGCGATGCGAGAACAGGGACGGCGTCGTCGCTGCGGTCGGAGTCGTTTAGAGACCCCCACGTCAACGCTTTGCCACCCTCCGTCGGGGGTAGGTGGATGAGCGCATATCAGTGTCTTCCCCATTATCGTCAATCGTGTACGCTCGCGTTGCTAATGGTTACTCATGGTGGCGGGCTACTGATTTAATGGTCCAGCTCTTGGGGTGGGGTAATGGCTTGTTTCTTGCTACTTGAATGTGTGCACGATTTGGGTGACATATTGTGACGGATGTATGTTGGTGACAGTGAGCATATTACATTCGGTAGCAATTAAAATATGCGTTTGTGCAATATGCCATAGTAGGAAGCGTTATATAAGTAGGTAAGTATACATGTATATTTTCCCTGAAGCACTCTCTTTAACTTGATTGCGGCATAACTCTCATTTTATTTATAACCACGTCTTCCTAAATTTAAACAGCTGTGCATGCGGATTGTAATGTGGACAAAATAAATAAAAACCCGACACAGTGTGTATTGGCTCCGTATTGACTATATCGGGTGAATCATAAACTAGCACGCGCGGTGTCAAAGAGCTGCAATGAATAAATCATCGGCGGCCACCAACTTCGAGGCGCCTCACTTTCACAAACGCCATCTCGCTCGATGGCGCGGGTGGGGGGGGGGGGGCACCCACCTTTGTAAACGCCTGGCCATGTGGGTGCCACACACGCAGAAGGGTCAAATGTTTTATTCAGTATATACGTGCAATTGCACGGTTAGATTACATAAATATACACGTGTGTAATTTGTTGCGAGTACAACGAGGTAGACTGGCCGACAACGATTACGTCTCGGAAGGGAAAAGATGGCGTCTGGTACGTGTATATAAACGAAATGTTATTGAAATCGAATCTAAAATGCAAATATTATGTCTGGAGGTCATTGTGTCTGTGTGTTTGGGTTGTTTGGAGAGAAAAGTGCCCAAAACAGTGAACGCACGCCAATTCTCCGATATCAATAATCAAAAATCAACTATCGACGTTTGGTGACACACTTAACATTTGGTGAAATCAATATATATGATATAAATATATCCTCATGAATTGTACCAAGATGTTCCCGGGGATGATGAGTTGGCCGAGAGTGTCGACTGCTCGCGGGGGCACTGCACATTGCCGCCAGAGTGGTCTCGCTCGGAAGGGTTTCTGGTTCGACTCCCACCCCTCGTAATTTCGTCGACGGCGTCCCTCAGTCTGTGCCGCCGAGCACCAAACGTGACGAGGGCGTCGTCGCGGTCGTTGGCTTGCTCCGGTGTCGGCGTCGCAGACGAGGAGAGTTCCCGCCGTCAATTAGTCGGCTACCTTCAACGCCTCCACTGGGACGCATTGCTTTGTGTGGGGCGGGCCGATTTCAGATGTTTAGAATTCGTTAGCACGCCGGGATGTGGCTTATTAACGATTCCCTCTGCGCCGTAGGAATGAGTTGATGACCCAAGGAACCAATAATTAGTTTCGTTTGTCCTTTTTCTTCAGCTGAGATCTTAGCTGGCTATTGCAGTTTTACCTTTAACTTGTCCGAACCCGACGTGTGAGTTTGTACAGCTGTCTTTTTCCTTTACTTTAGGCTCATTTTATGCTGATTTGCAAGTGTATAATCGTGTAATCGTTAAATGTTAATGATATACCTAACTTATAAAATCAACTAATCTCACACTGCGTTTGAAACGTGCTGATCTTACCTTGAGGGCTCCGAAGATGCAGGGGTATCCATGATCAAGTCAAGTTAGCACACAACACACACACACTGTTCGCACACAAATTTAAAATATACGTATTACCTTCGCGGGTTGTGATCGTCGACTGCAGACATTAGACAAGGGGCACGGTATTGGGCATTATTTTGAACTTGACATTGGTAGGTACTTAAAATTAATGGCCTGAGCCAAAACAAAACATTGTAAATTGATCGAAACTCGTAGAGGCAGCGTCGACGGCGAGGCAATTGAAAGGGTAGGATAAAGAATTACGTATACTCCTACCAATAATCGTTTCCTTCAACTCGCCTATATACAAAGGGCATACAATACTCATTTCTATCTTCTTTAGATTGCAATTGCAAGAATATAAACGGAACAGATGATTATAATATTATTATTTGAAAATTGTCATTTTTAATGATCGGCAGAGTACTGGAACGTCAAAACCCCGGGCTGCGATAGCACCCACGCACCCCTGCACCCCTGCCTAACCCACCTCTGCTTCTACCTAAATACATTTCTGAAACATACAGGTAACATTGTTTAACTATTTAAGTAGGTAGATGATGAAAACGAGGCTATGAAAAAACAGCGCCGTTTGGTGTTTCAGAGTACAATCAGCTCGCTGGGCATGCATAATCGAATGGTTCCTTCCCAGCTTTTTGAGCACAGGTGAATCTGCTTGAAAACCTTCTTGCGGGCATTTGCAAAAACGCACGACGAATCGTAATTCTGCACAGTTTCGTAGCTGCTTAGTCAAATATTACGACTGGGCTACGTGTGTTTTCACCAATTGAGTCTGCAATCGTCACACAAGAACAAAAGTCGGATGAGAGGCTTACTTATAATTGCGATCATGCAGGACTGTAATAGATCGAACAGATTTTAACCATGAAACCGCGAAAGGGCAAAGAAATGAAGTGGTAAACTTTACAGTCGACATGGTTTGTCATAAGATAAAAAGAATGGGTTTACCTACTCAAAATTTCTACCTCTGTTTTGCAATCTCACTCTCTCAGTTTTGAATGTTGGCAAGAAAATTCTCGTCAATTGCGATGAGTTTCGCATTTCGAAGCGGGCAAACCAGCGATTCGGGACCAGTAAACCAGCGATTGGCGACCAGTAAACCAGCGATTGGCGACCAGTCCACCTCGCCTTATCAGCCACGTGCAGCCACACACGATTCGCCGCGCAGTTGTGCAGAAATCGCGCGGTTTCAGCGCCGACCTGGAGCAGTGCTCGTCGACGGCATGAGATGCAGCGACCAACGCGAGGAGGTCGATACTCCGACGAGCACGCCGACGCGCAAACGCGATCCACGCTTTTGTTAGCAACTGGCTGGTTGTATCAACCCCCTCCCAACCCCCAACCAACCCCCGGCCACCCAGCGCCACCCCCACGGCCCCCCGCCCCCAACGCCAGCCTCAACCCCATCAGAAAACACATTATTCAACGTAGCATTACATAGCAACGAACGAACGAACGACCGTCGATCGAATTCCAATGTGCCGGCTTGGTTGGCTTGGTTGGCTTGGTTGGCTTGGTTGACTGGTGGCGCGAGGCGAGGCACGCCTGCACCGACGACTAATGATGCCAGTCGGGCGGTCGGGACGACGGTGCCTTCGTATATTCGCCTTTCACAGCGCGGGAATTACGCGGCGCGCTCTCCTGTATAGCTGCCGCATGTTGTGGGCTAGTTATTATCAGTCAGGTTAATTGGGGAGATCGACGACTGGTACGGAATGGCGCAGACCCCCCCGTGCCCCCCCCCCCCCCAAAGCACACGTGCGGTTGGCTGCTCATTAAAAAGTGTTTCGACAGGAGATAGATTGGTCGTGGGTGGTGCGACTCCCACAGTGATTTTGACGGACTGCAGATTGTCGGAGAATTTGTGTTATGACTTTTGGAAATTTATAGGGGTGCTTCTTATTAATAATACCTTGTAACAAGGTTTCCTTGTGTAACGAAGAGGCAACAACAGATTCTGATCGACTTGATCGAAAAGACATATTGATAAAAAAAGTATTTTGGAGTACTTTATTGAAAGGTATATGAATCGATTGAACATAACCACATGCAATAATTATAAACAAGACCGAAATCTATTTTGAGGCTGGCGTCCACGCCACAATGTTCTCAAGGCTAATCGAACTAAACACGGAAAAAAACAAGTTCTACTGCAATCAGCTATCTTTATTGGTATATCAATACATGTACCATCTTTTTTTCCTTGGGGGTAAATAACTCTTTTGCTATGACTAATTCCAATTGATGTATCTATTTTATTAAAATTGAGGCACAACGTAAAAAAACAGCAAAGGTGCATTATATTATTATACTATGGGAGATAAAAAGAATTAAATGCGCTTTGAAAATTCTAAAATAAAACAGGAAATGATTGACCATAACACTAATACGTTTCTTTGTGCAGCGGCAATGAAGCGCAAATATGATAATTTGGCAGAGCGCGGAAGTCATTGGAATCCGTTGGCAAACATTATACCGCGCGAGAGCTCTTAAAAACGCCGAGGGAGAGAAAGAGACGGAGAAGCATCATTTCGCCAAAAACTTTATTTGGCAATCGAGAGCTGAAAATGCCTCGCTGGCACATTGTCCCAAAATGGGGCACATTAAAACACAGTTTATACGAAACCCGGTCGAAGCATTGTCAGCCAAACGCCCGGCAACAGCAAAATAGACTAACATATTTCGGGGATTTCAAACGATCACATATAACATTAACACACACACACATCATGCAGTAAGCCCATTTTCCCATCTTGATAAATATCTCACATTATGCTATATATATTTAGTGCATGAATTGGCCAATTCGGTCACGGGCTTTCAAGCGACGCCGACGCCGACGCCGACGCCGACGCCGACGTCACATGCAAATCGACGCCACGGTGTGCAACGATGCACGAATTAGACGACGTCATCAGGTTTGGCGTCGCGACGCCTGGCTGCAGCAACAAGTCCCACAGACACACACACACACACACACACACACACGCACACACATCTCTTTTGTGCTTGATGGCATTCTTTGTATAATAATGTGTGTCAGCAGTGTGCGTGCAGCATTCTTGAGCGCCGAGTACAACAATTCATTCATGAAAAGTTCGGTTCTAATCGGATGCCGTGCGCCATTGTGCGCCGTACAATTGGCGGCGTGGCGTCGGCGTCGGCGTCGGCGTCGGCGTCCGCGTCACAGATTCAAAAGACTCGCGGGAGTTTAGCGGTCCTGAAAGCGCTGGCTTCACACTCAGGTCGAAGGCTCCACTTGAGATGAGAAGGATTTGCAGTGGATGGAAGTACCAATAATGCGAATGACTGGCACGTTTTATGTGCAGCAAACATATTATTATGTTTACCCATACCACAGACTATAATAATTTTATAGTGTGTTTTCGTTTACAGTTTTTAAAGTGCCATTTTATACCATAATATCCGGAAATGACGTGAGTAAAACTTAAATTTTTAGGTACTTAAATACACCAATGGAGCTATCTGTTCATTCAGTCATTGGTTTTATCCCCTGTATTATGCATTTGTTCCTGCATATTTCTTGTGGGCAACTAAAACTAATGTATACCCATACGTTGCGGCTACAATATACACATATTTTTAGTGAGATAAAATTAAGAAATGTGTACTGAAACCTTATTTAAAAAAAGTAGGCACCTGTATATTTTACACTTAGGTAATACATGTTTACGCATTTGTTGTAAAATGTGCATTTCTTTCTACCTGTATAATATGTAGCTCCACAGTTTAGCGTAATATACAGTCTAAACAGTAAGAGATTATGGCACTGTGTGCCTATACTCATGTTTATTTCTACAATGTTCAAAGGTACTTTTTTCTTAGATATTTTTTATAGTGCTACTACAGCCCTGGTTACAAAGGTACAACAAATACAAAATACAAATACAAATACAAAGGTACAACAAACTTGAGAAAAGTGGAATTGCACCTAAAATTCTAGGCTCCGTGCATTTAGTAACAAGTATAACATGTGTTTATGCCTAAGTTACAATGCACATCTCAGTGGCCATAGCTCGAAGCTCGAGTCTGTGTTCGAGGCTGTAACTTGTTGAAGGCTGGCGTTCTCGGCATTGATTGCGTGCGTTCGGGCGCTCGGCGCAAGCGCAGTGCCGTCGCACGGGAAGCCAATGCCGGGAAGTGCGGGGCACCGGGAAACAGGGGGGTGGGGGGGGAGGGGGAAAGCGCGCTCACCTTGTGTCTCATACGCCTAGAACAAAAGAGAGGTGGCAACCGGCGTGCACTGGGTGGGGTGGGGGCGTTGGGTGGGCTTCGTGTGTGCGCCGCACGGGCTGCTCGAGGGGAGACTAGGAGAATGTCTTGTACGAGGGAAATAGAGCACGGGCTTGTATTCCTACTATACCTACAGTTCGTGTGTAGCGATTTCAGTTCTAACACTGTATGTGTAAATTAGGGGATGAATAGTTCCTGTTTAAACTTTGAAAATAATTGTTGATTGGTTTGGTGGAGGTGCCGGGTTTTGATATTTCGCATAAGCCGGCAGTGACGGATTTTTGTTTGCTTTTCATCTTTTCGTTTTTGGACTGATCTTTTATAAGCATTACCTCTCAGGTACAAATATTATATTTCAATAACTAAAATTACTACCAAAAGCTGTTGGTAAATTAACGAAACAAATCACATTCAGAAAATGCCACACATCTTTTGAAATAAAATTTGAAATAGATTTGCCTATAGGTATTCATTGATATTTGTGTAAGAAATTCTGCTTCTGATTATTCTGAGTGATTGCATATGATTGCTTCTTCTGCTTCAAAATATTTCTCGCATTACAACTGTAATTCTCCTCAACCACAGATTCCTCAACGAATCTGACCTGCATAAAGCATGGCGTCATTTAGCAAGGATTTCTTGGCATCGCTGAAACGGGCTCGAAGAAGTCATCCCTGGCAAAGCGCTCACAGAGACGTGTTTGGGCTGGGACTTGGGACGGCCATTTTCTGAACGTGGGGGCGTCGGCGTCGACGCCGACTTTGGGTCGAGACAAATTTGCTGCGATTTCAAAAGCACACTCTAAAACGAGAAACCGCAAAACCCGAGAAACCGCACGGGCAGAGTTGATGGACAACAGTGGCAAGATGCAAACATGAAGTTCAGATGAAGTTTGCGCCACGTCTAAACCCCATTTCATGCTAGGAAAGGGAGTGTATTTGACCCTATGCGGCTAGACACGAGCCAAGAGTTTCAAAACTGCCTGTAAAGAGCCTTTTGTATGACTCAAGACATGCCTAGTAAGTTTTGAAACTCTACGCTCATGCTATCACAGCAGTGGATCCGTGAAGAAGATGCAGATAGGTATCACTATCTTTCTTAACGAGATTGTGGAGTAGCACAAAATCACGTGACCAAACGACAAAAAACAACTATATTTTGAAACTTACTGTTCAAATTGGTGACGAATGTAGAATGCCTATTCCTCCAATTTCAAACCATTAAAGTTGGCCAAAATTAGACATGTACTTACACTTAGTTCAAAGTGATTGTGCATTGTGCAGGGTTGGTTTTGAGAGTGCATGGCATTAATTCAAATGCACAACTTTGCAATCCGTCTTCGTGGCAGCTTTCGCATGTTCTCAACCCCAGCTAGTGTGCATCGAGCACCTCACCCCCTTTGGGGGGGGGGGGGGGGGGGGGGGGGGTCGACGGACACGTGTGTTGTCACCGCAGAGCAATCTTTGAGAGGCGGGGTGGGTGGGGGCTTTGATCGAGTGGGTGGACCGCGGTTGCCGCGCGCTCGACACACACTTAAAGCACCCCCAACCCCCGCACGGCTGTCGCTGTTCGTGACAGTCGGGCCGCGTTCACACCCTCGCCGTTGGGGCTCAAAGGGGGCGAGCGAGGGCGACGTCGGACGGCGTTTCGGAGCCCGCGCGCTCGCCTGGCTTGACGCCGGGCAGTGGACGGCGTCGTTGGGACGTCGTCGTTGCACTCCTTGCTCATGGAACTGTTGGTGATTGCAATCGGTACATAAATGGTGCATATCTAAAATTAGGGGAAACTGCAAGAAAATCACTTTCTCCCAAGAAATTAAGGGACGCCCATATATTACAAACTCCAAATTGGCAGGTTTCATATACTTGGTATTGCAAAGCATTCGGATAATCTGAATATTATTTCAAAATTTCGAACCTCGAAACGAAAAACTTTGCAGCGTAAATATAGTTTCCGCACCTTGGAAGAGATTCGAAAGAGACTATGTGGTTTGTTAATGTGTTGTTTAGTGATTCAAAATTAGTTCCATATACGATTTGGGTATAGATGTGTAGGTAAATGTCAACAAGAAAATACCGACATGTTTGTGTACAAGTCGCATTGAACCCTTGTATGTATGTACTAGACTGGCGACATCGTTACTTTTTCCATCAATTTTCTATCTGCTCGATTTCTTATCTCTTTTTCCCGCCACCAACCAAAGTAAGATGCAACTTTCAAGCCTTCGCCCGTGCCAACGAAGGCAAAAATAACGCACAGCACATCTTGCCATTCCATTTAAAACCTTGTCGCGCAAACAAACAAACAAATATATAAACAAACAAACACAGCTACGTTCCTGCGCGATATTCCCGTCGAACAAACAGCCGCGACACTAGCGCTGCCTAGGTGCAGGCCCGTGCAACCACACGAGCAATGCGGCAGTCCTTTACGGGCGCCTAACATATATCTGCATTTTCCACCGCACCAAACATACGTCATTGTGCCATGCCAATGTTATTCCTTCCTCGTCAAACACTCGACCACGGTATATGCAGGGTCACCCTCTTCCATGGCAATGCGGTGTAATTATTCTACAATTCTCCACGCATATATACTACATGGCTCTTTATCTCGCTTGCAAAGGCGTCGCATTTTCCTTCCCTTTCCCACTCGCGCCGAAACCCTTTCGCCCGTGGAGACCCCACACCACCGAAGGTTGTGTGTAGGATGCAGTCGACGCCGAAGTGCTATTTGCTATGTTCGGAGTACCCATAAGCGGGCGCGGCGTGGAAACGTGTTATTATTCTCCGCCATGCTATTTTCTCTCTCTCTCCCTCGACGACGACGACGACGTCGCGACGACGACGTCGAGCGGGACTCACACGGCTAATGTGCAAACCTTGTTCCAGCAAACTCCGATTCGGCGCTGGCTACACATTTCAAACTCGATCCCCCCCCCCCCCCCCCCCCCCCGCCGCCACCCACCCACTCGCAAAGCGTGAACATCGGAGACGCGCAGTCGAACACAGAAGTCTAGTTTGAAAAAACACGCGAGGGAAAAAAAACACGCGAGCGAGCGAGAAAATGAAGAATGGACGGGAGTTTAAACCTCGTTCACTTAAATTCATCCGTTTCTCTACACTTTTCCGTTTTTTTTTTCTCTTTCTTTTTCGGAGTCCCCTTCCCCTTTTGAGTTGCAAATCTGGGCGAGTTTAAAAGCCATCGGTTTGTCGTGTCTGGGGGAGGGGGAGGGGGGGGGGGAAAGAAAACAGAAGCCATTAGTCACCAACTTATTACGAAATGCTAGGAATTCGCGCTGCGGCTGTACGTCGGGTTATTCATTGGCTTCGCTGCGTGGAAATGGGAAATTGTCGCTAAGTAAACGGGAGGGGGGGGGGGGGGGGCGGCGTTTTCCAAGTCATTTTTTTCCCTAGAAGTGCGAATGGAAGCAATTTTGGCGGAATTTCCCTTTTAACTCTAATTGTCTTCGATCCGTGCGTTTTTTTGTTTGAACAATTCAAACCGTTTACATTAAAATATATAACCTCAAGCCACTTTCGTTCTGAATTTTTGCAGGATGTTTATGAGATGGAATCTCTCTTGTTCGGTCTCTTATTATGGTTATTTTAGTCTTATTTTGAAGTGGTAACACAAAACTTGTGGACAGACATTGTTACACTTATACCATTTTTCACACTTTTGAAAAATTCGAGCCAATGGAGCAATGAGGAGAATCCATTCAGAAGACAATTGTTTGGGTGATTAGATAAAATCTCCAGTGCAAAACCAATTGAAATAATCTATATAGCAAGAAAAGTATAGAAATAGAAATTACCAGAAATTAGTGCGATTGATCTCTCGTTATACATTCGATTAAAAATATCCCAAAAAACTCGCTTATTGAGAAAACTTTACGCGAACTTCGTCCCCGAAATATCTTTATGCCATAGTTTTTGCGTCAATTCGTTTGAGGTGCAAGAATCCCAAAAAGCACCTCCTTCCACGTTGCCCCCGTCCACTGGTCCCTCGGTGCCGGCAAGTACACGGGGGCAGCCACGTATATACCCATGTCAGCCCCCCGCCCCACCGCCACCGCCGCCTCCGCCGCGAACGCGCACGGCAGGCACACACAGCGCGGAGAGGCGTTGATTGATTATGCATATCGAAACCCGGGCCGACAGAGCGATATTTCACTTCAGCAATCTGTCAGTGTGGGCCGTGTCCGCCATGCCGCGGGAAGGAGCGTGTATATAGATATACCAACAATGTACACGATCATTATGCTCCGTATTGTGTTGTAACCAACGGCCGGTGAAGGTTCTTATTTTTGTAAAACAAGACCATTTTTCTCGCCATGGAAAATATCACACGCAATATAAAAATATAATTAATAGATTAGCTCTGGTTTTGAGATTCCCTCGAAGGAAATAATTTTCTTGCGGTTTTGCTATGTATCGATGGTCGCTGGATGGTATAACAAATGTAATGTACTGGGCAATTAGTGTACCAACGAAATCCCATGCCACGGCCAAGTGTTGCTAGTTCCGTTTCCTGCGGTTGAGTGTGGTTGCGTGCGGTTGCGTGCGGTTGCGTGCGGTTGCGTGCGGTTGCGTGCGGTTGTCGTCTGTTGTGCAGTACCGATGATCGCCGCGTTCGCAGCGGGACATTTGTTTTTCGTGTTGTGTGTTGCGCGCGGGAAAACGAATCCGGATTTCACACATCGAAAAGTGAGATGTCATGACTTTGTCGAAATCATGTGATAGTCATCAGAGTTTGCTGCACAGAGGCAACCGAAAATTGCCACACATACCTATTACCTACGTGCCAGCCAGCCATGTTCAATCTGCATACCTTTTTTGTTGCAATCACGTCATGCAGATACATATTTAGTTCCCTGATTTAGGTAGATATACGGACATGGTATCCAAGAATAAAACCTTGTTGAAACACGTGACAAGTTCACTTTTTTAAACAAATTCAACACCAGTAAACTTCTTTAAAAAAGCAGCACGTTACCAAAATTTGGCCCTAAAACTAACGGGAATTATTGTTTAGGGCCTATGGAAAGGGATTGCATATTGCATATTGCGTATTGCGTATTGCATATTCCATATTGCATACTGCTTTGCATATCACCTATACCAAGTAGAGTATATAAAACAAAACAAACTCCACTATAGAAACATGCACGATAAAGTCGAGAAAAAAACTAAAAAGTTTACTCAAGAATCTGATATGATATTAATAATCAAAATTCCAATTTCCCACTAGAGCTCGCAGCAGCCGGGTGTATTTACAGGGGCGCCCCGTTCACAAAGCACTCGCCCCCCCCCCTGCCCCCCTGCCCCCCTGCCCCCCTGCCCCCCTGCCCCCGAAGTCGCCCGATGTCGCCCGATGTTGACTCGCGACCACTTTTGCAATCACGACGACGACGTAAAACATTTATGACGTCATTATTCGCCCAACATGCACACACACTCCAGGGGTAGTAGGTACCCGTCGAGAGGTCGGCACACAGCCACGGCTGCATGGACGATTAATTTTGTGTGCAAACGTATTAATAATTGAGCGCCGCGCGCTCCGGTCGGCGGGAGAACAAAGGCCGCGCTGGCGGGGTTCAGGCAGTCGGGCCACGGTGCAGCCGCCCTCGGGGGAGACGCGACGGCGACGGGTTGTGCCCGTGATTACCTAAAACCCGCAAGAGCGCGCCGGGATACGTCGAGACTGCACAGCGTGCTCGGCATAGCAATGTACGTGGCTAATTATACGGAAAGAGAGAGAGAGGGAGGGAGAGAGAGAGGGGTAGAGGTAGAGAGAACTCGTGTATATAGTTTTCAATCCACGTGGGAAATTGATTATAAGTAAGCATGCTTGGTGAAGGTCTGCGGGATTTTCTTTGCTTTTCTTCGGTCGCTTGCTGGTGTAAGCTATACGTGAGGTTTTCGTCACAAACTCCTTTATTTCAGTCTGTGAGTTTAGTCAAAGTGGTAAAAGGATCCCACTGTGCATATAAGACCTTATTATGCACATGGAGATGAAACCAGCTACGTCTCGGATCCATCGTTTATGTGACTGGCTTTGAACGACTTCAGTATAGGTATATACCAACTACCAATACGGTTTTTTAAAACTAAATATTTAATTTGTATGAAATACTAACTAGGAAGTCTAGACAAAATTTTACTGTCAGTCAAGCTTAAATCTTTTCTACAACCCTTATTTCGAAACACTTGTGCCATGCGTAAAGCTGGTAAAACCAATTGACTTTTTACTTCAGCTTAATTAGTACAAAAAAATGTAGGTAAACGCGTTTTACTATTCCTCGGAGTTCTGTACCCAGTTGGACGTATAGGTTTTAAGAAATTTATTCCAGACCCACGTGATATTTGGGCTGGAACCGCGCGAGGACGCGAGCCAAAGTGCACGCGAAATCAATTCGTTTCCACATTCTAAGCCTCGACACACACGCGGGCATCGAAGAAAGTTACCCCGACCCGAGGAGAGAGAATCGCCCCGAATTCGCGCGAACTTTGCAGAGTTTTGCAGCCAGCTGCAATTCGACCTGCGGTCGACGATGTATACGTGTGTGTGTGTGTGTGTGTGTGTGTGTGTGTGTGTGTGTGTGTGTATGTGTGTGCATGTTCTGCTGTATATAGAGCTAATTGCGACGGTGCTGCGGTTTTGACATGGCGCGGATTTCTCGCGAAGCATTATTGCAAAATGAAATCGAGGTGCACTTAAAAATTGGATCCATGCAATTGTATTTCATACACCGTTTCCTTGTGATATCCGTATAAAGAAATATAATTGAGAAGATCGAATATGTTGTGAAAGTGCAGTAAAAGTTTGAAATTCATTAAATACATCGTATATGCCAATTAGTTATGATGCTGAACGGTAAGTTACCGAACACAAAAGAGTTTACTATTATATACTTGTAATTATGCAGTGCTACGGTTCGCGCCCTTTTTAAATTAGTGCTCGAGAGAAAATGAAAAATATACATATTTTCATCAAAACGTTACGGATCGTTATTGATGATGCAGTTGAAATGAAAATATATGTACGTGCGTTACACACTGAAGACCTGATGAGTAATGATGTGCTCTGTTATAGTTTAGGCTGTGTCCAAAAATCTGTTCGGCTTAGATATTCGGTCTTGGTCCCAGGCTAGCAATGTATTTATCAGAATACTTTCGTTATTGGCTTTGAGTATAATTGAAGCAAAAGCAATCGAGAGAGGTATAGTACCATATACACTCTATAAAGTTGATTGCTTCGTCTTAAAACAAATAAGATGCATACGATCAACTGTTGATACAAGTATCCTCTGATCAAGTTGCAAAGACCATTGCAAAAAGCGAAGGTTATTATAATAGTATCTTTGATTGCAAAGATCAAGACCGTGACTGAAGTGTTTAGGCCAAGATAGCAGGATTTCGGACATAACCATATCTTGCAGAAGCACAGTTCGGTTGCATGCTTCATTTTGATGCGCAATTTGAAGACGTGACTGGCCAGTAACTGATTATGTGGAGATTGCATCGAAGTTTCAAGGTCAAGTCTGTTCAGCAACGGATGGACATCAATAGCGCCACTCATATTGGTGCCAAATTAATGTTGACTGTGTATATATAGTACTATGCTACAGGACATAAAGATGCTAGAACTAATCTACGATATAGCTGTAATTAGGCAAATGAAGATGAATCGATAGTTCCATATAAGTAAGACTCTAAGCTTACAAGCTTCTAAGCAAGAATCTTAATTACATCACTATAGTATATACTCTGCAATCTGCCTCTACTACCATTACTGCGTCCAAGCCTCTAGCCCTCATTACTCTGCTGTAAAACTCTCGAGTATAAAGAGCTGCTAACCTTTTTACGTCCTCGCTCCTAACGCTAAAACGACTCTCGACTTTTTGCCCCGAAAAGACACACAGGAATGTCCATGACGGTGTCGCGAAGGCGATTCGACGCGCCGGGTCGTCCTGTCCGACGGCGCGCTCTCGTTTGCCAACGTCCGCGATGAAGACGTCCTCGATGGTATCGACGGCGTCGTCGACCGGCCAAGACATTTCCAAAGCCAAGCAGATTTCCAGCCATCATCAGATACTATTCTCAAAGCTGCCGGCGATTTTTCTTGGCCGTTTATGCTTATGTTTCACTTTCAGTGACTCTGTAATATACACTGTTGAGACTTCTTTTTTCTATATTAATCAAGAAATGCTCAATTGTTAAATTAGTGTTTCTAAATAAGTGTTTCTGTTATAACTTAGTACTGGTAGTACATCAGTGCATCCCGAGGTTTTCCGGAGAGTCAATATCATATCACAAAGTTCACCTATACCTAGATCTTGAAAGGATTGCTAAATCGTGAAAACCACAAATCTTAAATTCCCGGAGTGCGTTTCTGAAAAACACAGGCCGAGGTAGTCTTGCATTTCGGTCAGCAACAAGAAACCCAATCACGGTTAGGTTTCAACGCAAAAAGCGCGTCGATGTAAGAAATTGGTCTAGAACGTCCCGGGCACCGATGTTGCGTTGTCATCGACGGCATGCTCAGCCACGACCGCGTCGAGCTTCGCACGTCGAGTGCACGCATCACGGAGGCGTGTTTTGGGATTGAGATTTACCTACCGGGGAAAAAAACCTCCTCAACCATGCGCAGTCCAGTTTCCACTAAGCTGCAGGACCAACGAGTCCTTTTGGTCACGTTCTAAATTTTGAACGCATGTACTACCTCCAAGCGTTCTATATGTAGTGTTTCTGATAATTTTCCCGATTCATGACATTCATGATATTTGTGTATTTGTAAAATAAGTCGAAAACTATATAATGTGTCTGTCCGATTTCGACAACCTCTCATCGCCTCTGCTGTTTCCACGTCTGTTCGCATTCGGGATTGTTTCAGCACTGGAAATCTGCGTGCCAAATCGGAAATCAGTCACGGAATCGCAACGCCCAAAACGAGCGGCGAATCGCGGAGGACAAAAAAACACCCCAAAACGGACGCGAAGAAATTCGATCGCGCACTAATTTACGAAATCACGCTAGTATCGGCTGTCGAATCGTCGTCGTCGACGGCGGCGACGACTGGAACTATGCTTGGTCGCCGTCGTGGCCCTGTCAGGATTTAGTGATCAATGTGACAGCCGAAGGTCGTGCCGGTCACGGCTGATTGGCACGACGGGGGCAGCGGGCCGGCACGGCAGACCAGTCACGTCGCACTCTCGGCGCGCCGGACGACGGACACTGACACTCGGAATAAGATGTCTGCCTTTCGACGCGGCGCGACGCAAAGAATTGCCGCGCGACGTTCGACGAGATCGGGGCATTGTTTTATACGACGAGGCGGTCTAGAGTCGACATCGGTCTGTACAGATGTGGACGTTGTACTTTGTGTTGTGTACTCACTTTGTTGGCGTGCTCGTGGAGTGGTGGCGTTCGACCACGGCTTTGTGGAGACTCATTTAATCCTGTCGACAGAAAACAAGAACGGGTTTTTGTTAAAAATCGAGCAACTGATTTGGTTCTCAATTGAGTTGGTTTAGGTCGTATGCCTTTGCGGAAAACAATCGATCGATTTGTCATGGTTTTAGTTGCAATTGCTTGTTTTAAAGGGGTAAGATTCTATGTAACAAATGTAAAAAGATTTCTGAATAAAGCAATGGACAACTAAATTGATTTGTGGTGTTTATTAACGACAGAAGCTGACATTGTTTTGACAACTGGCCCTTTGGCACAGGTAAAATGACTTCTTAGGAATAGCTTCTGAAAGACATATGCATGTAAACAACATGGAAATACTCTCAAAGCACTACGATCAGCATAAAACAGTAGAAGTTGCGATTCTCTGCTCCGTCCTGTCTCACTGACCAATCACCAGGGCAGAATAGCTGTCAAATATACAGGCGCCATTTCCCCCGGCAGTCAGCTGTTTCCAATGAATTAAACTATTAACATCTCAAGAACATCTTACAAGGAGCCCTCGCAATGATCTGCATTTTATTTATTTTTGAAACGGACTTTATTCTCTTCAAAATCTTTGCAAACGCCTAAGGCAGTCTTAGGTAACTTCTTCCTATGCCAAATACTCCACTCCAATACCTCCACCGCGTCTATCTTTAGCTCTCACACACACATACACACACACCCACATCCTCCAAGACCATTTCTCACCCACGTAGATAACAAAGCCCGGCAGGCCCGACGTCCAAAAAGCAATAAAAAACCCCAACGCCCCCTCCCCCACCCCGTTCCCGCCAAACGCCTTCGAGATATACACGGCTCATTCTTTGCGCGCAGAGCCCACGCGCCCCGTCATCAGCGTGAGTGACTCGCTTCTTATCTGGTCGCCGTCGACGACGACATCAGCCATCCTGGTGGCCATGGCAGGACAACAATGGAGGCGCAGGTCGAACTGTTTGACACCTTCACGCTCGCACATAATATAAAAATAACTTTTCGCGTCAATGTCACTGACACACTCACGTGGTCTCTCTTCGTCGTCGTCGATGACTCTCATTTCCTGGCAGCGTCGTCGATGGTTCGTTCGCGTGACGTCGGGCGGCGTGGTGATCGGGCGTGGCGGCCATCTTGTTTCCGGTGCTCGGTATAGCGAGGGCGGTTTTGGGGCGAGATAGCGCGGCCTGGGGTCGAACGGGGGAGGCGTTGAACGTCGTTAAGTCGCGGGTTGGGCATGGGTGGCCGATGGGGAAGTGGCCGTCGGCGATGCGACGCGGTCGAGATAGGTTTCATGTGGACAGGTCGTTTGAGTTTTTACACCTAGCGATTTTGGTCATATAGGGCCCTTTTTATATGAAATACACTCATGTACTCGGGGGTATGTAATTTGACGTTGAGGTGATTTGCAAAGCCACCATCTTATGAGCATTTTGTATCATGGCTTGTCTAAAACTCTCTTTTTGTCGAGAAGCATTCGTAGGGTGAACAAAGTCGAAAATTGATGATGGAAAATTTCGAAACAGCCCTAGAGTTGCCGAGTTCTCGCGTCCACACCGTTCAAGTCATCATTCCAATAATTGAGTATGTTATTAGTAAAATAAGTATACATAGGTATACAAATGGGTGTACATGGCATTTTTCCTTAATTTTTCTTTGCACTTTCGTTTAAAAAGTCCGGTTCGTTTCGGTTAAAAAGGGTAAAAAACGAAGGGTTTCGGGTTGGGGGGGGGGGGGGGTTCTTGCATTCCCGTTGCAATTTTTGGAAAAAATTGCCATGGCACCCAATTTTGCGTCTTTTGTTTACAGCATATGAAACATTGAAATGATAACTTACACGATGTGACCTTGAGAAATCGACATCTTTTGGTCTGAAAGCCACTTTCTTGCGAACTGAGAGCTGTTCTCTTAACAGAGAAGAAAATAAAAATCTCCAGTTTACTGATAAAATAAAGCTATTTGAGCTATCCGGAAACCGCGTTATCTGTGTCCCTTGTACATGCAATTCATTTACAAACATGTAGGTATATTGCCTGCACAATTTCAGCCATTTATGAATGATAATCATGCAAATACCCGCGGCCGCTTTGCAAAGAAAAGAGTCATGTTCTCATGAAATCGGTTTTGCAGCTTGACAGACGACACGAGCATGTCCAGTTCAAGACGCCTTTGTCAGACAATGCTGCCAACCTGCGGGACGACAGGCACTCGACGAATCGGCGGCAAGAGACAGGGTGGCCAACTTTGCGCGGACACCGCGTCATTTCCTGCCTCGACGCGGACGCCGCTTTGCTAGTTCCGCGTTATCTCGTCGGCGAGCGCTGCTGTGGGACGTGCGACGGAAGCGACGTCCGTTTCCGGTCAGTTCCTCCCCGGGCGCCGACCGGAAGTAGGTGCCAGCGAGTGTCAAACTCTTGAAGCGTGTACACACGATGTGCTTTGGACGTGGCCGTTGATCGGGGGACTGTTATAGAGGTGTTCTTCGTAGATGCAGAGGCCGAGAAATTTACTGAATTTCAATATCATTTTTAGAAGTGACCTAAATTTGAATGTATACAGAACCGTTTTCATCGATTGGATGACGCCACATATTTGAAAGAAGGACATTGATGTATTGTGCTCGTCAGGGAAGGCACATTTTTGACAATACGTTCACTTCATCATGAAATATCATAGAAATACAATGAAATACATAGAGCCATCTTTAGCGGCGATGATCTTACGCCTCCTGAGGACACTGCCAGCATATGCGTTCGCGGGATCATGGTTTACCATCGCGTAACGCAACGGTTCAAGTATTCCCCAACGTTCATTGGTTACTCGCAAAACCCAAGGCCAACTAATCGGAGAATCTCAAGGTCGCGAGCAAGCGCCAGTAGCCAATCATCTTCCAAGGTCATCGGGAGCGCGTCGTCACTTTCCAGTCTTGTTTGCAGCTCCTAAGAAAAGCCTCGCCTCAGTCAACAATGGATTGTAGAAGGGCGAAAGTGTCAGTTAAGTGCAAACATCCATTTACTGAGAATTTAAACAGATTAACTTTACTTCAGTCCCCGTCGAAACATTGGCATACACATCGGAATAGCAAGCAGTTCTCGCCAACAGCGCCTCGCGTCGAGGGAGCGGACGCTCGCAGAACTTTGCATAATTACATCACACGTGCCTACGGCTTGCACTCGCACGAATGCTCATTGTTCAATGACGCAACATCTTAATCCATCCGCGAGGTTCAGCGAACTCGTGCCAGCGCCGCGACGCCCTGGAGGCGCCGTCGACGCGGGGGCTCGGGGGGGCGGGGGGGGGGTGGAGGACGTTGATGATGATACATTACATCATCACACGTCACTCTGACTTATCCTCCGTCATCGCAAGAGCGCGTTCGGCCCGCGGGGTCTGATGAATTCCGTGCGCGCCACCCCCTCGCTCAAAAACCAACCCCACCCGGCGTCGCTATTGAAAACGCCCCCCCCCCCCCTCGTCCGTCGACGGGGTCGCACAGCGAAGGCAGAGAAGATCCAGTGTCTAATCCGTGGCCATCCATCACGCGACGCCGACGCCGACGCCGACGCCGCGGCGGGATGGGCGTTGAGCCGCTGTTTTGTGCGACTCGCAGACGACGGGCGCTCGTCAATGCGTGGACGAGGACATGTGGCGATGCATCGCTGTGTTGGAGAGCGTCGACGTGCACATGGTCTTGTGGTGTGGCGGGATTAGAGGATTCGTGCAGGCTCTATATTGGGGTCGGCGACGACGACGGCAGCAGCCGTTCACACTCGCACTCCACGGATTCCCGAAATGATTATAGACACTCGATTTATTAGGTTCGGATAGCTAATCGCGTCGGGCAACGGATCGAGAAACAATTTATAGAACGGTGAATGTTTGATTGATGATCGGAACTATAATTACTTGTCGTGGCCCGCGGTCTCGGGTCCAAGGCCTAACGGTAGGAGGTCACTTTTTGAAATGGGTATAAAAATGTGTTGACGGGCATCGGCGAGAGGTGTGATGCTCTTTTTACCTTCGACACCGCGGCCGGACGCTCCGCCTCGCTTCCAATATCTCAATACGCAAACGACAAAACACCATGATGCTCGTTTGCTGTGATGTGCCTCCTCCATGACATTAGTTAGCCACCGGATATCGTATTCACGCACGTTAACGTCCCACGACTACGATGGCGTTCGATCGGCTAACGCACCGCGAAAACCGCACACGCGCGTCTTAATTCGCGCTAATCGCGGGCAAACGCCTCCGTCCCGGTCGCCACCGCTCGTCCGACTAAGCCGCTACCGTTTGGTGCTGTCTTTACAACGAGCGGTGCAGCAGTTGACGCGGCTAAACAATGCAAAATATTATTCTATTGCTTAAAGGGTTTCTTTCAAGGCGACGCGACGACTCACACAACGACGCCGTCGACGACGACGACGACGACGACGTCATTCAAATGGCCGCGCGCTGCGCAAGGAAATGGCGCGCGAATTGAAAGGAAACGGACCGGCATGAATGGGATTTTGCATTGTATACCTATATATATACATATATAAAGCATTTACAAATACTATATTACTATAATACTCATACTATGTGTAAACAGAAGTGAACGAGCCGGCACTGGCATTCTTCTGTCCGCCGCCGCCTTTTATATCGAATGAGACAATGGCCGCGCATAAAGGCAAAGTGGTGCACACAGCCCAGTCTATGGCGGCATCAACGCAACAATAACAATGCCACACAATGGCCTGTGCTAAATGTCTCATTCAACGGGAATAATTTTGATAGTATTATGTGTATAGCCACATCGGGGTGAATGAGTTGAATGAAAAACGTCTTGCCGCCGCCGAGAGGGGTATTGTTCGACGTCGAGTCTAGGTAATTGGTTGACAATGGCGTCGCGCGGTTTCGATTGGCCGCGTGTGACCTTGACCCGGTGACCCGGTGATTCGGCTGCGTCGTCGATGCGTCTGCGCGTGCGGCGTGTTTGTTGTTGTGGACAATGCGAGTGCGATTTGCGTGCGCTTGACTATGTGCACGTTGAGCGGCCGAGTCTGCTGGAGAAGACATGCTATTGTCACGGGGTTTTGTTGTTGTGTGGTGCCATGGTCGTGGGTCGATTTCAAAGAGTTTGACGTGTTGGTGGAAAAGCTATCGGCATCGTATGTATGGATTTTCTTTGCCGAAAACTTTGATTCTTTCTTGAATGTGCTTTTATGTAGATATGTAATATCTTTTACTTATATGTATTTGCTGAAGTCGGGACTGGTATATTAAAACACGAGAATTTGCAGTATTTACATTATTCATTCATTCAATTTATATTGCGAGTGCAATAGACCAAAATGTGGTTACGATATTTTCACTTTTGCCAAGACATTATGTAATTTGACTTAACTCGATATAATGTATTATGTACTGGATTTACTTATATGTATATACTATATCGAAATCAAAACAAAACTTTACTATACCTACATACATCAATATAAAGTTCAATCTTATGGAAAATAAATCCTCCGTGAAGCTTATTGCATTTACTATTTTATACCAAGCACAAGTGAAGAAAAAAACAGCTTCGCCAAAAAAAGGGGTTCCCTTTCCAGGAAATCGCAATATTACTTGAAAGTCAAGCATCGGAAACTAGAAACTTTACTTCTCGCTCGTCGAGCAGCTCGGCAGCTGGCTGGAAGTTTGCCCCGCTCGAGGTCACCCTCTCGACGTCGTCGACGCCCCCGCGCAGCGCCGCGCGGGCACCACGTGGATCGATTGGCTCGCGCTGGAGGACGCGGTGCCGCGAGCACATTGGCCCACTTCCTCGACGCGCACGACGCCGCAAGACGCGACGCCGTCGTGCGCACGAGACGACGCTTTGTGAAGGCATCACGCGACAACAGGCGACAATCTGTATGGTGATAGCGTCGTCTGCTCTTGCAGCGACTCGAAGTGATATTAGCAATTGACTCTTCTTTGCCTGACTGAATGGAGTAGAGGAGCACAACGTAGAAAGTGTCATTTCACACGAGAAGTTGAGGAGAATGATGCATTCTTTCGCTCATTTTTTGTGCATTGAGGAAAGATGATCTTATTGCTTTGTAGGGGAATGGCAAAAAATACGAGACGAAAAATGTTTTATAGAATAGGTACATCAAAAGTATGCAGAGGTAATAATGTCCGCTCCCATACAAACATGGACTGAAGAGTGCGCAAAATATACCTATAATAAACTTAAGGTCTGAAGTCTGGACAAATTGTACGAAGAGACTTCAGTCAAATGGACAGGAAAATACGGAACTCTGATATAGGTGTTAGGCAGGGAGCAGTTTTTGAACACTTAAAATAATGTGTTCATGCTGATTCCGTTCTATAAGATCCGGCCACCGCAAGCCACGGAAATCAGATTCGAGCGCATCTCGTCCGCTCCCCGGGAAATCGTCGGCCACACGCACGACTCCCAACGCCGTCGTCCCACGCACATTGACAGAGCAACGCCATCGAAACGTCGCTACCAAACCACCAGACAGCCGCTCGACACCTTCCACAAGAGGGCAACGTCGGCCATCGAGCAGTCTCTTTGTTTCACACCCGTCAGCCACGACGACGACGACGACGACGACGACGACGACGACGACGACGAAGCAGCGAGCGGACGGACGACGTAATAAACACATAATTATTCCCCGAAGTTAATTCGAGCCGCGCCGCGTTGCGAGCTGCTGGCTGGAACAAAAAGGCGGCCGTCCGTCCGGACCCTCGTCGACTGCCGGCAGCTCGGCTGGCGAAGACGGCGTGGTTGGCTGCGTTCGACCGGCGAGCTGCCAGCGCCGCGAATCGCTAATTGCCTCCATCCACCACCGCGAGACGCTCTCTTGGCCAAGGGGGGGGGGGGGGGGGGGGGCGATCGGAGGCCGTGGACGGCTCGGCGTGGTCGTAGATCGGGCTGTTGGCAGCGCTGCGGTGGTGCCGAGGAACCAACTGCGGGGGAGATGTGGAAGAGTGCAGGACGGTGCTACTTTTAGAAGGCGAATCAAGGATCTCTGGATTTTCCACAAAGTTTCCCATCATTGTTTCATGTTGCCGCAAGTTTTCCTGTCAGAGTGAGTTCTCTGCTGACCCCAGGATAAGATGACTCATCGGCTCACTGTAGGAACCGAAGGCATGCTTTCGAACCCATGAGTGTGCTGTATATGAGCATAGTGATCTTGGTGACAAAACCAAACTTTTCATCATATCTTAGTGTTTAATTTCATAACCTGACGTATCTTCAATGCGTTTTAAGGTCAGACAAATCGAAAAGCTTGATGCTTTTGGCAATAATGTAATAGACGAGTGTCCTATGTGCACAAAAGAATTTGACACTCACTATGAAAGTGGATGCCTAAGTGTGACATACAACCCCGAGGGCCCAAGCGCATTGTTGTGTCGTACAGGCAGCGCGGTGCGTCGGCTGAAACTGGCACCTCAGTGTCGTTTGACAGAGCGCCCCGCATTGTCAGCGCCCCGCACTGTCACAATGAGTGACGCGTTGAGAACGCATGAACCTCCGAGGAACGCTGCGATCGCCTCGCAAAGAGATTCGGGCAGAGTCGTTTAAGTCTTGATATCATCATGTGGCATTTGATATTGAAGTCCGTGATCAAGACGCGAAGGGTTGCGTCGTGGGGGGCTGGCGGTAGCGATGCGAGGTGTCGGCGCACCCCCCCCCCCCCTTCCATGCACCCACGCATTCCAACAACGGACACCCCTTGGCGATCAGCGGCAGGGCAAGACGGTATACAGACGTTCTAGGTGCCAGTGTGAAATTGCATTGCTGACCGAGGACTTGGCACAAGAAAATCTCATTGATTCCAACACTTATATTTGAACTTTGTGGTCCTTGATTATGAACAATGCATTACAGATGGGAAGGTTTATATACAGAATGTGACTACAACATAACTGCAGCTGTTTAACATACTGGCTTTTACAGCCGTCTGTTTCCTTTATGTTAGGCCCAGTTTTAGGCATATTTTACGCTGATTTGCTAGTGTTTAATCGTTAAATTTTAATTGATGTACGTGATCAATTAATCTCACACTACGTTTGAATTGTGCTGATCTTACCTTGAGGGCTCAGAAGATGCTGGGGTATCCATGATCAAGTCAAGTTAGCACACAACACACACACACACTGTTCGCACACAAATTGAAAATACGTATTACTTTCGCGGGTTGTGATCGTCGACTGCAGACATTAGACAAGGGGCACGGTATTGGGCATTATTTTGAGCTTGACATTGGTAGGTAGGTACTTAAAATTAATGGCCTGAGCCAAAACAAAACATTGTAAATTGATCGAAACTCGTAGTCAACAAGCGGCGGCTTCGACGGCGAGGCAATAACATAAGAAAGGGTCGAATTACACATTTAGTTACTAAAAAATCTACCGACAAAATCCATAGTTATCTTCTTGAAATTGCTATTCACAACTCTTTGTCGCTAGAATATTATCAACACATATTAATATTATATTATTTAAATATACAATAAGCAATGTCAATGACCGGCCGAGGACAGGAATGTCAAAAGCCCGGGGTGCGATCCCCTCACCCCGCACCCCCGCACCCCCGCACCACTGCCAGTCCGCCACTGATGCTGAGAATTTGAAAGAAAACGCACACTTCAAATCCCAAAAACTCCGTGATATGACAACAATATATTACGTTGGTTTTAACGGCAAGACCATTTTTTTTACTAGGAAACATCAAAGATATAATAAAGACCATTGCTGTATGTTGGTTTTAAACGTAATCTTGTTTGTGTGCGTGTTTTTAAGCTGTACATTTTGGGACATACAAAACAGAAAGTACATCTATAACTACCTGACATCGCAATGCACCCTCGCCTCGCAGAAAGCGCAGATTCCTTTACAGCAAACGCACGCAGGTAAAACCGCGTCGTGTCCTTGAACGCCGAACCTTCGCAGGGGACGCGCACCCAATTACCCCCGCGCGGTGCGCTTGGGTGCCCCCATTGGACCCCCCCCCCCCCCCCGCCCCCCGCATTCCGTGGACGCATTCTTGCCGCGGCCGGCCGACGATGGACACTGCCCTGCACTTTCCCAGGCGATCTTCGGCAGAGATTCGCGATGCCCTCGCTGCTGGGCTGTCGTCTGCGTGTGCATTGCGGCCTGATGATGGGCGTTTTCTGGGCAACGTGAGCTTCCTGCCCACTTAGGCTGTGCCCGATCTGTCAACTTACCGCGGCGCGTTTCATAGGTCACGGTACGGCCGAAGGACGGAAGGGCAGCTTGCTCGATTGCCATGTGAATGTCCGTGCCCCGTGGTATCATTGTCAACAGTCATTGTAAACAGAGTTTCAAAAACATTGTTTAAGATATCCTCGTTTTGATTAACTAAATCTTTGGTAAATCATCCCCAAAGTTCCATAGCTGTGCGTTTCTTATTGATGTTCCACTCTAGTGGCCCATGTGAGGCATATGAATAGCAAACCGCGTATAGAAGGAAGTGATGATCAATAATATTGACTTTCTACGGTTGCAATGGGGAGTTGACTTGACGCTGGTTTTCCGGAGGTGCAAGCGTCTTACGTATCTGACGTCTCAAAGCAATTGATGTCATGTACGCATTGCAGCTTGAGAATTACGCTATTTTACCATTGAAGCTTCAAAGAGTATACAACGATGAAAACTCTGACTATTTTCAAATCGTGCAGCTGGAAAAATGATTGTTTAGCCGATTGTGTTGAATTACATTTTGAATGTGGGCCACCAAATACGGAAATCTCAAATGGCACGTGCTTTCGGATCAGTGATCTGTTCACCTTTATAGATGATGTCAGCCACGCTTTCTGTTCCCATTGCTCGAGTCTGTCTATGGAATGCCCGAATCGAAACGGACTTGCTACTCATCAACGTCTATACATTTGATTACATACCTTTACAATCTCTCTCTACGCAAAGCCCGGCATTACTAATGTGAATCAGATTTTAATTGCACCCAGCATAATGAGGGGCTCCCAATTGCACCGAGGGCCAAATAACTGTGATACACACAATAATAAATCTCGACTGATAATTAGACGTGCGTGTTTACCGTTAGCCGTTAATTTTCTGCTTACATTAGCGATGCGGTCAGTAAACGCAAATGTAATTCATTTAATTGACCCCTTTCATGATACACCATATAGCCAACATAGCTATTAAAGCTTGTTGTGCTGCGAAGACGTCGACCAAAGAGGTCCAGATCTCTCTCTATATATTTAGTTTGATCAATGCGCTCTAAACATTGAGGTGCAAAGAACATTTGCAAAACTCAATGGCACAAGGTGTCACTGTGTTGTGTAAGTCCATTCATCGGGCACACTTTGATATACACGGCACGGGAATCAGGATTGTCGCGTGATGTTTTGAGTCTGCACGTCAAACCGTGGCAAGTTGTCGACAAAGAGACACAACCTCTGCTCGCACTGTCGCCGAACAGCACATGCGCACTCACTACAAAAAGGATTACCCACACAGCAGTGGATGAATAAAGTGTATCAATTCAATCCCAGCTAGATGATATTGGATGTGACGTCATAATGAAAATAAGCCATCGCGGATTTGTAAAGGGCCATTGTGTCCACAAAGCTATATTATATACCTATATATATATATATATATATATATAGCGTGCACATGGGTTTAAAAAAGTGAATGAACATTTCGGGGATATAGGTATATATTTTTATGAATGATCGCGGAGCAACAAAAATATGCGCATATAGCTGGTCGGGGGCACAAGTCAAGAAAAGTATAGTATATAAATATGGGCCCAGAATGCGGGGCAAAAACTGGGACTCCGCGCACGGCTCATTGTGAGCACTTTGTGTCGGCTTTGTCGCGTGATTGTGGTGTATAGCGTTCGGTGAATGGAGTCCAATATTATAAATGTCTCGAGGGACGGAAACGGCAGTCATTGAAAGCGATTTCTTGGGCGCTAGGCAGTCTACGACGGCCAGAGAGTCACCCGGTGTTTACATGCTGCACGTTTGAACCGTATACAGATATACGGGTGCCCCTAATATAGCGGACCCGAATCCTAACATATACCTTTTTTCCTGGTATTGGCCGCGATATATTATCGGTGAGGAGGCAAAGAATGCGCTTCACGACGCCGGCCCAGGTGTCTGAAAGGAGATCAGGAATGCAGGCGAAATAAATTACAAACGCCGACCCCTGAAATCCGGCGAGAAAGCCCGGCCGGCCGAGACCTGACGGCGGTGGCGGGTATATAGTGGGGGAGGCACCGTGACACGTCGGAAAGTGAAAATCATTGAGCGGCGGCTTCGTGTGTTGTGCAGGGCACCGTGTGAACGGGGGGCTAGGGTCGTCCCCGTTGACCAGTGCCCGGTCGGGGAGGTGACACCCCTTTGTCAAACGCCCACCCCTTGGTCGAGCACCGGATGCTCGTGTCCAGCGGAGACGCGCTGCTGTCGCGATCTGAAGGCCTCTTAATGAGGTGGACGATGTGGTGCAGGTGGAGGCGGCGATTTCCCTCAACGGGATTAAGATTAATCTCGCGTATACTCGGCGCTGAAGAGATCGCGTTCGCTCGACTGCGAAAAGGGGCCACTTTGGGTGTTGTTTTGTTGGTTGGTACTTTTCTTTCGGCGGAGATCTCCTGCTTTAGGCTCAAAACTGTTAGGCTCAGAACGAAATACGCGGGGACTGTGCGATGATTAGGCACTTTACCAAAGCCAAAATAAGCCAGCTTGTTTCATCTTTGCCTGTGTGAAAATTGGCAGCACAAAGTTGGCTCTGCCCTCAATTTCAAGTTACGGTTTTGGGGGATTTTCATCAATTCCTAGAGGCCTTGGCTTTGACATGCTGCCAAAAGACTCAAAACTGTATCCGGAACCTAACGTGTGTATTATAAGTTTTTAAAAATGTTTTCTATTATATGAAGTGGAGATCCTCTTTGGCATATATGCAAATCTTTACTCCATGTGGTTCTTTTACGGTATGGTTTGAACTTTCAAGTGAAAAAGATGGCTCTGTGAAAGTGAAATGGACGCTACCTATTGTGCAGTTCATCCAAAACTGCAGCGCGAGAATGCAATGGGTGCCCAACCGACGCCATGCAATGCTGAGATCGCAGACAGCCCGAACCAATCCACGAGATTATAAAAGGTGTAATAATGAGTTGCTATACATATAATAGAGCAGCCCCGAGTATCACGAGGCCTACTGGACATAATTGAATTCCGATCTCGGCACAAACGTGATATCATGGCTGGGTGGGGGGGGGCAGGGGGGGCAGGGGGCTGGAGCCAGCTAATCTCTCTGTCAATCACCGACGCGATGGCCGATGGTGAGCGCCGTCCTCCGACGCTGGTAACGCGGTGGTCGTGCGCGACGACGGGAGGCGTTGATTGGACCCCGTCGGGGCGCTGGTGTCGAGGAGGCGTCCGACGCGCTCCACAAGAGGAATGCAGAGGCGGAATGTGCGATCGCAGCGCCGAGCGTGACCGCGGCCGCGGCGGCGGCGGTGGTCGGAACTAGGGCCGCGCGAAAGAGGGCTTTGGTAGCCAGAGAGTGGCCGACTGGGTTGGTATATGAGGCGAAAGGCTCGGCAATGTTTTCGTAAACGGTGTTCTCTGTCATTTACATCTATGCGCTTAGAAGAAAGAACTGTGAAATCTTTTGTTGAAATTTACAGAACTATAACGTAGGTTATGGCTAAAATTCTAAGCCAAAAGGCAGGGGAGTCAATTGGAGCAAACATGGCGTCCACGCACGGAGTCGGCCACTCTCTGGCTAGCAAGACGTCCATGGCTTGACAGTCAGTCTTGGGGCAAAGATGGCGTCCATGGAGTCGGCCACTCTCTGGCTAGCAAGACGTCCATGGCTTGACAGTCAGTCTTGGGGCAAAGATGGCGTCCACGCGTGGAGTCGGCCACTCTCTGGCTAGCAAGACGTCCATGGCTTGACAGTCAGTCTTGGGGCAAAGATGGCGTCCACGGAGTCGGCCACTCTCTGGCTAGCAAGACGTCCATGGCTTGACAGTCAGTCTTGGGGCAAAGATGGCGTCCACGGAGTCGGCCACTCTCTGGCTAGCAAGACGTCCATGGCTTGACAGTCAGTCTTGGGGCAAAGATGGCGTCCACGCGCGCAGTCGGCCACTCTCTGGCTGGCAAGGCTCCTCTTCTATCTCTCTATGCTCTCTTTCGGTAGTCCGCGTAAAATGATGGACAAACCGCGCTAACAAAAGCAAAGCAATCGATCGAGTGGAGCATGAATGTGCACAAAATTGAACACTGTTTTGCGAGAAAAAATGCGGCACGGAGTTTTGACAGTTCACTTAAAATTCTTGTCGAGTTCAGTTTAAAATAAATGTGCACGTTTCATGTGTCACTGGCGATGAACTGCAAGCATTTAGCGCGGGAAACCCGAGAAAAGTTATCATCAGCTGAGCACCAAACGTTTGATCACAAACAACATTATCGAAAAAGCCCGGTATTTCAGAAGCATGCGCTTAAAAGCAATTGCGGCGAGGACAACTTTAAAAAAAACACGCTTGTCTCTATTTTGAGGAATATAAACCTATTTCGAAACACTGGTTTAAATTGAGTAAAAACTTTTTAATATTTAAACTGGGGTAATAGGTATGCTATTTTCTTTACTTGAAAAAATAATATCTAAATTATGCACCGTTTCGTAGCATGTATATTCCTTACCATAAATTATACTTATAGTCAATGCTGATTTGACAACCACTCAAATAGAGACCTCAAATGAATGTCTCTCGATTTCACGACCATCATCGACAAACGCCATTGTGAATTCCTCGAGCGTAAAAAAAAACCCACCGCCGGTTGACAGTCGGACGTTCAGAGACAGAGGTTCATCTGCGCACCGCCTGAAATATCAATTTGACATACCCCCATTCCGTCGTAACAAGCGGCGGAAAAAAGCACAACAGACACTACATATATAATATTTATTTTCTTGTTATTTAATCATAGAAATGCAAGAGCCGGGGCTTGCTATGGTACATCCGTTAATAACAATAATGAGAGAGAGAGCGCCTGGCGTCGACTCTTCGAGCGCGAGTGGGATGCGAACTGTGGCTGTCGATGAATAGCGCCTAATGAAGCTTCATTACGAGCCAGCCGACGCTGGGTTGGGTTCAGGGGGGGGGGGGGCGTCAATGGGGACTGCACGGAGCTGTGCAACAAGATGCAAGATCGGTTGCAACCGTTTCATCCATCGTTGAATATAAATAAACACAAGCTTCGGTGTACAGAGTAACCATGTGCTCGGTGAATGTTGTCGATTTATACGCGAAGGACACTTTTAGTTTCTGCATTTCCTGTTTCTTACAGATTGCTTTTCAGTATGGATGTCATCAAATTGAAGATGCAGGGAATTTTTTATCCAAGCAATTAACCAGAGCCTTTTGGAATGTATTGTTTCTCAAACTGTTTATAAAGCAATTAAGAATTTAGAGGGATATTGCTCCCAGTTCAAAAATTTTAAATGTATCAAAATTATAGATGTATTTCAAGCTTTGTGCGGTTACGTTTTGACTTTTGAGAGTGTAGCCTGCGAGGAAAGCTTCGTTAAACGGCAAGGCGCCTCCAATGACCTAGTCGTTGACGATCACACCTCCAAATCGCACCTCCAAAGCACTCCTCCAAAGCACACCTAAAAGCACACCTCCAAAGCACACCTTCAAATCGCACCTTCACAGCACACCTCCAAAGCACACCTCCAAAGCACACCTCCAAAGCACACCTTCAAACCACAGCCCCAGCTCCAAACGGACGACTTGCCACCCAAGGAGGACTCGAGGACGACGATGGACACTAGCAGAGACGGACCTCTGGCGTGGCTCCAGGTTAAAGTGGTGGTGAAGATGCTCTTGGAATTATACTGACTGCGTTACAGGACGAAATTGAAACTGTGTTCAATCAGCTCGAGGTAGCAGTTATAATTTTGGTCAGTTTCACCTTCACTTTAATAAATTTTAAACCTGCACTTTTCGGTCATACACGAGAACCGTATTATAACTTCTCGCGGTGAAGAGCCGTGGGTTTTTTCCCGAAACAAGCGGTACAGTTGCACGCTGCGGACTTGACCAATCGGTAAATGGTCGTAATAACAAGCACAGTGCGATCGTGCGGCCGCCACATGAACCACATCTAGACGGCACAGAGGCGACGTCGGCAATCACCTCGGAAAACTATATAGAGTGTGCCGGTGCCACTGTGCACGGGCACCAGTCATTGTGCGTGGCCAATCAGAGGAATAGGTTTCCACGAAGCGGGGTGCCATTACAGGCGCTCAGTGTAATGCCGTGAGCACGACGACGGCGAGCTGTGAATTGCTTCGTGATGGCCGTGTGTACGACGCCCGTATGTTGTTTTGGTGCTCGGCGTATGATTTGTTATAGGCGAAATTCAATTACGGAACGCGATTTATTTTCTATTTGACACCTGAGCATGATTTTTGGAGTGGAAATTTAAGAATTTTGTTCACAGGGAATCATGTACAGAAGCACAATCGTATATAATATTATAGGAATAAGTGGTTTGGTAAAGGAAATGCTCAGATGAAAAAAAGTATAGATGAGGACGTTGACTCTAACGTATGTACTATTAAGTATGGGTGTATCGAACGATCTTTATCAATACCGTCTTCCCTGTTCCTTGTTCCTCTGTGACACTCATCCCTTTCGACGAATGGACCTCACTGAGAGGCGTCGACGAACAAGACGGGATCCCGTGCGGCGGAACGGCAAGCCACCGTCTGTGACCTTGAGAACATCGTGGTGGAGGCGTCGGGGGACATGCCGGCTAGGAACTCGTACCACTGGTTCTGTAGCATTTTTTATCTATACATACTTAGAGATAGAATGAATAGTGGGGTCTATAGAGGAGCGTCAACAGCAAAGGTCATTTTGCGCATGAAAAACAGTATAACATCAGGACTCAGGAGCATATAGAGATACCATGAACAATTGCAATGCATATTATGTATTCAAAAAATATATATAATACAACAATTCAACAAAAATGTCGCGGTAACGCTCGATATTTTCTTGCTTTTGAATAAAATAAAATACATCAGTATATTACGGGAAAACACGAGCTTGAAGAGTACGTGGCTCCTTGCAAACGCAATTCAAAATATCAGATCTGAATTCGATAGAAATGAAACGGGTTTTTGATTTGAAACGGAATAACAACGCAACTCGGACGACCCACACAAAACCCACTCAAAACCCACACAAAACCCACTCGGGCCGAGACGATCAATTGGTGGTTCAATTTAATTGGCGGCGCCAAGAGTCGGATGACGATCGAACAACGGCGTCGATAAACAAAACTCAAAGACTCGGCGAAAACTCCGAGTGGCAGTGCGCAAGGATTGCTGGCTCAAAGCAACCACGACCGAGGACGACGACGACGACGACGACGACGACGACGCAAGAATGCACGAGTGAAAATTCAATAACAAATATATACCAAACCATGTGGCGGCAGAGAGGCAGAGAGAGCGAGAGAGAGCTCGAAAAAGAGACGCAGCGTGTTGAATCAAAACACCCTCGCACTCGCCCCATCATTTGGCCGCCCCCTGCACGTCGACACCCCCGAGCTGCGAACTGCCACCCCCCGAAACCGCCAACCCCCAACCCCACCCCACATCGCTAGAATGTAATTGAATTTCACAACCAGCGCGCTCTCCCGTACACAGCACATTGCCCTCGCATGGCTTTACTATATACCAAATAATGTTGTAGACTCATAGTCTATCGAATGCGACGTGTTACTGGCGAAATAATGATAGAGTTTAACCCTTGTCGGGGTCCCCGTCGACCGTGTTGCGGTCCCCAGACGCCGGCAATCTCCCCCCCATGTCCGCGTCGACGCCGACGTCATCATCGACGGCGACCCCTGCCAGCGATGCGCATAGGCGCATGGAATCACTGCGACTGACCTCTAGGGACGCATCGTGAGCGACGTCGACGTTGACGGCGGGCGGCGGAGGGTGGTGATTCGCGGATGGGACGCGGGGGAATTGGAGTCGGCCGGGTCATATCTATATATGACCCGGCCCATTAGGGAAATTTCCCTATAAGGAAATTTTTGAAGCGTTTTTTCTTGATATATTTGTTTGGCGTTGACTCACTTGTGTCTTCGCGGCGGTTCGACGACGTCCATTGGAGGATTGCTCTGCTGGGTGTCTTTTGCTAAGCTAACTTGCTTGTCTGAGCGAATCGAATGTTTACTCCAAGGTGCAATTACCTCGTAGCTGTGCAAAGTGTGATGCCCTTTAGGCAATTCGGATTTCTGCTCATCTTCAACGCGAACACTTTGGCCGCGTTTCCTTAGTTTACTGGTAAACAGCGGGAAACCCGATACGAATATGCCTTTCGCTGTCTTCAATTTTTTACTTAATTTGTTGATCATATTTTATAGCTGACTATTACTATAGCGGTTTACAGCTGGCAATGTCACTGGCACGATGTCATCAACATTGGCTCTGGACCAATCAGAGACTCCATATGGCAGAGTCGGAAACATGACGTCATGCACATCCAGAGTCTCTGATTGGTGCAGAGCTAAAGTTCATGACTTCGTTTCACTGACATTGCTAGCCGTAACCATGGCTTTACAGTTATACCCAATCAAATTGATGATTTTAAAACTGATGTCATGAACACTGGATCTGGATAATTCTGCGACCCTGGATGTGCATGACGTCATGTTGTCTCTGGAGTCTCTGATTGGTCCAGAGCCAATGTCCCTGACATTGCTGACAGTGTTCGAATGATCGAATGCTAATGGAGGCGAAATGCCGCCATCTTTGTGGCCTCCATGTCTGTTGTCCAATCTAGACGGCATTTCAGTCCAATTGTTTGTCCAATTGTGTACTATGATCCAGCAGCCATCAGCGTGCTTCATTGTGGCGACCCTGCACAGCAGTAGGTGCCAACCTAACGCCATCGCGGCACAGCAGTAGGTGCCAACACAACGCACGTCAGCGCCGTGTGCGGCTGACATGCGAACTACGAACCACGCCCACTTTGAGAACGATTCGCGCGCGCCACACAATACTGTGACGGTTGCTCGTGTGTGGAATCTGTCGTCGATTGCTTTGTCGCAGGCGACGCTGACTTCGGGTAATTGCATGTACTGTACGTGTACGTGTGTGAATTGTGTGCATTACGCCATTATTTGATGGCACGACACGATGATGTAATGAGTAATGGCAAAATGACGTAACATGTAATCGGAAATGTGGAAATGTGTGTATATATAGGTATAATACGCCGCGAGCTAAGAAGAAAATCAGTTAGGCGGATAACAGGTCGGTTTGGGAATCGGTTAGCAGATTCTTTGATTTCTGTTCTGGCTGATTTCTATTCAGCAATTTCTATTCTAATCAGCACCGAACCCTCGGCCTTCTGGCTGCGTGCTGGGATCAGCACCGAACCCTCGGCCTTCTGGCTGCGTGCTGGGATCAGCACCGAACCCTCGGCCTTCCGGCTGCGTGCTGGAATCAGCACCGAACCCTCGGCCTTTTGGCTACGTGCTGGAATCAGCACCGAACCCTCGGCCTTTTGGCTACGTGCTGGAATCAGCATCGAACCCTCGGCCTTCTGGCTGCTTGCTGGAATCAGCACCGAACCCTCGGCCTTTTGGCTACGTGCTGGAATCAGCATCGAACCCTCGGCCTTTTGGCTACGTGCTGGAATCAGCACCGAACCCTCGGCCTTCTGGCTGCGTGCTGGAATCAGCATCGAACCCTCGGCCTTTTGGCTACGTGCTGGAATCAGCATCGAACCCTCGGCCTTTTGGCCGCTTGCTGGGACCGAGATGCTTGAGGGCCTAGCCTGCTAACATATTATAGTTCATCTAAGGTTGGTGTCCACTATAGGCTTTAACTGGGGTTTCTGTCTCCATCAATGTAAAGGTAATTGCGAATAATTATTCAAACCATATAACCAAACTATCAGGTCGAATTCCTGTTAATTTCTGTTAGTGTTAACGGTTGGAAATGGGAGGGAGGGAGGGAGGGGGGGGGGGATAGCTTCTGTGCTTTCAACAATATCAAACAACAGTTTTCGACCGCTAGTAAGTCTCGTGGAGTTTGGAGTTTGAGATCTTTTGGTTTTTTGCTCCTAAAAGTGGGTCAGAGAAATGAGAAAGAAAGAGATTCCCTCAAATGCAAGCTATAGGTTGTGTTGTTCATAACGAAATCATGTCACGCAAATACCTTATATGGGCAGTCCATTTTGAAACCCAAGGCACAACGTGCTATGCTAATGCAAAAATATTCCTCGCGCGAATCGGAAAGCACTATTTGCGTCTGCCTACGCGCCAGAGTCGATAAACGGCCACGTCGGGCGCATTCGAAAAAAGATTGTTGGAAATTGCTGTTGATAAAAGCGTTCGGGCGTGGATGGGGAAAAAAGGGGCCTGACGCGAGCAAAATGCCAATGTTTTACCCATTTCTTCCGGAAGATTACGTCCAATTCGTTGATCGGAGAAACAATTTGATAATGCCGCCCGACTAATGGGCCGTGCCAAAGCGACTCTCGGCGCCGCGTTCGTCGATCGAGATGGCGCTGGCTGCTGCAGGGATGCCAATTTGATTGTTCAACGACCGCGCTGTAATCTTTGCGGAAATCGCGACGGAGATAAAACGATATATTTACATCGCTCGCTCTCACTCTCACTCTTTTGCATCTGAAAATTGATGTAAAATGATATAAAACTTTATTTGAATTGGGAACCATTTGTCCACTTTTTATGGCCTGGATAATTGGAGAGTTTTTACTGTTTGTTTTAATTTATTTCGGTCGTAACTCAAAAGGTGATAGATTTATTTAGAAATTTGGTGAAAGTTCATTTGGAATAATCGCTAGCGAATTGACTATGTTACATTAGGTAAGTTACATAGATAATAAAAAAATCCAGTCTGCTTTTTGTTTGTTTGTGTGTTTGTTTGTTCGCTCTCTAGGCCGAACACACCACTCAACCGATTTTCTCAAAATAATTATGATTGGTGGAAAATCGTTGAAGTTATTTCTTTTGTGATTATTTTTTAATGGTTTTTACAACAGAATGCCGTACGCAGATTTCGGTTGTTTATCTTTACATATTAGTTCGGATCTGCGACATCAATGGGACATATGCCTCTTAATTCGCTCATCCTCCAACGCGATAACGAGCTTCTGGCGTAGCCCTCTCTATAGTGATTACATCAAAGCACCTCTTTGGTGTAAATAGTTTCTGACTAATTTTGAATCCGGCCCGTGTTAATAAACTTTGAACACGATGAAACATTACCCCTAAATATGGTGTGATACTACTAGGTCTTCGTGAAGGTACAACGTCGGGTGCAGAAAGCCAGACACCCCACGGCTGAACAAGGGTGGAAAGGGTAGCGGTACATACACACTCACACATACACACTTACAAGGACGTCGATAAGACATTCTGACGCCGGCAAGTTCCGACTCGGCTCAGGGGCTTACCTCGACGTCGACGCCGACGCCGACGCCGACGTCTTGGCGCTGATTGCTCGGCTTAGCTAGGTGATTCGGGGCTTAGCAACGCACGGGGAGTGAAACTGAGTGATTAGTGGAGTTTTAGGCGACGGATGGTGGAAATGGTGATTAGAAGATGTGCTAGTGCGCAAGCGTCGTTGATCGTTAGTGTCTTAGAAAGTTTGCAAGGGTTTTGGGAGCAGAAACTGTTTAGTTAATGCAAGCTAAACGTGTTACACTTATGCAGATATACATTGCTTGGTTAATGGCAGCTGGATGTGCTATGATGTGAAATTGTTATTTTATTGGCAAATTTTAATGCACATTTTGTCAAATGTTATGTTAAAAGATCAAGATCATACCTAATTCATATATATCTGAAGATAAGATAAAGATAATAAGATAAAGAATAAGGTATACGGTAAGATATAAGATAAAATATATAAGATAAGGTATAGGAGAAATTATTTTTAAGTGTTCTATAGTGAACAATTTCGCATCAAATAACTCCAATTCACGTTAAGAAGGAGAGTAGATTTTAATCTTCCTCGAGGACCCACTGCTGCTAGACACGAGATTTGATTGTCAAAACTTGTATACAAGCATGTCTCTTGAGCCGGACAAAAGGCTCTATGCTGGGCAGTTTTTAAACTCTTACCGATCCTCGAGGACGATGTAAATCCATTTATTGGAAATTGACGATACGAAAAAACACAAGAAAACAAATATTGATAATCGACTAGGTACATGCCAAAGCAATCGAAATGCAACACACCTGACATTGTGGCTAAAATTTTTGTGGTAACATCGGTTTAGCTAAAGTTTACACAAAAAAATTATAAAACTTTAAAATGAACGTAGAACATACGCGGTCACCGGCGAAAACGAGCTGGTTAATTCAAAATTATTTCACTATCCAAGCCCAGTGGAAACCCCTGCAGCGTCGAGCAGAGCTACAACCCAGAAGGCGCGTACGCGCGGCAGTTAGTGTCTTATCTCACCGCCGCGGCGCGCGCGCGGGCAATTAATATCCAGGCGGCGGTGCTCTATGCGGAGGGGGGGGGGGGGGGCGCCGTGCCTGCTGCAGATCGCTATCAGCGCCGCGACGCCGGGGCCAGAGACAAAAGAGCGTCGGTCGTTCATCTTCCGCCCGACGACGACGCCGCCTATAGATACACGACGCCTACTGTTGCTTCAGAGAGGCAGTGAGCACTGCGTGTGAGATCCTAGGGTAGCCAACGAGGGCTCGCTTGGTGGAATTATGCGAAGACAAGGTTCTCACTTCGTTTATTTGGTATCAGAATAATTGATCTTTGTTTGTTAAAAAGATTTACATCGCAAAACAAAGTTAGATTTTCCTTATATACGAGGCGGAAGTATTGGAAAACGCAATATTTCAAAGTTCAAACTATATTTGAGTTTGAATGCTAAGTGCTAAGAAACAGTGTCGGGGCCGGGGATTCGAGCACATCAGGCTGGGGCCCCGAGCAAATCTTGCCTCGGGGGCCCCCATTTTTCGTGCACGGGGGCCCCATGACGTTGTTTTAGGGAACGGATTTTTTGAAAAGTAACAAATCCGCGCCTAGTGTCGGGGGGCCTCGCCGCCGGGGCCCTTGGGTAGCCAGTCCGACACTGCCAAGAATTCTGTTTTACCAGCGTGTCGTCTCGTATGCTAAGCATCAACTGACATCCTTTCGACCAATGCCATCTCTGCACGGCTGTTAGAGCGGCCAATAAACGCGAGATCGAGACGGCGGTGATGACGGTCCCAATCAAATCGGTCTAGACTCCGACTGGCACTGACATGCCGAATGCCATTGATATCCACACTTCCGCTGCCTTGGTAAGTTACTGTTTCCGGTCGAATTTAGAGGTTATAGCGTTAGGATTTCGGTTGAGGAGCCTTCGCTTATAATGTGGTCAAGTGGTTTGATTAAGAAGCCGGTTCATTTCCCGATATAAAATGAATTTATAGCCGCGATTGACAATAATGTAAAAGCATGGAAAGTTACTTCCTGTGGTCAAAATTGGTGGTGGTTGTCTTTCAAATGGGTGACACTGACATGACAATGATATCATGTTATAAGAAAGGGGATGGGAAGATTATTGGGGGCGATGAATATGGCTATTGGGAAGGTCATCTATAAAAGTGAATTCAAAAAGTATTATACATATACCAATCAATTTTGTGCGAAAGCTTGAGAAAAATATTGAAGTATTGGCGATAAATTATGAAAATATGGTTAGACTTTATCTTAGCATTCATTAAGGTGGAATGATCAACTTGGCCTAACAAAACAATTGTTTACAGGAAAACTTTTATAGTGACAGCTCCACCAAAATAGCTCACAGCTCCTGGGTAAAGTATAACGTTTTCAAATTACGTAAGGATAATTTTTGCAACATGGTTAGTTTGGCTAAATAACGTTCGTAACTAAGGAAAATTATGGTCACCATGGAAAATAAACATCGTCATAGTTACGGACGTTAATTAGCCAAACCAATCATAGCACAAAAATTATAGTTTCTGAATTTAAAAGCCTTGTACATTACCTAGGAGGTGAGGTTATTTTAGTGGGACTGTCACTATAATAATTTGCCTGTAAACAAATGTTTGGTAAATATTCTTTGGCCTAGGTGGTCGGTCCAACTAAATCATTACCCAATTTGAAATAGGGATTTTGAAAGTAAATTCTCTTATAGGTATAGTATCACGCTGCCCACCCGAAATCCCTATCCCCCCCAAAAAACTTTTAACTGTAATCTTTGCCTCGAGCATGTGCGTCTTTGTCAAACTGTAAACTTTTAGTTTAAACACGTGAAATTTCATTTGAATACGACGGTTGTGTCGGCTAAGTTGCACTAGTCAAGTTTTGTGTACCTCAGACAATCAAGATTTGATCAAGCGGAGGCGAGAAATAAAATGAAGTAGTTTGTCAATCTGCCGGCGTTGGTTGCCGGCGTTGGTGTCAATGATCCCACACTGCGGTGGCCAGAGCGCGAACTAACTCAACAATGCCGTGCGCTCCTCGGCCGGTAGCTCGGTGGATAACCTATAAAAGTGACATGTACCTACGATGTAGGTGCTCGATCATCCTGCCCACGGGCCGACGCCCTCGGGGTGTAAATCATCCCCACACGACACACCCGAGGGCAGATGACGGCGTGCTACCCGGCAATTTGTTATGCCGCTTCGGAGGGGCGGGTTGCAGCGGTCAATTAGTCTTGTGTGTGGTTAGGCTCCTTAGACCGGCTAAGACAACGGCCGTCAGTGTTGCAGGGAACGAACAGAATGGTGTCAATTTGCTGGGTGATTTAAACACGGATGTTTACCTTCTTTGCTTGCACCTTTATTATGTTATATTCACCAAAATAATTATGTCCGATTTCAAAGCAACCCTCACATCCCCTAAACCAGCTCAAAACCACATCGCAATTCAACACAATTGCACTTTATGTTATTAGCCATCTTATTATTTGGCAAAAATTAGTATATTTCCTAATTTCACTTGCGCAAAAACCAATAAATTGATAATATCAATCACAGATAAAATAATAAAATACATAAATAAAATAAATATCACAGAATATTGAATCGATGGATCAACGTGGATCCATTCGATTGGTGTATAAAAATAGATACTAGATAGGCATCTGTATGAACCACCGCAAATATTGTTCTCAATAAGTCAATACTCATTATAGTGAGGGGATACACTAATACGGTGTAAGGGCATGTTTAATTATAGGGTTACCAACATTTGTGATGATATTATGGCCTATACCAAAATAACAACGTCCGACGCTATAAATGTAGCACATCGTTTAAAATGCCCATCATTTTATTATGATGCTCTATAGACTCTCTAGGTCCACCAACGATGATTCCAACACTTGCAAACAGGCTGCAAAACAGAGCTCGATCCACACTGGCCAACAAAGCGCAACAAACGGCAGACGAAGACAAACTCGTACAAAATGGCTGGCATCAACGGCTGACGATGACTGGCAAAACTCCGGCACATCTTTCTCCGGGCCTATACAGAGTCTATAGGCACGATGGGCGCAGCAGCCAATGTCTTCTCCTATATAGATAATCGCCTTCCTCTCACGCAAAGCCTATCGCCTGTCGCATTCAAATCGAACGTCCGCGTTAAAGCCGCTATGGGCGCGATAACTTTTCCTCCGCGACTTTCCTATCGTCGTCGCGACGGGTGACTCCTTCGTCGACTTCCATCTATTCACGCGTCTGTCCCCTGGCTTCTTAATACACAGCCGTCGAAAGCGTCTTTGATAATGTGAAAGTGACTAGTGCGTATATGTATAGGCGATGTTAGCGATCAATAATGCGTATGCAGCGCGACGTTGTTTGGGTCCGTGGCGTCGTGGTGCGGGGGAAGTCGCGGTGATGGCTGAAGACGAGGACGGCGTTGACCGTTTAGCAAGGTGCACGCGGCGACAGGACGCATCTGTCCACTGCACTCTCCCGAGGGACCCGGTGTGGACGGCGTGGCAAGTGCATGGGAGGATGATGGGAAGGGTGTTGATTAATGGTCGTGTGTTTTTAGATTTATAGTGTGTGTATACCTGGGATGCGATGTTGTTGCTCGCGAGGGTGCAGCGGTGCACCCGTTCCGAAAAGGATCGAGGCAATTATGAATCAGAAACCAGGATAGAATTCCTTCAAATAAATGGCCCGATTAATTCAATCCCAACAATTGATTAGATACTCAAAGATATGAGGCCAAGTTAAACCTAAGAGAACGCCAATGTTGTGTAGTGAGTGACCAAGTTGGTCTCGATCTGGAATCAATGTCCAAGTCCAAGTCCAAGTCCAAGTCCAAGTCCAAGTCCAAGTCCAAGTCCAAGTCCAAGTCCAAGTCCAAGTCCAAGTCCAAGTCCAAGTCCAAGTCCAATGGCACATGTCACATGGTGACCTAATCAAGTCCACTGCCGCGTCTATGAATATATAAAGGCCACTTCTTGCCGGTTGATTCACTGTATAACCAATCGGGATCGAGACCGAAAAGACTTTGCTTTCAAACAAAACGAACCCGAATTCAGAAAGTTACCTCAGTGTCAGAAAATGGCGTTGTTTTCTTTCTGAAAGGTTCGACGAACAAGACTAAAATGTGTGTGTCCAGCTTACGATATTTGCGTGTCCTCAACATTCATGTTTCAAACGACCATCAAACAGTTCTCTATACATGAAGGCAAGCTTGCCAATTTTCCTTGCCTCTATGCTTTTTTTGCACGTGTTACAATCTGATAATGAAATCCCCAAAATGCAAGTTTAAACACATTTCGTGTTTTCATCCAGGAACCAAACTCGGGTGAATCGATGCCACCGACTCGACGTGGACGCCTCGGCGTCGGCGTCGGCGTCCACCTGAGCGTCGTCGTCGTAGTCGTCGTCGTCGTCGTCGGCAGCAGCTCCCAAGGTGAACCCACCGCGTCATGCCGCCTCGATTAATCAACGCGCTGCACCCTCCGCCCCTCGCCGCCCGCGACGGCTTCCTGAGGTGCACGACGTACCATCTTGCCGGCGCGCACTCGGCACCAGTGGCGGACATGCCGGTGTCCACTAGTGATGGCGATATCACACCTGAGTCCAGATCCACAAGGCAAGGGGCAGCACTTGCTCTGAGCCGATTTACGTTTGTGCTACTTTCACGTTGATTTACCTGCAGAAATGACCCAATTGCTAACCGTCAAACGCCGGCTGTTTATCACATTTTTCCATGAGGGATAGATTATGATTGACCACATAAAGTTGTCTCTACAGAGTTGAAAGTAAACTCTGAGCTTTGAGGATTTAAAGTAATTGTTTTCCCCCCTTATGGCGTGGCCATAGACGAAAGCATAAAATTTATAGCAGTAGGTGTATGCTATACTATAAATTGATCGCCTGAATTCAAAATCTCGCTCTTTCTTTCAGCTGAAATCGCGCCGCCAAGCACCATAGGTATAGCTCCATTTGGAAGGTCGAAAACAGCCGATTTGAAACTGTACGCATTTAGTTGGCATCTGAAGTTGTGAGCTAAAGCATACGATATTGTATTTGCGTGCTTTCGTTTTCGACCCCGCTGGCCGGCGATTTCAGGCCCGACATGGACGGCCGCCACTGCAGGGATCGGCTCGATCGGCGCTCGGTTCGACGCGGAGGTGATTATTCATCGTGAAGCTCGTGTAATAATAAGTAATATCATCGCACGGCACCGCGCGCGCTGTACGCCGCACGGCGAAGGCGGCGGGGGTAATTATTTCCGACACCTCACACCTATACGTAACACACGGCAACAGGGACCGAGGTCGTCAATGGCGGAGGCGCACAGGTAGCCGATCGAACGCCTAACTCGCGAGCAAAGATGGACGGCACGATAAGAATGTGCTCGATGGGGGGGGGGGGATGAGTGATGGTGTACCGAGTGATGGACATGTGTATAAGACATAATTGTTGATGTATCTGACTTCTGTGAAGTCTTGAGCATCGAGCTATGTGAACTATAAGGTGTCTTCCATGGTCTAGAACCTCGAGGAGCTATGTGTGTGTGTGTGTGTGTGTGTGTGTGTGTGTGTGTGTGTGTGTGTGTGTGTGTGTGTGTGTGTGTGTGCATGTGTTTTTTAATGATCGCTCCTGACTTTGACTGATAATGCGTAATTTTCGTGACAAGGCTGTTTGTGGGTGGGGGGGGGGGGGGGGGGGGGGGTGAGGGGCGTTAAGATGGATTGCTCGCATTCTTGATGCGTTGGAATGTGTCAAAGTTTGATGTGAGGAGCTGACGATTGTTTAAAAATGCCGGGCCATGTATACGAATGGTACTATGATGCAGTGTCTATTTTAATTTTGGGTTTGGGCATTAGTTTATGAACCAGATTTTGGGACAAACTATGGCACACACAAGTTTCCAGACATTTTTACATTTTTTCCACAAGTCCGTTTACACCAAAAATCAGTTTGTGTTGAAGTTAGCCCATATAACGAGGTTTTTAACCTTATTATGTGAGTTTCTTGACATTACATTATTAATATAGGCAGCAAGAACATTTTAAAGCAAAAAATTGTAAAATTTCAAGAATAATTGAGTTAAAAATTGAATTGAATCATTTCATAGACGACCAAATAGTCACTTTTCTAAAAACAATGGCTGATATTTAAATCATGTTACATCCGCAACACAATCACAAGTATTAACACATTTCGAGGGTGTCTATAAATTCAATGCACGCATCACACGCACATATTGCCAACCCCAAACCAGCCATCAACAACACGAGACAAAAAAAAACCACAGATCACGGCCCGCGAGTTCACAATCCAATTACCCAGAGCGCTAGTGTAGCCGAAAGATTAAACTGCATGGCGCGAACTCCAATGATGAAACGCATATGTGAACACAACATCGTGTGATGCATAATATAAATCTGCACGAGAAATGCATTCACGAATATTTAATCGAGTCTCTACACAACACATATTGTGGTATATAGGGCGGTGGGGTGGGGGCAGGGGGGTGAGCCACCCCCGAAGCAATGAGAGCGCATTACTGGAGTTTATAACGCGAGACACACACACACACACACTGCAATATTGCACACGGTTATATTGCAACAATGGCCGCGGCTCCCTTCCCATGCGAGGCATATGTGTGCTCATCGCGGACATATGCGGCAAATTATGGCGGCCCCTCGCGCGATCGCCTGGCGATACGTGATAAACGGATTAACCGACGCCTCGTCGTCGACGGCGTCCCGGCGACGAGGCGTCGGTTGCGACGGCGTCGCTGTGATGGGTCAGCGTTTGGTGCATTTGGCTGGGTTTACAGCTGGCAATGTCAGTGACACGATGTCATCAACATTGGCTCTGCCACCAATCAAGCTGGGTTTACAGCTGGCAATGTCAGTGACACGATGTCATCAACATTGGCTCTGCCACCAATCAGAGACTCTGGATGTGCATGTCGTCATGTTCGCTACTCTGCCTTGGAGTCGCTGATTGGTCCAGAGCCAATGTTGATAACGTCGTGCCACTAACATTTCTAGCTGTACACCTATAGCTTAATTTGCATGCTGCGCCGCTAGCGGCGCCGGCGGCAGGGTTATGAACTAGAGCCGATGTGGGATCCAGTGATTGAATTAGTAAATTCGTTTGTATTTCCATTACCATTGGTCCGAATGTATGTACAGTGTGTGTATTTAATGAGACCTGGGACTTTTTTTATGGTTTCCATTGACATGCTATTTTTTGTTTCAAACTTTTGTTGAATTTGGTTCGATGTGCAATATTGGAGTGCATATATACGCTGAGTGATTTGTGCCAATTAATTTTTTATGGTCGAATTTATACTCTTTTTGCCTCAATGCATCTGGATGCGAATATAGCTTTGTTTCCATTGACAAAATTGACCCTGCAATTCATAATGAAGTGAATTGATTTGACAAATAGTATGCCTATAACTTGTATTTACCTATAAACATGCACGGATAGAATGATTCACGAATATGTCAATATAAAACACACAGTGCAATGCGTTAATATTTGTACATATTCAATTTATATTATAGTGCTAGAAGTATTTGAGTTTTTAGCTGGAAGAAATTGTCTTATATATTTTCATGGCCCACAGTGTTCAGCAAAATCATAAGATAACCCCCCCCCCCCCCCCCCCCATAAAAAACAAGTCTATGATTGCCATGAGACCCTCGACGATGGGCACCATTCAAAAGTCGACCACTTCGAGGAGCAGCGCGTCCTGGGACAACGACGCCGCCGAGCAATCCGATCCCACGACGGCCAAAACGCCGCGCTGCCGACCAGAGAATCGCCCCACAACGAGCTGACACAAACACCCAACAGTGAATCGCCCCTGCACAACGAGCTCGCACAAACACCCAGCATTGACTCTCATGTCGGCCAAGAGCATTCCCGTGCCGAGCGCTCAGCTCGAGAGAGCGAACCATGACGTGAACTCCGACACCGTGCGACGATCTGGTTTAATGGATCGGCCAGCTCGCGTTCGATACGCAATTCAAACGCCCCCTGCCGTGCAGCGCGCAAAATAAACTAAAACGCTGTCCATTGAGACCGAAACCTTGCGGCTTGAGACGGTTCCACGGAGAGACAGCGCTTGCCGACAACAAAACGGCTAAAAGAAATACTAAACATGGGCGCACTAGTTTCTAGAGCCTAATTTGCCCGCTGGTTTGCCTTCCTGGATATTATCCACTATACCTATACTCCATTTCACGTTAATAAGGAGAGTGGATTTGCATCTTCCTCTGGGACCCACTGCTGCTAGCACGAGCTATATAAAAGTTTCAAAAGTTACAGGCCATGTCTTGAGCTGGACAAAAGGTTCTTTGTACAGTTTTAAAACGCTTAGCTCGTGTCTGGCAGTAGTGGGACCCGGAGAAAGATCCCAATGCACTCTCCTTCATAACGTGAAATGGAGTTTAGTCGTACCTACATTATGCATAGCTGGGCTTGTTGCAGGTTTTATATGATATTACACGCCATTGACCAAGAGAGCTGCAGCTCTGAGCGCGGCTGTCAAAAGTGCGTGATTAATAGCCTGCGCCCACCCGAAGATGACGAGGGGATTTCTGGACGCTGAACGCGCGGACATCGGCGATCGGCGCGCCGCGAGGAATTGAAAACTCTACTCGCCGCGCCGTCGCTGGGTTTGTAATCAAGTGTAGTGATGCTCGATGCAGAAGGTCGGCGGCGGCGGCGATGTTAAAAAACGAACGGATCTTTTTTTTTAAAGTATATTCGAGACTTCAATCACTATAGCCAACTTAGGTATGGGTACCTACAACCGTACAAGTGCCCGTGTTGTAAAGCCGGGCGAGTGAGAATTCGTTGAAAATGCATTCAAGAGCAAATTCATAACCCGTACATAATGTGTTTTTGATCGCTCCGTTCGACGTCTCTCTCTCTCACTCGAAAAGCCCCTGAATGCTGCATTCTTATTTAATAGGAAATCTTCTTCTTTGCAGTATACATATATACTTCATATATATAGGAGGAGCTCAAAGGATTCAGTTGTATACCATTTGGATGAAGAGTGGGAGGACTCCGTTTATAAAAATCGTTCATGCTAATGATTTTATAGGAGAGCACGACGCCCGCTTTTTGAAAGTGTTTACGAGCCGCACACTTCGGCGATGTACAATGTGTGTGTGTGTGTGTGTGTGTGTGTGTGTGTGTGTGTGTGGGTGTGAGTGTTGTACAACACAATGTGCATTGAGGAGTCGGCGTCGACGACGGATCCGTTAAATGTGTGCATTCCTGATCCTTCTTGCGCCGCGCGGCAAATTCGTGGCGGGAATCGGGATAAGTTTGCACTCGGGATTTCGGGATGACACGTCACGCAGAGGGGATTGCGACGAGTGCGACGAAGGTGGAGCATGGATTGGCTGAATGGATCGGAAAGAGACAGGGGGTATTATACGACGAAATGCAATATGTTACTATTGACAAAGTTTTGGTGAGTTTCGAGAGGAAACAAACAGGAGACGAAGATGGATGTCGATGTCGACACGAACGAAATGACGGATGCAGTCGCGGAAAAGTAATAAAATCGCGGGGGTGGGTGTGGGGGGGGGGAGGTAGTTTTGCTGCAGTTTTTCCAGGGAATTTCCCGAGCGTTGAGGGCAATCAAGGTCCTGTGGGTAGGGCGTTGTCATAGTGAGGTGAGGAGTTTGTTTCACTTCTAACTACTTTTTCGACTGACGGAGTGAGTTGGTTTTTTTCTCGCCCACTGCAGGCGGTGGAGGTGCCGAGTTCGACTTCTAGAGCGCAGAGCTTATTGAACGCCGTTGAACTCAATAGAATTTAAATTTAAAACTATAATAATGTGCAGGTTATGCATTGATGTACACTATGGCATTCACTTCCATTATCACTAATTTGACTGACTTTTATAGTCTCTTTAAAATATTTTTTTCTGCCAATCAGATTCAATTTTCAGTGAATTTCTGTGGTTCTCACTTTGGTAATAACAAATTTATACCCCCGGGATTATGCTAACAACGCATTTTAATCCAAGCCCTGCAGAGGCGCTGAAATCGGGTGAATATACAAAAATATTTGCATCTTGTTGATGAATTCAACACTGTATAATATTATAACATCGTCTCAAGCTGTACTCAACGTGCTGGTAATTCCCCAGCGAAAGGGGCTGTGTTATACACTCAGGTGTCGATCAGACAAGGTGGGACCTGTTACAGGTGTAATATGCCAGGCAAGCTTCGATCGTGCTACCGACCAACTCATTAAAAGGCACCCCCCCCCCTCCGACCACGGGGAGGTTCACCCCAAGCACTCGTCAAGTCCAACACCTGCCTGCGATCTGTCGGCTCATTGACACCTCAGCTACCAGAAAACCATGCAGACACTTCACATCCTATACTATTATGTGATTCGTATTAAAGGGTGTATGAAGGAATACTAAGTACGTAGGTATATAGGTGGATAAGTAAAAGGCATTACCTATAATAGAATCATGCTAATGCTAATTTTGATGCTGCGCCAAGCTGATTTTCTTAAGGTCATTAAGAGAACTTCTCATGAGTCTGCTTTTCAAAACATGTCATGGCATTTGAAGTTCGTAATTTAACTGCCTGCCCAAATCAATATATCACTTTGATGAACAACAAAAATACCACCGTGAGGCATGAAAAGTAGACACTGAGATGATATTCGAGGAATTTTGTCTAGTAATTTAATCATTAAACTATATAATACTCATACATATTATTAATTCGAATCGATTAATACAAATCGATCCAAATCGCTGCCTTGCCAAAGTTAGTCTGGGTATAACAATGGGGAAATTTGACACCCATAGTCCCATGTTATTGCCGGGACATGGGGGAATGCTCTCAAAGGAAGTTAGTCCCTGTTCGCTTATGTTTTCGCAGATACGTTTTACCATGGATGTGACCTGCCTAAACGACAATTAACAAAAATTATGGATTTGGGTCTGTGCACTGTTGGATGGTTACACCTGAACCTTCGACCATTGCTAGCCGGGATACGCAACTAGCTCAGCGCTGTATGTTTCCCATGCAACGTTTAAGTATAGGCCTATCAGCTGTGATCATCATGGCCAGATCAACTCTATAACCATGATTATGTCGTTATGTATTACCATTTAAAAGATTAAATATTTACTAGTACATTCTAAATAAGTAAATTGAATTTTAGAAGTAGCTATATAATCCCCTTGTTTGTTTGTTTTAAAGTATATTCAGTTTTAAGATAACGGAAAAACGGCAACGTACATACATGTTGAACGCAGTAAGAGCTGGCACGGCATACTAGTTGTCTATCCCGTACCGGAGCAGTGAGAGCTGACACGGCATACTAGTTGCCTATCCCGTACCGGAGCAGTGAGAGCTGGCACGGCATACTAGTTGCCTATCCCGTACCGGAGCAGTGAGAGCTGGCACGGCATACTAGTTGCCTATCCCGTACCGGAGCAGTGAGAGCTGGCAAGGCATACTAGTTGCCTATCCCGTACCGGAGCAGTGAGAGCTGGCACGGCATGCTAGTTGCCTATCCCGTACCGGAGCAGTGAGAGCTGACACGGCATAGGTACTAGTTGCCTATCCCGTACCGGAGCAGTGAGAGCTGGCACGGCACACTAGTTGCCTACCCCGTACCGGAGCAGTGAGTGCAGGCACGGCACACTAGTTGCCTATCCCGTACCGGAGCAGTGAGAGCAGGCACGGCACACTAGTTGCCTATCCCGTACCGGAGCAGTGAGAGCTGGCACGGCATACTAGTTGCCTATCCCGTACCGGAGCAGTGAGAGCTGGCACGGCACACAAGTTGCCTATCCCGTACCGGAGCAGTGAGAGCTGGCACGGCATACTAGTTGCCTATCCCGTACCGGAGCAGTGAGAGCTGGCACGGCATACTAGTTGCCTATCCCGTACCGGAGCAGTGAGAGCTGGCACGGCATACTAGTTGCCTATCCCGTACCGGAGCAGTGAGAGCTGGCACGGCATGCTAGTTGCCTATCCCGTACCGGAGCAGTGAGAGCTGACACGGCATAGGTACTAGTTGCCTATCCCGTACCGGAGCAGTGAGAGCTGGCACGGCACACTAGTTGCCTACCCCGTACCGGAGCAGTGAGTGCAGGCACGGCACACTAGTTGCCTATCCCGTACCGGAGCAGTGAGAGCAGGCACGGCACACTAGTCGCCTATCCCGTACCGGAGCAGTGAGAGCTGGCACGGCATACTAGTTGCCTATCCCGTACCGGAGCAGTGAGAGCTTGGACGGCATACTAGTTGCCTATCCCGTACCGGAGCAGTGAGAGCTGGCACGGCATACTAGTTGCCTATCCCGTACCGGAGCAGTGAGAGCTTGGACGGCATACTAGTTGCCTATCCCGTACCGGAGCAGTGAGAGCTGGCACGGCACACTAGTCGCCTATCCCGTACCGGAGCAGTGAGAGCTGGCACGGCATACTAGTTGCCTATCCCGTACCGGAGCAGTGAGAGCTGGCACGGCATACTAGTTGCCTATCCCGTACCGGAGCAGTGAGAGCTGGCACGGCATACTAGTTGCCTATCCCGTACCGGAGCAGTGAGTGCTGGCACGGCATACTAGTTTCCTATCCCGTACCGGAGCAGTGATCGAAGCCTGAACACTATATGTCGAGCGACGTTATATGTCTGATTTCTGCAGGAGTACAGATATCTAATTAAAACGCATTGCCACAGGTGCACCTCAGCGTGCCGACGTCGACGTCGTCGTGCATTGTTCGAGCGTCGCACGCGTGGACGATCCGCGTGTAATTAGACGCTCTTGTCGCCTCGACGTTGGCGTCGGCGTCGGCGTCGGCGTCTCGCGCGACGCCATGCGGCGAGATTAGGCTCAGCTGCACCGGGGGATGATGGGACAGAGGAGCATGCTGTGCGATGCGTTCAGCTAGCGGGAATATTACGACGCCGTCGAAGCGGAACCTCGGGGGGCGGGGGGGGGGGGGGGGGGGGGGGGGGGGATTATCAGCACCGAGCTCGGCGTTATTAGTTAAGACAGAGTCGAGGATGTGTGTCGCCTCCCGGGGGGAGGGGGGGGGGGCGTCGTGGAGTGGATGCAGTTGCAGTTTCGCCGTTTGGTGCGACGGGATTACAACGATGGGGTTTTGGTGGATTGGGGGGGGGGGGGGTTAGATGTCGAGGGTGTTGCGGTGCGGATTGCGCTCATTTGCACCGGGATTAATTGATTATTTGGAGACTTTGTTCATTAGTTTCGGTCTGGTCGGATGTATAGTGCGAGAATGGGCAAATTATTTTGAGAGAAAATTAAGGGAAATTTCGAAGCACGACACTCGCGATCGACGGTGGAAAAGTGTTTCCACCGGGCGCTGGCCTTGGAAAATTCACCGAGCGCTGTCGACTCTTTTCGACCAGATCGGTCAATCGGCGCCGGGTTCACCCTCGGCTGCCTTCAAAGCGAGGCACTCTTCGTCATCAGCCTACATCATACAATGGAAGCCAAGTCTCTGCGGCACCGGGTACACCCTTGGCTGTCTTCAAAGCGAGGCACGCTTCGTCATCAGCCTACATCATACAATGGAAGTCAAGTCTCTGCGGCACCGGGTACACCCTTGGCTGTCTTCCAAGCTAGGAAAGCTTCGCCTTCAGTGAAGCAACCTATGTCAGTCAAGTTCATGCAACACCGGATTCACAAACGACTACCTTCAAGGCTAGGTAAAATTCGTATTTATTTTTGTATCCAATGTCAGTCAAGGCCATGTGGAGTTTCACCCTATAGAGTGCCTTCAAGGCTAAGCAAACGTTGTCATCAGCCTAGCATTCACAGGCATTCAAGGTCATGCGACACCACATTCACATTCGGCTACCTTCAAGGCTCGGTGACCTTGTCATTGGTGTACAGCATCCAATGCCAGTCAAGGCCATGTGTCACCGGGTACACCCCCGGCAGCCTTCAACGCTAGAACGCTTCAACTTCAGCCTTGAATTTAATTGTCGTTTAAACGGTGTGACTCGATGAAATTAGCCATGTCCAACGTAAAGCATGGACCTGATATAGGAGCACGGGAGGTCGACGGAGCTGGCGGGCAAGGAAGGGTGCTTGGCCGGGTAACCCTGTGCGCCCGCACTCCGACAGTCACCGACTACTATACCTCGCTCGCAGCTGTGAAATAGCGCGAATGCAGAGTCTCACGAGTCTAAACCGTATATACGAGATAAACTATTGAAGTATAAGCGAGGAAGTTGTAGATAATGAATCAATCTGTGTCGGTAACGGAGCCTTTTCCTCAATTTTAATCTCCTTTATCTCTTTATCAATTCACGAATCGACCCGTCTTTTCATTTTTTGGGTCTTCAAGGGCCAAAACCGCGTCTAAAAATGTTGTATTTTGCTATTTTTTGCGCTTTTTCGTGAATCGATAAAGAGATAAATGAGATTAAAATTAAGAAAAAGTCTGCGTTACCGACACAGATTGATTCCTTATCAACAACTCCCTCGCTTACTTCAATAGTTTATCTCTTACGGTTTAGTAAAAAAGCGCATACTCGTGAGTCTCTGCATTCGCGCTATTTCACAGCTGCGAGCGAGGTAGTCTGCCCGCTTAATGTATAGTGTTTCATAGTTTTATATATATTTTTGTAGTTTTATAGTTTCATTATATAGTTTTTCTATGGTATTTCTATTTATAGTTTTTTTTTTTAAAACAAATCAATAAAAAAAATACAAGGCCCGCATGATCAACGTATGATCCCGTAACTGAGGTCCCAACCCTCCGATCATAACAAACGACCTTGATTTCCCGCCCCCTCACTCACTCACTCCAACCACGTCGGCCCTCGGTTCGATCCCCGCCAAACGCCCCGGCCCGACCGACCGCCGGCCCTCGGTTCGATCCCCGCCAAACGCCCCGGCCCGGCCGACCGCCGGCCCTCGGTTCGATCCCCGCCAAACGCCCCGGCCCGGCCGACCGCCGGCCCTCGGTTCGATCCCCGCCAAACGCCCCGGCCCGACCGACCGCCGACCGACACGCTCGGCGGCCGCGACCCGCGCCGCGACCGCCATTGTTCTCGCCGCGACCGGTCGCACTAAAACAATGGGGCCGGGCCAGGGGAGGGGCGCCGCGTGCGCGCGCACCCAGCCGCTGATTTATCGCCCCTGCCGGCCGGCCGGTCGCTGGCGGGGCCCCATTACCTCAAGATGGCGCGCCGCCGTGCCGGGAAACAATGGACTCCGCGCGTACACCGAGCGGCTTCTTATTATTAGGACCGCGCGTCTTAGCAGGCTTATACGGCGATACCCACTACGATGGGCCGAACACGTTGCGTATAGAAGCCGGCTGGAACGAGAACGGGGAGATAATTGAATAATCCAGCCATTAATCAAAAGGACAAGGATCTTCAACGCGGCGGCACCGCATCCGTGAGAAAATCCTGCCGCTAAATAAATTACTACATAACCTCGAAGGCGTTGATGGATGGGACGCGAGAGTTATACGTGGCCGGGGACGCAATTATGCCGCGGTATTCCGACGAATTTTCTACGCAATACGACGTGTGACGCGTCGAAAGATGAGTTGGGATTGTCATTACGAAATTATGCAGATCGACGGAAATGGAATAATTAGTGAGACATTTGTCATCGGGGAGCGGTATGTACCTATAGTGTGTCAATGGTTGTTAGGCGGCATTGAAATGGTGCTGAGACAATGTCCCTGGTATTTATGCTAATTGGTTTTGAGGTGTGCGTTGACGAATGGTGTCGGCGACGTTGGGCTGTCGATGGTCGGGGTCATGAGGGGGACGCAGTCGACGCGGCTGAGGAATGGCGGCCATGCGCATGGGCTTGGTTTAGGCCACAGCATCCTGGTAGATGCTAGGTTTCGAACGAAATGAAGCGATTTAGTCTTTATTCTAAATAATATAAAAGTATGATCTAAAATAATCTAAAATATGATCTAAAATAATCTAAAATATATCTAAAAATAATCTAAAAATATCTAAATCAATGCAAAAAAAAACATTTTTCGAGTGTCTATATATCGTAACTTTTTGGTATAGTATACATTCGCAAATTACTGGTCAAAACCACTTTAGATTTTGGTGTAGAGGTAAGCTCTGTTTAGCTCTATATCGTGTTCTCTTCGAGAGTGACAACTGACGGATCTCCTTGCAAATAGCTGCGTTGTCACTTTCGTCCCTCTTGTGTGCTTACCTATACCTGATGATTGGCAATGAAGGGGTTTCCCCGACAATTGGCAACATAGCTGGCTGAGAAAGGGACAGAGTTGGTTAAAATTCTTGACACATGTCAAGATACATATATGTAGTAAAAATGGCATTGTCCGGAGCCCTGAAATGGATTTGACCAGGAATTCGCGAAAGGACTATAATCAGGGTTACTTACTATCTTTTCTAAATTATTGTCTATAGCTGATGCATATAACTTTAAAAATTTGATCTTGTCTGACAAACGACCGAAATAAAAAAAATCCCCGGCGATGTAACGCATCCAACCCCTAGCGCAACAAAATCGAATCGTATAATTATCAAGGTAACGCGCGAATCGAAAAGCACAAAGGCTGATTTCGACTGATAGCGATTATGATGGATGGCGCTATGATCGCGCATGCGTTGAATAAAAGCCCAATAAAAGAGTGCTGCGCGCTCTCTCAGCCGTGATACAATAATATCGAATTGAATACGCGTAACAAATCCACAGCCGCGTTTGAATATAAATAAAAGCAGTAACACTTGAATTTACATAAATTACGGCGAGGCTGTTGGCACCCCTGTCTGGGCAGTGGTGTGCGGGCAGCTATCGGAACTATACCGCGCCATCGGCTCGAAGTATGGGACTAATTTTGGTCAATTTCAAATGGCTGAAATGTGAGGAATGTTACTCTGAATTCTTCTCTCTTTATCAGTTTCATATCATTTTAAGATTCAAGTTTGTATTGAACATCATGATATTGAATCCTGTATCCATGTATTCCCTTTTTGTTGCAATGGAACCCGATCTGGCATTAAATGTTAAAGTTCTGTTTGGGGATCCCAAAAGATATACACATATTTTCAGGAGTTCAGGACAATGGGTATTACAGGAGTGTTTATAGAACTTTAAATTTCATACAGCAAGATCGCTCAAAATAATTTAAAATGCAAATAAAATATACTTCCTGGACTTAAAAAATAAAAAAGTAAATAGTAGTTGTACATGACCGCACGCCGCTGAGAGATGACAGAGTGCATGCGGCGGTCCGAGCGTGATTCGCTGCAGTGGCGAGACGAATCGAAGGGTTGTTAATGACCCCCCTCGCTCGGGTGGGGGGGGGGGGGGGGGGCAGCGTGATCCGGGGCAATCACGGGGCACATTCAAAACTCGACACGACACTCGAAGACGCGTGACGTGATTGATACCCCCCAACCCCCCAACCCCCCAACCACCACGCACAGCTGCGACGCGGTCTCGCGGTGTGGTCAACACGGTGTCGTTGGATTGAAAGGTACTTGAACTTGCAATCGAATTTTATTTCATTTTCAATTGAATTTTATTTCATTTTTAATTAATTGTCTTGTGATTGCTATAGGTGAGTCTTGGTTTGCCGAGACACTTTGTTGTACCAAGGTATGTCTTCGAGTACAGGTAAAAATATCATGCAAGACGTGTCTGAATTATTTAAACTTAATTCATCTGTATACTATTATTGTTTTATAACTGTACCTGTGCCTATACCTTTTGGGATATGACAAATATACCTATACTCAGGGGTTCTCATGAGGCATGGGTTCTCATGAAACATACAATTATGCCGCTAAACAAAAGGATCCAGATCCAGATATTGATTTCTTAAATTAAGATCTTAATATTTTTTTGATTCAGATTTTGAATTTGCGTATTTAAGACAAAGCTAAACAACTCTTTCGAAAAATTCTTGAAAACTTTCAAGTTCTGGCATATTGAATAGTTTTGAACTTCTGTTTAGATGGAGACACAAACGCTTTTTCGAAATCAGATCAACACAGTTTTTGGATTTCATAAAAAAAACTTTTTTTCATCTTGCATATTTTACCTTTATATGAACAAAGTGCATGGCAATGCAGCAAATGCACATTCGAAACCTGCGAGCCCGCGTCGCCAAAATACGACGCAAAAAAACCAGCAAGGCTCTAATCACATGACGGCAGAGAAAAAACCCAATCCGGAACCCGGCAATTTCCCAATCACATTTCCCCCGCAAAATAATTGGCAGCGACATGGGCACAAAGGACACTTTTAATTATCCGAAGTATTCAATCGCGAACCGCCGCCGCCGCCGCTGCCGCTGCCGTCGAGGATTAGCAACCTCCGCCTATCCACGCGACGACGCGAAGCCATCTCGACGAACCGCACCACCCCCTCGACGCCGACACACTCTCCCCCAGAGGACGCCCAGCCGCGCGCCGCACTTTTTCAATCAGACGCGCGTATACGGATTCTTTTTTTACCATATCTCTCTCCCGTCCACTTCATTTCTTTATTTCACTCTCCGCCGAAGTGCATGTGTCCTTTGACGATATCTCATCCCTCCGTCCCTCGCGCACCCCTGTCGCAAAGCCGTCGATTGCGTGGCGGGACTCCGACGACGGAGGCTGCAGTCGTCGAGATTGCCTGTATCTTCGGCTCGGCGCGCGTAATCAAAGCTTTTGTCCGTGAGTCTGCCGACGATGATGATGATGATGAGGTCTCATGTCCAAATGCTGAGATTGCATCTCTTGGCCGAGGGTGGGCTAGGCAGCGAGAGCGCCGTATGGACGATGTAGTACATGCATGTGTACAACATGTTCGATGAGAGTGTGGACCATGTGTTGGGTTGGGACGGCGATGATGGGCCGAGGGAGGGCGATGGGGAGAAAGGGTTGCTGCGTTTGTTTGCCCGCGATATCAGCGCTGCCTGATCACACGGCTGAGTGGTGTAATTATGGTGATATCGTTTGATTTCGATGAGATTACACTGCATACGCATATACTGCGCGGGGTGGATTAGTGGGATTGGTTTTCGGCAGAGGAGTCAGTTTATGTGCCTAATGCCTTGCCTTTAACGATGGTGCATTGCGTGTGGGCGAATTCCGACGTGGGAATTGTTTTAAAAAACAGCAAAACTTTAGACATATACAAAGAACCGATAGGAAAGTTTAGACATTCAGAGCGAGCCAACGACTCGATTCCAAAGTTTGCATCGAATTAATAAGTGATAAAGACAGGGCTAGAACCCCGAGCAGCTCGGGGAATGGCACCTCCACCGAGAAAAGTGGCACATTTTTCACAAGCTGCCAGAATGAAAGAAACACAACGCGTTTTGACACTATACATTTTAGATTGTAAGTTAATTAATATAGATCGTGATGTCTGCTGTCGAAATATAACCAAAATAATCGAAAAAGAGTTTGTGGCGAAAAAATGCATTTGGTCCCGGTTTTCAAAAGTGCACATCCATTCTTGTATACAGTGTTTTGCCATTGAAACTAGATTTTAGTAAAAGGTGCGATATTATATAATTGCAGAGAAAATGAGGTTAAATGTTCAAGAGGAACTCTCTCGCTCTACCTACAACATGAATGAATATTAGGTTTCGGTATGATGCGATCAAAAACTAATACAGAACAAGACTGTTCTTATTTCCTGCATGTCACGGAATACTGTGATGCATGCATAAATACTGTCATCAATAGCCAAGTGAAACCGACGTTTAATCAATGTAAAAACGTGCCCAACGTTTCGGTCCTGATTACACTAACACCCTGCGTTCGATACCAGCAACAATTTGTCATGTTCATAACAAGGGAAATAAAAACGTCCCTCGTCTACTGTATAGGTGTAATACATTGTGTCGGCTGGTGGCGCTGCACCTTCGCACGCTGCCCGCCAGGGGCGCAAACTGGAGTGAGTGATGTGTGCGATTAGTCGCGCGACGCACGATGCACGCATTGTGCGTTGATCGTGCGAACGATATCACGCACGCACACGCAGTGCACGCGTGATGCGTGTGCAATGTCGGCCAAGGCGTGAAACGTGACACGGGGACGAAACGGGCGTCGAACACGCAATTCTCGGACACTAAAATCGCCTGAATTTCTGCACGCGTGCGTCCCTAGCATTCAAGAGTAAGGACAAGGGTGAAAAAAACTGTTTCAAACTGGGATTTGAATGCTAAATGAAAGGTCTCACTGGTTTTCCGACGTTTCGTAACATATACTAATTACAATTCTTCGAGGGTGATGGCTCGACAGACGTCAAAAACGTGGACAAAAAACCAAATTATTATTTTCTAACCCAGGCTTCCTAAATTGTAATGATCCTCACGAAGTCCGAAAATTATTCAAAACAACGAACTTGTATTACGTTTAAAAAGAAACCCCACCCAAAATCCCAATGAAAACGACCTTGGCAAATATAAAATCCCAGTTTGAAATAGTTTTTTTCAAAACTAATGCTAAAGATCGGACATAGTAGACATGAGTCTTATGAAATTTCTTATAAGAAATTTCATACGCGTAATTTGATTTTGCACCACGCAAAGTTCGGAGACAGGTTTTGTCGATGACATAGGTAGTCGGATACATAGGTAGTCGGACTCTGGACCATACCCCCATGGGGACATTCAATTCTCACCCTGTATGCAAATTATTTCTCCCAAATTTAATGGCCATTTAGCTCAGCGGTTAGAGCACCAGCCGCGAAAGTTGGGGACCCGGGTTCAAATCCCGGAATGGACAACACTTTTGGGAGGCTAATTTGTGTACATAATAATAAAAAAGTCGGATTGATTCTTTCGGTACTTTTCAACAAATTCCACGCAGTTCAGTGTATAGTGGGATCAATCAGTATAGGTGCCATTTCAAGTTTGATTATATCGACATTTCTTCGCTCAGCGCTCCATGAAAGCGTGAATCTCTCCCACGCTTTGCGACTGCCAACGACCGATGCCCGTTCAAAGCTGCCGGCACTGTCGTCATGCCGACGGGAAGACGAACGTTTGTCACCAAGCCAAGCACTTCGCGACCCATTCGACGTCGACCCTAATAGCTTTCCGACGCACGGACGGTAGCCGTTGACACAGAAAGGAGCGACCGGGTCCATCGTCGACAGAGCGGTCTGTCTGTCGAGACGCGCAATCCACGACGCCGCCGTCGCCACGCACAATGCGCGCCTCACGCATTTCATTGCCGGGGACGCATTACGTGGCCCGGCGAACGCACCCGGCCCCACGCATTCACGCACCGGAAGCAGAATTACGTATGGCAGATCGCAGAATAAAACCCCCACGTGCATATATCTATATATACACTTCTTTTTCCCCAACTTGCAGCCCCTCTCTCTCTCAATATGACTCTCTCTTTCCACGATTCTTTTCTTTTTACCCTCACGCCGACTTGGTTTTTCCTCGTTGGGCGAGGGGGGGGGCGGCGAAATCCCCCGACTTTCCCGACGTCGACGTCCCCGGCATCGGGCAGTCGGATGCATTAGACGGACTTCCGGGTTAGCTTCTTTACCCGCCCGTAATCCCCATTCGCTACACACCCACACACACAAGCACACGCACATTCATATATATCTTCATAACCCTCTCTGACGCGCTCCCTCGCTCAACGTGCACTTACGCACTTACGCACGATGTGTCATCTCTCTCTCCGCCGTCGACGTCTACACACAGATATGGTTACGCATACATGCACGCATGCCTTGCGATGCGTAAAAATGTGCATTTCATTGGTGCTGTGCTTGTTTCTGCAGTCGCGTTCAGCGAGGTCTGACGTCGCCCCCCCCCCCCCCCCCCCCCCCACCGGTCGCGGCGATGATGCCCCGTGCCGACGTGGTCGACGGGAGAGTGCGGAGTTTCGTCTGCACCCTCGACGGCCACCCCCAGTGACGGCCACCCCCAGTGACGGCCACCCCCAGTGACGGCTTCCGTCGGCTGACAAGTCATCTGCATTCGCGTCGTCGCGTCACTTCCGGCGGTGGACGTCGAAACGGGACGCCATCTTGACGGGGGGATCTGTGGGGCGGTGATTCCATGTTTTGTGCTCGGACATATTGTAGGTATTGTGAATACTCTTTGTGTGTCCATACGCAAAAACGAAACATGTATAATTCTGCTGAAGTTCGCTGAAGTTGCCAAAGAACTTTAAAAGATGCTAAATAACTCCATAGTTTGTTTGTATTCGTGTTTATTCACTTTGAAGATGAAAAGCTAAGAGAGCTCTATTTCACGTAAAGAAGGGCAGTGGATTTGCAGCTTCCTCGAGAACAAACTGCTGCTATAAAGAGTCTGCTATCAAGAGTCACAAAACTGCCCAGAGCCTTTTGTATTGTCTCAAGACTTGGCTTGTAGGTTTGGAAACTCTTAAAGTTCAAGTCTAGCAGCAGTGGGTTCTCGAGCAAGATACAAAGCCACCATCCTTCTTAACGTGCAATGGAGTTTGGTTGCCTATCCCCTAACGAAGCAGTGATCGAAGGGGTACATCGTCCGGAATGGTTCATCACCGGGAACTATAATGGTATATATCCATGAAGTTCATCCACGGGAACCAATGGAATGTGTATAAATCCAGGAAACCAACCATGGGGTGACCAAGAAAAACACCGTGCCCGTCGCCATTGCGCGGTGTGCCGACGCCGACGCCGACGCCGACGCCGACGCCGACGTCGACGTCGCGTCACGCGCCCAATTAATCCGCGCGTCGCGACGCATTAATTATGGACGCCGCTGGCGCTTAATTATAGGCCTAATTGGCGACGCCGGTCGCGCGCTGGCGTCGCCATGACGACGCCGTTGCCACGGCGACGCGGGTGCACGTCATCGAGTCGTGCGCTGCGCGTTTGTTTGTTTGGGTGGCGAGACACAAATCGGCAATTACTTTGGAATTATACACATGGGACTGTGACTCGCGGGTTTGCGTTCTTGGCTGAGATTGGCTGGGGAATGGCGAGTGTCCGATCTACAAGGATCGGCAAGAGGCGTCAGAATAAGTAATATACATTGGTTTGCACATTTTTAGTGCACTTTGCGTGCATTTTGCGTGCATTTTGCCATAGGTATTGGAGCGCCAAACGCCAGAGATTTGTCATATACCATATGGGGAAATACATATCAAGATGCAAGATTCATTCATATTATAAATCAATGATGCTACTTCCTTTTGTAACATCTTTATTCCATCTCGTCTTTATTCCATCAGTTAAGTTAAAGTTCTCTTTAGTTTATATATAAAGTTTTATTAATCAGTTTTATTGAAATAGAAGTGCTGTGAAATTATAGGAACGACCACTAAAAGTGTATCTTCGAGAAACCTGATTGGCCGTGGAAAATGTCAAGCCGCGACGAACGAACCCCTTATCACGGCCCACGAGAGTCCGCCGGGCCCAAGCGCGCGAAACGCCCCCCCTCCCCCAGATGGCGAGACGACGCCAGCGCCCGCGGCGGAGAGTTCATAAAACGAAAGACCGAAAGGAAAATTAGTCGACGGAGGAAGGGCGTCGACAGGGGCCGGGGTTGAACGGGGGAAGGGGGGGGGGGGGGCAGGAAAACTGACTTCGTGCCTATAGGGGGGGTTCGGGGAAGACAAGAGAGGAAACGCGCCCGGGCACGGAGGCGGAAAAGCGAGATACTAAACGCGTTAAGCCCGAAGACAGAGCGGGAGAGAGCGATGATCGCACGCGAGGGAGAGAACGAGCGAAAGGGGAAAAATGGGAGACGTTTTTTTGGATGAACGTAATGCCGGATACGAGACGTACAAATTATTTTCCACACCGGAAAGACGCTTTTCTTTTTGCTCGCGCGTCGCCGGAAGTCGCTATGAGAGAGACGACGCCCGAGGACATCGCGACGAGGTCACCGGCGTCGCGACGCTGGGGTCGAGACTCGACGCTCGGGCGCCGTCGTGATTAACGACGCATCTGTGTTTTTGTGCGAGTAGTCGGGTGGCATTTGGCCTAATGGCGTCGGCTAATGGGGGTGGGGGTGGGGGCGATGATGGGAATGTTGATGAAGCTTGTTCGCGGCAGGGAGGCGAGGGAGGACTGGTGACATGGCTCCTTAGCTGGACGCCGAAAAGAGCCCGGGTAAAGCACTGTCCCTCCGAAGGGCACTGACAAGTATGCGTACTTTTAGGTGCAATTATTACTAGAACTTGAACTGCGATGGTCCTTACACCAGGCACCTCAGTTTTGGCGATGAGTTGTTACGTTTTAAAAATGTCTGAAGCCGATACTAACTGAATCCATATCATTTTGGTGAACACAGGTCAAATCCTTGTTTCTATTATACACACTGATGACTTTCAAATCGCTTTGCGCCAAGCTTAGCCGTAAACACTGCCTATAAATCACTGCCAAAATCACTGCCAAAAGTCACATACGGGTAAGTTCTAAGTTCTAAGGCAAGAAACTTTCTTGGAACTCTTTATGTGTCATCATTTGTCGGCCAATTTAGCCAAAACTTACATGCAGACTCTAGAAGGATGTTTGTTTATAAATGATCGCGTAGGTATATACTTTGCGACTGTATAACACCAGTGTAGCAATGCAGATGAATGCATGATAGTACCATAATATCACCATGGCTTGCCTGTCGCAAGACCCGCCATCATGATAGCTGACATCGTCTAAACGCCCCCCCCCCCCCTGGGGTCGAACGCTTGGCACGTTCGTCGGCCGCGCGAATGTGTGTCAGATTGCTGCACCCGCGCGCTATGGAAGCTGAGGTCCTGTACCCCGATATTGACACTGGAAGCCGCGAGTGTGGCCATCCCCTGCCCAAGGACACGTGGCTCATCCTTGCGTCATCGCGCGCTGCTTCCTGGCCGCGCATTGTCAGCCTCCTCCTCCTCCTCGTCGTCGTCCTCGTCGTCGTCGTCCAGGACGCAGCGCACGGCCATATCTGCACGCGGCGATCTCCCCTAGCCTCCAGGGGGTGCGGGGGGGGGGGGGATCGGAAGGTACATGCGGAGGGTCGAGCAAGGACGAGATGACGACTCCATGAGAGCATGAGCTGACGTTATCGTGGTCGGAGTCGGAATTGGGAGTTGCAAACCTGCGAATTTGATACTGAAAGTTGTTATGATTTTAGTTTCAGGGAGAGGTAATCCATGAACATGAAAGTGGGATTTAGCGGCAAAAGTTAAGTAATTCGATGACCTCCGAGCTGAGATAGTGATATTTTACTGCAAGATATTCCCGAGGTCTGCAATTTGTAACCAATAATAGTGCATTTCACAAAGTTTAGTGTTTTCCTGGGCATATACCAATATTCACAGCCTTCTGGCCAACGACGTTCGGATTTCAAACCAAATTAAAGCTCATTCAGAAGCCCCTGGTTGTGTGCCCAGATAAAATTTATACTTTAGGTATTTCAAATTCAATTTGTCCACTTCCGTTTTGCATTGAATGCCTGTAACATATATAGATACTTTATACACCCATACCTTTAGGTATCAAAATGTTATTAAAATGTTTCTTGTGATACGACTAACTCAAGGTATTCTTCACTTAAATTAGGTAGCACAAAAGTTAAATTAACTCTCTACTCCTGTAACTTCCACATCTCGCAGTCAACGCACTCCTCCACTCTCTACTATATAATAGTGCACACCGGCTCTCTGCGACTGCCGGCGATAACAGCCTCCCCTTCCCCGTCGGCGGTACAGGCACTCGCTATATCTCGATCCAGATCGCTTGTCTGCCTGTCAACGGTACACTATCTCTCGTGGTCATCTCCCCCAACGCCCCCCCCCCCCCCCAAACCCCACACAGATCCAATTTACATTGGCCTTTATTCGTCGGCCCGCGCGGGGGAGACCTTTTTTAATTCGTGTCCCCAAAAAACCTTGTCCCCTCTCGTTCGCTCGGCCGCTGTCGTTTGGTTTATCTGTAATCTCCTCCGACCCTCGCAGCATACGATTGGACTATATTGGCCATGATTATTATACATATATCTCTCTCGCGTAATTTGCATAATTGCAGTCATGACGATGATGGAAAATTGCGCTGGGTTTTCGCGTCTTGCCGACGGGATGCGGACGGCGACGGCGGGAGACTGGGCCGGTTATGAATGGCAATTCGCGTGGTCGTCGTCGACGTCGTCGTCGTCGTCGTCGTCATGTGTGGAACGGATCAAGTCGGCGAGTGGCTTAGAGGACATGCAGGGTGCAGGGTTTCATGGGGATGCTTCGCGTGTGCAGCCCCCCCCCCCCCCCCGTTATAGGGCATTATTAATACATTGGCTTCGTTTTATTGTTTATGCTAAGGGCTATAAAGGCCATATTTCACCAGGGTTGCAACCTGCCGAACCATGGCCCTCTAAATGGTTTTGTTTCATTGGTGGTGATAGCAAATTTGCGGTAAGAAGGCCTATAGGATCAGCAGGTTGCAGCCCTAGTGGAATATGGCCTTAACCGGCTGGCAGTTAAAAGATTTTCTTTGTTTTTTTAAATATAGATTCCACCGCGTTATGGTTATAAAAAACCTAGTCTTATTCTCTATATTTTGTAACACAAAAAAGTTTATTATTCATGTGTATTTTTTATATCTTTCTATTCATCTGTTAAATTACTGAAACAGGTAGAATTATACTTCAGGCACACTGCACAAACAACAAGGGTTGCCATTCCTTGATATTTCATATAATATATACATACTTTTAAGTTTTAATTACTTTTATTCTTTATATGTATATTAGGTTTCAAATAACAGTATCAAAGAATATAGTATACCCACATCTTCATACTTTCTGTATCATTAAGATGTCTCCTGGAGCAAGCCACAATATTATTACAAAAGTTCAGCACTCCCAAAATAACTTTACCTACTCGCGCGCAAATTGGCTAAATCCCCAACAATTTCCCATTGAAACTGAAACTTTGGCAAAGCTCGTGAAACTCACACACACTGGTACAAAACGACACACTGTAACAATAAAATGGGGTAGTAATAATAATATGCCAACGCACCCCCAACTCTATATATACATACACCAATATCATTTCCGAGCAATGGGCTTTCTGCACCAGCCTGTACTCCAGATCCCTAGCATCGGCGTCGGCGTCGGCGTCGGCGTCGGCGTCGGCGTCGGCGTCGGCGTCGGCGTCGGCGTCGGCGTCGTTACTGTAATACGCTCGCATTAAACAATAATTATTCCCGATCCCCGCGTCCCATGCATATTCAAATTCCGGCTCAGCATCCTGGAAATCCTGCCGCATAATTCCAGGGGGCGCCATTACATCATTATTATACCAACTACCTCTCTGGAATATATATGTATTTCCGTGTATATATGTATATATATATATGCGACACGAAGATACATATGTATGCCCGGAGCATATTATCCCCATAGCTTCGTATCTCACTTCCTCCCTTGCTATAATATATATAGGTATATATAAGCCTTGCGAATTCCATCTCCCTCTAAAGCTCTCCAATGTATATGTGCACCACCATGGCATCATCCAATAGAGCCAGGCCTAGTCTAACGCGCGGCTGTTTTCCTCCATTTCATCGGCGAGTATCCAGATGGAGAAATGCCTAATGGCAGGAACGCTCGACGCTCAACGACGGAGGCGCCCAGGCTATCCGTTCGGCAGAGCACCACGACGATGGTGTGTGTATGTGTGTGTGTGTAAAGAAGCATCAAGTATATTATTTCCCGGGGCCCCGCGCTACGAAACGTATCCGTCCGCGCGCACCGGCCGGCTCATCAGCTAATGGGGTGGTGGGCGGCGAAATATAGTTCCAGCTACCTCGCGTTCACTCAGGCACTGACATGGAACATCGGCGAAACGCTCCAGCATCATGGGTTTGACGCGGGGAAGATTTGGCGTCGCGATTTGTAATGGGAAATTCGAGATGGGAATGTGCATAACATGTTTTTTTTTCATGTGCGCGCGTGGGGTTGGGGATGGTTGTGTGGAGGGGGGGGGGGGGGGGGGGGGGGGTGGAAATGCGAGGAAAAGCGTACATGGCGCGTATTCGATATCCATTATCGTGGGAGCCAGTCGCAGCTAAACGGGAAATCCGAGACGACAGGCTGTTTTTGCACGAAGTGATATTTTGCAGTGCTCATATGTGTGTTTTATGAGTGATTTGCAATGTGACGGGAGGAGAAAATCATTTGCAAATAGCTGCAAACTTGACAAAGGGATTGTTCTTTGTTTGTTGGGACGTGGGTGGATGTCTGAGCATCGGATAGATGTGACTCTACATTAGAGGGGATTAGTGCACGTGTCTGAACGAAATGCCTTGGACGTGAACATGTTCATGAACGGCGTTCGAAGAAATTATAGCTCATTTCCAAGTGTCGACAAAATGAAATCTGCAATAACTTTAGAAGTTTGCATTCTTGGCTGACCTGGCTGGATATTGACCATAGACCATAGTCCATACTTTTGTCAACGATCGTTTATACAATTCCCATTATATTGACTTCAATTTGATAGCCATTTACTTAAACATTGGTCCTTCTAGATTGTATACTTAACCTATTTACGCTGGCGTGCATAACATGAGAAATCATATTTAGGTCCGTCAATTCAGGTTGGATTGTGTCAAATTTTCAGCTCGTCGGATAGCAAACACTAAAATGATTGCCTATTTGGTTTCTGGAAGACCGTGGATACGATTTGGTCAAACCAAACCACCTTCCAGAATCACCGCTACAATATATTTCCCCACACACATGGCGGCAAGATCCATAATGGAGTAGCTCCGACGAGGCGGAACAAACACGGCTCATTAACAAGCCGAAGATTGTCTCTGTTCATTACACCTAGTTAATGAATTTGCCGCGCACCATTTCATCCCCCCCCCCCCTCAACCTATCATGATCATCGCCTCCACGCGCGCGACGACGACGACGACGACGACGACGGCGTTGATAACTCGGCGATCACGTGCTATCGGCCAATTCGACGACGCATCGGCCAGCTGCGTCGGGTGAGAACAAAGCGCGGTAATGACATCCATCCATTAGGCCGTCGGGGGTGGGGGGGGGGGGGGCGTCGTGAGGGATGCTGCGACGTGAGTGACGGGCGACAATTGATGGCGTCGCGACGCGCCGCGTCATATCGCGTGTTCGGCGTCGACGCCTGCTAGTGCGGGGGGGAGGCGTCGGTACGATGCTGTTTCGGTTATCTCGTTCGCAAGCTAAGTGTATCAAACACGTAAGCTGAGACTGATGTTGCGGTATATTATGTTTCAACGTTGGGGTTGTACAAAGCACAGCATTTACAGGGTTTATTTGATCAATAATAAGAGGAAAACGAGTAAATCGAATGTAAGGACAAACATTTTAGTTTATCTCAAACGGAATTTCATTTAAAGATTTTTTAATGTCCAAATTCATGAAAATTTTGGTTAAAAACTTGCAGGGTTGATTCCTGAAACTGCAGATATAGGTAGATATATTGAAACAAAATACAGAAAAACCTTTCATAAGGCCAGCTTCTTTGTGCTGCCCATTGCAAGGAGAATTGTGAACCAGTATATAGCTGGCCCAAATTCTGTATATAGGTCCTGTTTCGATAATGACTCAATATGCAATTATACTCATCCGTTGTGTAAAACGTGTACGCATGATTTGCCACGCCAAAGAACAATGACTCTTACAGCCTTGCTCAGAGTAATTGACATCGTCGCTTATTAAAAGTCCAACCCCAGCGCGGTCTCAGCTCTAAAACTCAGAGTTAGTGCACTCTCGACATGGCGAGCGGCGCTCGAAAAAGGGAGTTTTTAATCCGTCGACGCCGACGTCGAAGCTGCAGCCACGAGCGTTCGAGTACGCAAGCCATCGGTATACATTGTACATGCACGTCGTGGCCCTTTCGCCTCGCTAACGCACACTTTATTACACTTTAATTCATTGCACTTGCGTGATTTGCTCGGGCACATCGCATACCCTCTCGACGCTGCGGTCTCGACGCCCCCCTTCGAGATCGGGGGGCAGAGGGGGAGGCACCGAGCCCATTTAATGAGGTATGAACGCTGCGTGGCGTGCTTCGGGATTATCCCCGGGTAATGCTGATAATCACTTACATCGCCTCAAGGGGAGGGTGGTCGGCGTTGTGTGTGCGGGGGGGGGGGGCGGTAATGCGGTGATATTGGCAGGCAATCAATATAGGCGATGTGATAGTCTCATCCTCGAGTGTGTGTGTGGGGCTTATAATGCCGATCGCCGGCTGATGCATCGACTCGGGCTGCGGGAATCGCAGTCTGAGTCGGGGGTCGATTAGTGATTTGAACTTGGGACGCCGGCAACTGATTGAAGGTGTTTATATCCAGGTATACTTCCATTCGTTCGAGTCATACAATAATAATATCTGTTCATCGCAAACGGCGCTTTCGCTTATCCATTATTTACCAGACTCTCATACAAAGTATACATCAAAGGTCGTCAACCGGCAACTTGGCACAGAAACAAATGGACTTCATCCGCTTCTATTACACAGGTATACAATTTCTCTAGCACCGAGAACTCATCTCAAATCGAATTTATTAAAACTTTTGGCGTTTGACTCTATACTATTTACAAACTGGAAGTTTGTTTACAAAAACTTTATACCAATGTTGTTTTCATTCCACAAAGTTGTTTCCATCATGCACTGACCCGGTCCGGCGCAATGTGTATGTAATTGCTCGGTGCAGCGAAAGTGACGCACTGCCACATTCCAACGTCCCCAAGCCGGTCGACATTCCAACCCTTTCGCAGTCCACAAAAGCGAGACGTAATGGCCTTCATCCCCCATTGTTTTACACCCAGCGCAGACAAAGACCTCTGCCACTGGTACACTGGCACATCGCCGTCCTCTCATAACGGAGGTGTGTACAGAGACACAAAGGTCCAGCCGAGTCCGCGACGGCGACGACTTGACCACTCATTATCGCGTCCACCGCCGCCACCCCGCCAAAAACAATTCCCATGCTCGTATATATACCGTGTGCGCCACTCTCTCGCCGGCGACGCGACGCAAAGGGGCAAAGTGGCCCAAAAAGAATAGATTGGGAGACAATGGGCGCGGCGCATCGGACTGCTGCAGACAATGGCGGCCCGATGGCCATTATCATACGTGTCGTATTATGTCCGACGGTTGTAAGGGCCGGGAGCACTGATCTTACTTAACATTCATTGTGTTATTGCTCCACATTACATTGTTGAGCGGTGCGAGTGTTTGCTGTGTGCGCTTCATAGGTTGGGGGTGGAACGTATATGTATATAACACACGAGTATGTATGACATATTGTGTCCATTGGACTCCGTTTAGTGGCGATAATGGCCGAGGAATTACGGGTCCATTCATAACAGATAAATGTCTCTTTGTAGATCACTTTCAAGCCATTCATCTAAAGTGATTTATTTTAATTCGACGTTAAAACGTGATACGGGTTTTAGTTGAAACGATTTATTTTTATTTTTTTTACATGAAAAGAGGAAATTTCGATTGTTTGTTTGCTAGTTAAGGGTGGTTTTGTTACGCGAGATGCATGAGCACCCCTAGTGCTGTCGGTGGGTGGGGGGGGGGGGGGCGTTGGGCCCTCATCGCCGAGAGGATGTGTGTCAGACGTCGCCGGAACGCGTGACGCATGTGTCTTGTCGCGTGTGGGAACGCCACGATTGGACAACGGACACGATTGGTCCATGCGTTGCAAGATATTGCTCGAGACGTTTGACTTTAGTCCATCAAGTGACTTTCGGACCAATGTTTTACCTCCGAGGATGTGTTGTTATGCTTTACACTCGACCTTTTTGCATGCCGCTTTGTGAATTGCAGTATCAGATAGTTTTGCATGTGATAAATATCAGACCAAGGAGTCGATTTATGTCTGTATCAGTAATTGGCGACTTGCTCGAACGGGTTGATGAACAAATTTATTAGGTGCAATTGAACTTATTTCAGCGAAAGCTATAGGTATTCCCTTGCGTTTGTCAAATACGAGGTTTTGCAATAAAGGTATCGTAAAGCGATTACGCTTTTAACCTCTAGTCTCAGACGATTCCAATTTTGTCAATACTTACCAGAGGTAAGAGAATAAAAATCTTCCTGCGCCAGATCAGGAAGATTCGATTCCTCCCTCTTTATGGGCGGGAGCTCAGTATTTTAATAACGCGAGATATCGTATAGCGTCCGCCTGCTTTTTCCAATTTTTAATTTCTCAAAGTCGTCCCGTTAATTTTCCTGTTGACGGGTTTCCATGAAAAGCATTTTCATTTTTTACCCCCTCTCACTCGGGTATTAATTTTCGCAATTCCCTGAAACTTTCGTCCCGGCGCTGGCGACGCCATCGCCTGTCCTGCGTCGGCCGGGTCCGGGCAGACGGGTGCATCCGAGTGGAAACTGGAATCGCGCTCAGAACTTGGCACTTTAGCGTCTCGACGCTCGAATCGGGAGTCGACGTCGACGGGGTTTCTTCGTCGGGGGGAGCTCGGCGACTCGGCGACCAGACGAGGATCGGAGGGTCACTCTAAAGCAGTGCTACTCAACCTTTTTTTGCACCGGGCCAAATAAAAATTTGTTACCTCCGCGGGCCGCAAAGGATAATTTGACACAAAACTTGCGAATTGCAAGATATATCGTTGTGTAACAATGTGGGTATTGATTGAACGCATTCTCGCAACTTGTACTTGCTTGTACTTGATTGATGCAAATTGACATTGCTCACGACGCAATGGGGGTTTGGGGGTTCAATCCCCAAGAAAATTTAGTTTTCGAGAATTTTTATGGTGAAAATCTATGTGAGTTTCAGGGAGTTCCGATCGTAAAAATACCATGAAATGACGTACTTGCTAAAAGGAGGGTGTGAACATTTCAAATCAGTTCATTTTCCATTGAGAATCGCATATTAAATCGACATTTGAAATTGAACAAGAATTTCGAGGCGGGCTGCAAAATTATGAGCGCCGGGCGCAGGTTGAGTATACAACTGCTCTAAGGGCCGGTTTTACAATATTTTTCAACTCTGGGTTAAGCATTTCGCCCTCAGAAACATATGAATTCCACGGCTCCCTATATTGGCGGTTGCCATGACAAACAACTTGACTCATATACTTTAACTCTGAGTCCTTCCATGCGCTTCCACACGCTCTGAACGAAACCGCTCCATCAGCTCGAACTGTATATATACAGGTCATTTTGATTATTTGCATTATTTGAAATGGTAGAAACATTCCTCTAGACTCTTCAGAGCTTTTTACAGTTTTAAACAGCAGTTTTCGACCGTTATAAAAGTGACTATCAGGCGCTTAGTGCAGTTTTTCAATTTTCTTCAAATCTGCTTTTGCGTTTGATTAGGCACTTGAGCTGCGGGTTAGTTTTGAAAGTGGCGGGAAGGGGGCGGGACCTGCAGACTGCTGGCCTCTTACCTTAGGGCGTTGACGGTGGCTGTGAGGCGTCGGAACTCGGATAGTCCTGGAAGGAAGAAACGTTTCATCTTAGTCTCACAGAAATTCACTTCAGTTTCGGAGTGAATCGAGATGCTGCTGGCAAAATATGAACACTAGATCTTGTGTCTACACCATTTCAAAATGCAACATGTCTTGCAGAAATGGGGCTTGCAGTGGGTTCATTATGGGGAAATGATAATTATGGTGAATGATTATTGGTTCGCCTTCGTAAAAGTCACAAAGACCGTAATGTATAAATAGGGCCATTACATATTTGGACGCATGTGTCTTCTTGTCATAACCAATATTGAACTACTTATAGTTTAAAAATAACTACTCCACACTATATAGGTTTTTAATGCCAAGTGATGTCGTAACAGATTTTCCAACTTTTTGCCAACCTGTACTTATAGTTACTTCCTCAAAAGTTACCGGATAAGCTCGACTGTGGTTATACAGCTTGAGAAAGTATTTCTTTAATGTATATTGCGACAGTAAACGAAAAGTTGGGAAATTAGTTAGAGTTCACTTAGAATTCAATGTTCACCTAGTATGAAAAAGAGTTTTTAAAAACCAAACCGGTGATATTTGCGCCACAACCATTAACAGCCCGCACTTTTGCCCATCGCAAAGTCCCTGTACCCTGAAGCCACCACCTCCAGGCGTCGTCACCGTCGCGGAACCCTCGGGGTCCCGATTCCCTCGGAGTCCCGAAACCCTCGGGGTCCCGACACTCTCGGGGTCCCGACACTCTCGGGGTCCCGACACTCTCGGGGTCCCGACACTCTCGGGGTCCCGAAACCCTCGGAGTCCCGACACTCTCGGGGTCCCGACAATCTCGGGGTCCCGACACTCTCGGGGTCCCGAAACCCTCGGAGTCCCGACACTCTCGGAGTCCCGACACTCTCGGGGTCCCGACACTCTCGGGGTCCCGACACTCTCGGGGTCCCGACACTCTCGGGGTCCCGACACTCCGGCACTTTAGACGACCGCGACAACGCGGTGATTTGTCATCCGCCGAGGTCATTTCTCCACGTCACACCTCGTGTGCGCTCGGACACGTGCCCCCCCCCCCCCCCGAAAGAGCGAGGGTGTCTAACGACTCATGACCGACGACGCATCGGACGCGTTTGTAAACAACCTCGACGTGACCGGCAGCCGCCCGACCCGCGGAAGGGCTGCAGGATTAATGAGTTCGGCGCAAAACACACGGGAAAATGCTATTTCTCATCGAGGTTTCAACTATTACACCCTCGAAATGAGACTGCGAAATCAGCTTGAACGATGCCTACAGTCTATACAGACAGTGTTCATTTTGGTAAATTTTACCGATTTGAAATGTGAGGAAAATACCCTCAGTTTCAAAACAGGATGCTTTCGATTTGAGCTGAACGAAACAGCCAGCTAGATCTGGCAAATTCCAGTGGAATATATTCCATATTTCATTCGGCTGTCAGTGCAGTTATTGTTTATGTTCAATGTTCATCAAATCCATGCTTTTGCGGCTTGATTCTGTTCTCGAGCTGCGGTTTCACAAAGACCGTGTTTATAGTAATAGTCATACCTCATATTTGTATAAACCTATAGTTTTCATAGGATTCACAGCCTCCAAATTCTCCCTAACATTGGCGCCGTGGCGCTTAGGCCCAGGGCTTCGACTGGGCCCAATTTGGGCCTGGGTTCGTACCCAAATCGGGCCGTGTTTCAGGCCCTCGATGTTTGCTCGTCGAATTAAAGCGTGACGCTAGGGGGGCGATGATGACACGACTGGCACAGACACGCTCCAGTCGGCCCTCGACGCGACCGACACGGGGTGCCGACGCCGACGTCGCGACGCATGATTACGACCTGGCACCGGGCCCCTTGGCGTCGGCGTGTGGGAACCAGACGACGACGACGACGCTGTCCCCAAATGTGGAGGTTGTCAAGAGTGTCATTAATCCTGTACGTTTCATTTGAATGCACAAAAGAAAATATCCTGACACCTACTAATGCAAATTGCAGACAGACATCCAATAAATGCACCAATAACTGCACCAAATATACATTCACAGGTTTACGAAACGCTGGGAAACTTAGGGGCTATATCACGTAGCTTTGAGATTACTAATCATTCGTTTTCAATGTCAGTGCCTTGGGACATTGCCATCTCTCCCTTGTGTTTGCAATCATTAATATCCACTTGAAATATATGTTTTGAAAACGCACAGTTTTGTGTAGTTATGCCATTTGGACCATGGACGCGTTCGGTCCCGGCCAGTTGGATCTGAAGTCGACGACGCGGTAGCAAGATGGCCGACTGGTAGACGGCAGCCAATAGGATGAGTGCGTTCAAGGTCAAGGTCAAGGCTAGCGCTCGGCGATTGGTCATACGAGGCAAGAACGGGTTAAGGATTTAACGAAGCAAAGCGAATATAACACTCAGTTTAGCATACAATTGGTAAATGGGATTTCTTTTACTTTCATGTATCTCTTTGCGATATTCCCAAAATTCACAAGAATTGTCTTGAAGCTTTATTTGTACCTGTGTTCATTTGAGTTTTGAAGTATAGCTAATCACATTGATGATACTTAGGGGTTATCTGCTCCTGCTTTGCGGCCAAAATATCTTTGAAAGTAACATAACCTCTAAACACTCGCAAGTGTAGTAAATGCTACGTTTCCCATCTGAATGCGGGGAAGACAATTGTTCAGTTTATTTAAGCAGCTAAGTGGCAACATGTCGGCCCCTTCGTTCAACAGTCCTTGTCTCTCGCCCGCGTTCAAATCGAGAGCCGGCCTAATATTGTCGACGGCCTCCTAATTCAATGCCGCCTAATCGAATCACGGCGAGCTTGTTAACCGCATTACGTGGACGAATCGGGATGTGACCCCTGCTCTGCCTCCAAGACGAGCGACGTCGTCCTCTCGTGTGGCTGCTAGTCAGCGTCCTCGACAACTGCTATCAACCGCATGAGTGGACTGCAGTACCCAGAGACGAAAGCGAACTAAAAATGCTATACCCTACCGATTTCTTCCACTATTTCTAAATGGAAAACGCAACAATTTCACCAGGTACTATATAAGTAAGGATGTGTTCTTTACTGAAATTTGAGTAGCACAAGTAATGATCTGGACAACATGACTATATTATAAAGAAAATTTTACATCCAGTTACCTCCGCAAAAAGGTTGCATTGCCAAATTTCGAGTCTGATTTTCTTCCGGCAAGTTTGATTCTTGCGCTACAGTGGTATTGTTGGGCATTGGGGAGGGGGTGGGGGGAGGGGGCGTACTTAAAAGAAAGGGATTGCAGTGGAAGTGGATTGCAAAGCTACACTCTTTACAGACTGTTTCGCCTAAGCATAACAGACGTTTGGAAGTAATTTTAAAAAACATTTATTCTGCATTTAGGTATATATAGGTATTGTGTTGGAAAGCGGGATATTTGATGTTTCATCCCAGTTTGCAGAATGTATGATTTCTAAGTTACTATAATTTTCGTGCGATACTTTACCCATTCATATTTCATACATAGTTAATTTTATCGTTTTAAACGCGTAATAAGTCGTTGGTTTGTTTTCTAATATTTATGCCGATGGTGCATTGAGAGTCCCATGGAAATTGATACAGTCATGTTAGCCAAAGATTACCACAGCCTCGTGGACTTTAAAGTAAAGTATACCTTTTGACTCTTTTAGGATTTGTAAAGAGTAAAATGGTTAATAATTGTAATGATTAATTCAAATTTTAATGGTACTGACAAAAACTCAATCATTTGATTCTACGGTATGGTATTCTATGACATGAGATCCGCAAAAAGTGGCAAACTCAAATTAATTCTAGTGTATTGGGCCATCGACCATTGGCCATGTGAACGCAAATCGAGCACTGAACTCGTCATACTTATCACAAAACGACCGCGTCTTCAATGAACGTGGCAAGAAAGATGGCGCGAAGGCAAAGGGTGCACCAAAGGCATGCGCAATGAACGAAGTGCGTAAAGTGCGTATAATGCGGGCACTGTTTTGACAGCGACGAGCTCTGAACGTTACGCACACACACACACACACACACATGTGTATCGTGCGTCAGAAAGTGCGTGCGCCTGTCAAAACACTGCGTCGTGCGTCGCGGGGGGCCCGAGTCATTTGCGTATTGTGCGTGCGGCCACGGAAGGGTTGTGCGTGCCAGCGTATACGCACGACGGGGTTGCCGGGGCGACGGGGAGCTGGCGACGAGATGATGAGCGGTGTCTGGCGTGGCGGGTCTTGGATGCTGGTGGAGGCGTTGTGTGTAGATGCTGATTGCCAGATGCATCTTCATTATCTATATACACCGTACCAATATTCAATGTATAGCTACAAGTTCAAAATAAACTATATTACTATATTTGGTGCACAAAATCACTTGCATTGAAAATGTGTTTAGGTAACAAGGGAGCGGTTTTCAGTATGTCATTTAAAAATGTGGTGGTCTGTTAAACTGTTATTTGCTTAGCAACACCCCATTATAATATTTAGAGAGTCTGTAATTAATAATTATATTAATGATCGTCTTGCTAAATATGAAAAGTTATAGCTAACTCTAGTCAACTTGACGAACTCTATCAGCCAAGAATTGTCTATACATACGATTAATAATTGGACGTAAGTGTTATACCAAGCTGGATAGAGGAATTGCCATTATCTACTAAGGTCTGCGATGCAAGCAATATGGACGAGATGCAAAGAACGTGGCAAGCAGGAACGTCTGCCCGACTGGCATTATACACACCAGTCATGTTCCACAAGTTCCGAGCTCAGGACGAGTTGAAACTATAACTCTCCCGAAACGATCAGAAAGGGATATAAATTATTTCTTTGCAATCCCATGTAATTGCACCCCTATTAACGTCAATTTGCCTAATTACGCGACTGCAATGGTCTCAGATTCCGCGCTTTGAAACTGAAAGATGATAACGACGAACGCGTTGTTCGATGTGGAGTAATACAAACGACAAGATTTGACGAATTCCACAATGCGACTGAATCCGAATTTGATTGCGTTCCATTTTCAATGGCTCTCCAAATTGGTTCGATCATCGTAATAATCATCTCCCGTCCCGGTCCCAGTCCCATACCTATAGGCCGTATAGTTGTCCCAACACCGATCATCTGAAATCCAAATCTTCTCAATTATCTCTCGTGCTGCGGAGAAAAGCAGCAAACCCATCGCTCTCTCATCACGCTTAAAAATAATATAAAAGAATAATGCTAAGTAATAATTGCGCCATTATTTCGCCTTGCCTTGTTCGGCTTCGCGACGGGTAATAGCATATTTCCAGACAGTTGCACCGCGACAAAACCGTCGTCGTCGTCGTCCTCGTCTTGGGCCACGTGACATACGAGCGCGTCGAGAGAGACGACGGTGGCTGGAGCGACGGAGACAGAGTGTGCGACGTTTCTGCGTGTCTGCACCTTTGGAGAGAGTATCGCTCGTCGACGTCGACGTCTCGGGAGATGACAGGCGGGCGTCGGTCTGTGTTTCGTTTGCTCGCCGCATAGCGCTCTAATAGCGTTGCGAGACGAATTGCTCGTGCTTTGCTAAGGGTTTGGTTGTAATTCTATAGCGATGCACAACTGCATTTGTGTATTTATTGTACGTACTATATATAGGTATATGCACTGCTACATAGTCAATTGTCTAGCTCTAATTACTTTCAAGTGCGCTGTGTTTGCGTGCAGTTGAACTGGTTTGTAGCATGACGTTCATTATGTTTTGAGTCGTTAAAATAGCACCGTGATGATGAAGTTAAGAAAGCTTAGATAAATTGAAGAAAAATATCAAAATATTGTGTGCCTTTAGGTCAGTTTGTCTGAACTGATGAATTCTCTGAACTACAGTCTGTCTGAGTTTAAGAAGCAAACAACACAAACAATGGAGCCTATTAATTCAGCAGGGAACGACATTATGTAGGATTTTTTTTCAATTCAATTCAATTCTTTATTCTTTCTTTCAGTCACACAGAGAAACAAGTACCTACACAGTCGTATTTCAACGAAGCCTGAAGATTATCAGAGGACGGTGTTTTTTTTAAATATATTAAGTAGCCGAAACAATTGTCACAAAATATATGATATGCTTTATTGAATGGTTTTAGGAAATGATATAATTTTGTCTTGTATATAGGTGCTGTGCTTTCTATAATTGCAGAAACTCTATAAAATACGCTGTTATGAAAACAAATCAAACACGATGCTCACTTCTATCATAGACGCGAGCATAATGTGTTTGATTTGTATCTATAATAGCGTATCTATGAAAGTGTAAAGTGTCTCTTGAACTCCCCGATCAAGCTAACAAGCATCCCCATCTGGACCACAGAGGATCAGCACCAACATCCCAGTCCTTCCTCCATGCGATCGTGTGCAGTCCTCCAACGCTCATGGTGTACCAGCAGTCTCTTACTTCACACACACACACACACACACAGTCCCGAACGGGCGAGAGTGAAACAAGCGACCTCCGCGCCGCGGTGTGCAGTCTGATAATCTCTCTTTTGCAATACGACGTGTATAAGCCTAATCCAGCTTATCCCGAAAGTAATTTTGGAGTCTTTTGAGAGCGACTTTGCGCTAGCAATGGCTGACTGGGCCCATCGTCTGCTGCTCCGCTCAGATCCAATAGTCGGGTATATACCCTGCAACAGCTGTGTTCTAACTCGCCGCCCCCCCCCCCCCTCCCCACCCCGCGTATCTCGCTCTGCCAGCGAACGGGCTCGGCCTAATCCCAGAGAACCCCCCACACCACTCCACACCCCTCCTTCACCTTTTTCACCAAGGGGTATAATATAGTACGAATGGCAAACTTGGTACCGTCTCTTCTCTATATATCTCTGCTCTATTTCTCTTTTCATTTCCAGGAAAAGAAACGGCGCGGGTCGGCGGGTGCTCCCGAGGGACGTTCTCTCTGGATGTAGCAAGGCTGTGGAGTCGGGGCTTGGAAGGCTGTGTGTAGCGCCTTCTTTATGCTGCTGGCGGCCACGTGCGATCGCTCTGTCTACGCTTCCTGGTAATACGGGGTCAGGCTGAGGATGCTGCTGGTTTTCGAGTGGCCTAGCCTATCGAGCCGGTGGAAATTAGACTTGCCCTGTTTCACCAATATCGAATGACTTTGCAAGGCTCCCTATAAAAGTATAAAGCTGTGCCTTATTGGTACATAAATATAAAGTTTTAATTTCACAATTTCTTCTATATGAAAAACCAATTAAATGAGTGCTGGTGAATTCAAAATTAAGGGGCTTTTTGTGTATAGGTATTTACACATTCACACATCCATTCACACATTCACAAATTTACACATTAGAGGCTAATGGTCATTTTCAAGAAATTTCCATGAATTATAGACACTTGCCGTTAAAATTTTCTTCGCAGGTGATAAGTAAGAGACTTTTTGTATAGATACTTTCGTAAAATTACGAGTATACTGCGAAATGTAAAGCATTTTTTGCCCACCGAAACTTGTTCAACTCCTCTGCTGTTGCACATTTCCCAGAATTAATGTAAAGTTATTCCAGTCGTTTCGACATAGCTTCCTTAGCGAGCTCTTGGGCGTGTTTCAACTCTGACAGCTGACAGCTTTCCGATGACAGCTGACAGCTGGCCAAGGGAGCACGTGTCACGATGGCCGCCGCAAGCGCAACGATCGCCGCCCATCACGACTGGTAGACGCCGCCACGAAGCGACCAATCGGCGTCGAGTCTTCGGCGTCTTGGAGGAGCTGGACTTGCCGAGGTGCGGCTTCATTGCCCGCCGAGCTGCTGATGGCATCGGTCGTACGGGACGAAGATCGCAACATCGAACGATTCCTTCAAACAATCTGTGGTGTTGACCAAAAGGTTATCAAAATCCCTAATTTTAAATCTTGAACAGTTTTTAATCATTCCAGGTGCATCAGTAGCGGTTATTATTTGCAGATGACGACAAAGTTAATACTATAATTTTTTTTAATCCCTTTCTGTGAATCTAATTAACATGTGGTCACCCATCCAATGGCATATCCCGAGTAGTGTTGCTTAACTTTGACAACGCTTTTTGCTACTTTTGCTACTCTTTTACTTGAACTAGTTTTCTAATAGAAAATCGATCGCCTTTGCATGAAGCTGATGCACAAAATGATAGCACACAGAGTCAAGAAATCAATTAATCTTCCCTCTCATCCCTGCCACTTCCCCCTGAACCTTCGGGAAGATATTGTACCTCCCCTCTGCGTCGAATCAGCAGCCTTATCACATACACGCTCGCTCACTATCAGTGGCTCGTAATCTGCGCATGACCGGGAGAGAGAGAGAGAGAGAGAGAATGCTTCTACAACGTACTAGTGCAAGAGTGACAGCAGTTTTGCTAGGCTTGTCACGATCGGACATCCCTCGCGGAAGTCCCGGGATCGGACGTGAGAACTCGAGGAACATGGTTTCGGACAGCCAAATACCTTCGGTGGTAGGCATGCGCACTTCCGTTGTACAATGACATCGGTTGCGCTTGCTCAGATTGTCTTAAGTACATTACATAGTCAATTTGCTAATTGCGAATTAGGTGCAGAATTGCAAGAAGTTCAGAGTATTAGGTAGCTACTTGGAGTTGGATGTGTCGTTATTGACACAAATGACACGTGAAAAACAGCCTATCACCTTCTTAATGGGAGGTTTACTATCATATTATTACAGGCGTTGAAATTTCCTGTGATATCGGTTATTAATATATTATAGAGGTGTTACCAAAGTTTCGACTCCATTTAAGATCCCAACAAGGAGTTGAAATTGAATTATCTGCACGAGATTGGGCGAAAACACTTGTTTTAACTCCTGGTCGGGATCTCGGAGTTGAAAACTTTGGTAAAACCGGGCAGAATGGCATTTACGAACATGGAACTACAAAAATACTGAATTGATTCGATGTGAAATGAAAGTGTTAGGAACATTCGAGCAGACATAGTCTATTACTGTTTTTTAAAAGATATATTATGTTCATAGCACTAATCGAAAGAGCCTATGAAACATAGTTCGCATGCCATGTTTCCAAAAATACTAGAGACAAATGGTGACCTGCATATTATATTATATACTATAGCAGTGCTTTTTTCAATTCAATATCCCCAGAAAACAGCACAAAATCAACATCATCCATCTCTTAAACTGCTCGCGCACAATGATGGGGGACCACCATCACACATCATCCCCTATACACTACATGTACGAATAAATAAATCAATCAACATATGCCACACAACGCAACCCTCCGCCACAGCTAGCGTAGAATTTCGAATCAATATTGAAAATAGAAAAATGTGGCAAGAATTATGATAGAGCCAGCACAATTGATGCTTGGTGGGTGTGGGGGGGGGGGGGGAGGGATGCGGAATCTCTCTCTGGGGGCATTCCGTGTGGGAGAATTCATACACTACAATGAGCCCCCCACCCCCTAGAATCATCCCCCACCCCCTACCCAGCGAGCGGGGTGGCTTGCCAATATTACTCGTCAACTGTCAACGCAGATACAGCCCGTGACATTCATAAATATGCATGAAGCTGTGTGTGTGTGTGTGTGTGTTCCTTATGTTCCCCGTGCAGTTGACATAGTGAAAGTCGGGTAGCGATTTTATGAGGTCGATGTGGAACGCATCTATGGGGTTAGATTCGGTTGGCTCGATGATTGTATTTGGCATTATCCTGTTGGCGATGTGATTTAATTTTCATAGAGTCAAAACTGTGCGATGTGATATCCCCATGCGGATTTCAAGGGGTGATGTGTGTGTACTGATAGGGTAGGAGGGGGGCAGGGGAGAAATTTGACCCTTTCGAAAGTGAATTGTGTGTGAGCCCGGCGGCGCTATTCCGTTTCGTGCCTCGTAGACGCAATGTTAAATTTCCCGCATTTAGATGGGCTTTTTGGGCAGTTTTTCCGGAGCTGGCCTTAAAAAATTACACAGGGTACACAGTTCGAGAACCTACTGTGATGTTTCAGGAGTTATACTATTAAAAACTAGAGTACATCCTCGACAATGCACCATCGAGTTCGGAGATGCACAGAGAAATGACGCAGATTTGAGGCAAGAAAACGATTTCAAAGTGAAATGCGATGTAAATATGATGATTCAAGTCGTCCAATTGACTTTGATACCAGTTTGCTACCGATATGGTACCAATATTTTACACTGCCAGTATGATTGCCAGACCGTAGAAATGTAACATTGTGTCTACGAGGCACGAAACGGAATAGCGCAGCCCGGCGTTGAGGATGTGATTCTTTGCAGCGTGAAACCAGAGAATATCGAGCTTGAAACTTGTTCATAAATATGCGATAGACCAATTGTGATTAAATTTATTATGGTATCGATGTAAATGGTCAAATTACATTTACTGTTTGATAATGGGTACTTGGGCAATTCCATTACTGGCATCAAGTATAACTAAACAGTCGAGATCTTTAGCAATCGAGAGTTGGACAATTCTGATTTTCATGCTTGGTCTTGAAACATATATGAGATAGATTTACAAATTTACTATGTCGACGAAAGTATCAAATGAAAGTATAGTTTTACATGCTAAACTCTATTTCACGCTAAGAATGAGAGTGGATTTGCATCTTCCTCGACGACCCTTTGCTGCTAGACACGAGCCATGAGTTTCAAAACTGCCCATACAGCCTTTTGTCCGGCTCAGACATGGCTAGTGAGTTTTAAAACTCTTGGCTCGTGTCTAGCAGCAGTGGGTTCTCGAGGAAGATGCAAATCCTCTCTTCTTTTTAACAAGAAAAGGAGTTTAGAAATGCTTCCTAAGAAGTATGGAGGACAAGGCATGAATAAAACCTAGACCAAAAGAATTCAGGCACGTCCTCAGACCTATTTCACCAAAACTGAGAACGAGAATTCATGCATGGCGAACACACTGGAGTGCAGGTGGTGTAGTGGAAATAAAATAATACACTCAGCAAATCCAAAGCGAATGTTTCCATGTCGCCCCATAACGTCAAAGTTGGGCACCATCGCACTGTTTTACAATCCGGCTTGATCACTAAATCTCCGCCATGTTCGTCCACCCTTCGAGGGCGTCTGCTTTAAACTAGGATTAGCTGCGAAGCTACAGCTAAGTCGGCGTCGCGACGCTAAGATACCGGCATTACCGACGCCGACGCCGCCTGCTGATCCGCGATACGCCCGACGTCTCCGGGGACGACGCCGTGTAAGGGTGGGGAGGGGCTGATTGGATTTGACAGTTGACTACGAGAGCAGAGCGAGCGGGCTGAGCGAACCCGATGGTGTCATTGGAGTCATTCGGCAAGAGATGCCAAGAACTATTGCTTATTGCATATCGTTATTAGGTGTTACAGCACTTTCTCAACAGCTTTCTCAATAGCTTTCTCAAAAGTTCGAGATATAGCTAAATTTTGACCAGTGTTTTAACTTTGAACGCCGGTTTAAAAAGTGAGGATCATATTAGAATCGACAGATCCTGATACTCATAAAAATTCTTATGTACTTTTCACGGTTTCAAAAGTGCACTCATCAAAGGAAAGTATTTTTCCAGTACTTTTGGAAGTTCATTGTTAGTCGGAATTTTGGTATGAATTTAGGCACATTAAACGAGCAGTATGGTAAACAATCGATGTCAACAAGCATTGTATACATTTTTCACAAAACACTGCTACAAGATTTGTGGGGCCAAATCATTTCAATCCATATAATGTATGACATCCTTTTATTCGAGCATGGAAAAGCAGGGTTTTATTTGGTCGAAAGACTCATTATATAGGTAGTGTATAATATGTAAAGGCGCTAAAACAAATCAATCTAGACTTGTTTTATTTCATCCCCTAAGCTGTTGACTGCCACGGCGAGAGTAAAGAACCCACTCGTCTGCCTGCCGCAATCACACACTTTTCAATTACTCCACGGCTTTGTCTTCCACCTCACGAACGCCGCGGCGCCAACCAGGCCATCGCCGAGGGTAAACAAACTGCCAGAGTAACTATTTAGATCCGCCCGGCGTCGGCGTCGGCGTCGGCGTCGGCGTCGGCGTCAAACAATCAATTCCGACGCCCGAGCGCCGCGACGTCGACCTGCATGATGAAAGTCAGGACCGACGTGGACGGCGTCCCTAGGGGGGCGGGGGCGGGTGGGGGAGGGGGGGGGGGCGGAGGTGGTCACGTGGAAAATTCAATATCGACGCAGGCTTTGTTCGCCGCCTCCTGCCTATCGAAATTATTGATGCTGCGTCGAGGAGGGCGTCGTCGTCGGGCGCCGCGGGAACGGCGTGCGCCGGGAGTCAGGACGCTGTCAGGACGCTGTCAGGACGCTGTCAGGACGCTGTCAGGACGCTGTCAGGACGCTGTCAGGACGCTGTCAGGACGCTGTCAGGACGCTGTCAGGACGCTGTCAGGACGCTGTCAGGACGCTGTCAGGACGCTGTCAGGACGCTGTCAGGACGCTGTCAGGACGCTGTCAGGACGCTGTCAGGACGCTGTCAGGACGCTGTCAGGACGCTGTCAGGACGCTGTCAGGACGCTGTCAGGACGCTGGCAGGACGCTGTCAGGTCGCTGTCAGGACGCTGTCAGGACGCTGTTAGGACGCTGTCAGGACGCTGTCAGGACGCTGTCAGGACGCTGTCAGGACGCTGTCAGGACGCTGTCTGGACGCTGTCTGGACGCTGTCAGGACGCTGTCAGGACGCTGTCGAGAGTGGCCTGAAAAATATATCGTTCTCGCAAATGAATCTCGGGGTTTTCCTGTATTTACTTGAATGAGATAGGAAACCCCTCTTTAAACGAGATCACATTTTCAGCTCGAATCGTACAATTGATTTTTGGCAAATTTTAACGACTGGAAATTGGGGAAATATGACGAATGAAATGTTTCGACTTTCAAAAATCCGTTTTCGGCCGTTGTAAACTGTATTTAGCGCATGACGTCGCGATTTGAGCTGCAACGTTCCAGGTCATAGATGTGATGCATTTCGGCAGAATTTCATGTTTCGTTAGAATAATTAGAGCACTGTTGTTCATCAAATCTAATTTTGCGCGCTTTGACTCGGCACCCAAGTTGCTGTTCTTTGTTGAAAGTGTCGAGATTTCTTACACATCTCGTTCAAGAATTTGCCTCAGTTATTACATTAACATATCTTGATATTTATCCACATTTTCTTCCGATTCAATGCTGCTAAAACTGTAAAAGCTTAACATTATATTTTAAGATTACATTTATAAAATAACGGGATGAAATTAAAATGGTCACGGTGATGGCTCAACTTGTTCCAATATTTATAGGAGCAAGTTGCGGGCGGGTAAATTCGGCAATGGGACACTGAGCTGTGCCCGAACCAAGGGCAATCGGTCATCGAAGGGTTCCCGGGAATCCGGGCTCGCTTTCACTTGCTGGAATTCGGTGGCTAAATTCATCGGCCATGCACATTGTGTAAACATTCGTTTCCAGCGGCGCCGAGAATAAATCAGTATTTCCAGCAAAATGATCGCAGTGTTAGCGGCACTTTAGACCATTAAAATTTAAAGGGTATCCTATTTTCACGATGTTTATGACCATCAATTAATTTAAAAAAATGAACTGAATTACTCCTTTTGAATTATTAGAGAAATTAATTTGAAACATTTACTGGCGGTACTCCACAAAAGAGATGATAAACGATTGGATATTGAATTATATATAGGGATGATATAAAAGGACGATATTTTAGGCTAACACTTTTTTAATGAGCTTGTCTCGATATAAATGTTGTGGTCAGAAATTTAACTTCATTCTCTTCATTGCAGGTACTAATGCTCTTTAAATATTACATCAATCCCGTTTAATATGTCCATGTTGAATAAATCAAGGAATGTAGACATCCCGCACGGTATAAATGCTTATATTTCCACTCGACTGAACATCTGTACAGCATTCAATGGTCCACAACCCTTACACAACCAAAACCATCACGTCGTGTCCACGAAAGTCATCAATTAATCCATCACACGGCCAAAACAAGACAGAAGCAAGCAGCGAAAAACGCACGCCCCCCATTCTTAAAAATCATTCCAAATAGAAAAGGAAAACACACAAAAAAACGCCATCACAAACCTCTCCGTGACCCCTCTATAGCTCGCTCTCGGCTACCCCATTGAAATCCAGCGACTCTCCTCTATATATATACACCAGCCGTGCACACACTCACATATATAGCGGCCAGTGATTGTTTTATCCGAATTCAATGGCGAGCTGCCATGGCCGACCAGGGGCATATCCGTCACTGCCGCTAATGTATTGCCCGGTACATCGCCGTCGACCCATGATGCTGGAGGATATATAGGTGTAGCCATCAGCCTGCAGAGGACGCCGTGATTAATACGCAAAGCCCACAACGTCCTAACCAATCCATCTTGTGTATGCTATACGTCTCCAGTTGATATACACGATACACATATACCTATATCTATCTCCTTTATAAATTGTTCCTGTGCATCACCGTATATATAGTATACACACATTTTCTTATAACCATTCTTTATGATTCTCTAAAACCTTCCCCGCGTCTCGTTGATCTTGCATAATCATCGTCTGGTTCATTTGTCTCGTGCGCCCCGGCCCCGTGGATGTGTCTAATGGCTTCGGCGTCGACGTCATCCATCTTGGCGTTTGAATGTGTCGAGCTCCGGCGCGCAGAGCGCGGGAAGCTTTTCGTGCCGCGAGCATTTTGTCAAAGGCGCGAGCGGCCATCTTGGAGTGGTGTGTGTTTGGTTGCCGGGCGGCGCTTTTGTCGCCGTGGACGCGGACACTTGACCGTGGCCGTCGAACGCGGTGACTGGAGTCAAGTGGCACTCGAGCGCGGGAAGACCGTGGGCTGTGGCCGGCCGCGGAGGGCGTTTGGTTGAAAAGGTGACGGGAATTAATCTATCTTGGTTGCGTTTCGAGACAAGAAAGCTCTCTGGCGCAGCGCAATGTTGCGAGGTTTTTGGGCGGACTTCCTGTGGTACGTAGCTTTTCAGGTCGTATAGGTACCATATCAAAGATTGGCAAGTATTAACTCCCAGGGCCGGATCCAGCAAGTGCAGATTTTCTCAAGGCAAGTCCAATTGTTGGCAACTGTTATCTTCAAGGTCACGGCCAGTCAAAGTCGTGAATGGCTGCAGTGACAGTAAAATGGAGGGAGAAAATGTAGAATCGCGCATGGCAAAAAATCCCAGTTGGTGGTAATCACACTTGGCGTTTGCTGGTGGTATACATGTGCCCGTAAATTGCATATTGTGCCGAATCAAACTGCAAAATCAGACTTGATGAGTAACTGCACTGGTAGCCATAATTAACTATGGAATTCTGCTGAATTTCGCCACATCTATTGCTGTTGAAGCCGGTGAAGTTTATAAGTAAAGACAAACAACTGTAAGTAGTGGCTTGGGTAAAAATAAAGCGAATATTGCTCAACTAGGATTAATAAATTAAGCAGGTATATCAATAATGTATATTGCGTTATAAATTAAAATTCTTTGTCATGTTTGAAAATTTTAGCATCACTCATCATGCATAACAAATTTCCTTTATAGAAAAGTTGCAAACTAAGTGGAGCAACGATTTAGCAAAATTTTCAATTCACCAAAACGGCGTTAGCAAAATAAATGAACATCGTCAGAGATGACTAATACATCCCAGCACACCATAAATAATCACTCATACACACAGCAACATGGAAATCGCGATAAATTTCACGCCAGCCACCGCCACCTATATATATAGCTACACGAACACCGCGGCCATATTCCCACGTATAGCATAAAACACAGCGGCAGCAGCAGCAGCACATGATCCACGTAGCACTGACTAATGATCGCCATCTGCAATCAATCCACGGGACCGCGTCGTCACCGACGTCGGCCTATCCATCAATCACGGCCAGTCTGGGCTGATTTGCATGCCGCGACCAGGGGGGCGTGTCTCACCGCCCGGCCACCGACGGGACAAATGCAATAACTCGCGGGCAAGTCAACTGCATGCGCGCTCTGTATCCACGAAGCGGTGACATCTCATGAATTATGCATGCTTCACCGCCATTGCTATACGGTGGTACATATAACGATATATCACAATGCTCTGTACCTAAATGTATATGCACATATGAGGCCATCATGAATTTGTCATATGTTCCATGTAGTTACGTGTGTATTATATGTGTGTGTGTGTGTGTGTGTGTGTGTGTGTGTGTGTGTGTGTACGTGTACGGAGAGTAATGCATCATGGCGGCGACAATTGCGTCGTGGCTGGACGGACGGACGTGTGACGGAACGGGCTCGCATTGTGCGCCATTGTTTCCGCCGGTGGCCGCGACTGCAGCGCTGTCGGCGTCACGTGCGGCGTTCGAAGCGCTGCGACCTCGGAGTGATATTCGCGTGGACTATAACGACGGGGCAGAGCTGCAGATATGGGGTGGGAATAATGCTGCTCGCGGTTGTTGTGTTGGGTTAAACTGCGCTTAGGAAAATATTGAAGGCTATAGCTAGGTAAAAACAGCAAGCCTTGAAAAATAACTATTTCAAACTGGGATTTGAATGCTAAATAAAAGTCTTCCCTATACGTTTCGTAACATTGTAGTTGATAGCTCGACTGAAGTCAAAAACGTGAACTTTCGTCAGGATCATTTGAATTTAGGAAGCCTAGGTTATAAAAAACGACAATTGGTCTACAACGACAATTGGCTAATTTGTGTATACATAATAATAAAAAGACAATTGGTTCTTTTGTTCACGTTTTCGACGTCAGTCGAGCTATCACCCCTGAAGAAGTAGCCGTCAGGAAAACAGTGAGACTTTGATTTCGCATTCAAATCCCATTTTTAAATAGGTTTTTTTTCAAAACTGTGCTAAAGATAGGACATTGTAGACATGATAAGAAATGTAATACGCAATATAGCACATTAATGGAATGTGGAATCCTGCGCAAGCTCACTGCATGTAGCGGATTGTTCAGCTCAAATCGCGCATCGCCAAGCAGAAAGTAAGATAAAATTGGCCTTGTTTTGTTGTTTTCAAAAGTTTTCCAATGATAAGAACTTACTATAGTTCGTGTCAGGTTCTGACGGCAGCAACAAACCGGTTTTCTACAATGTTATAGCATAGGCCCAATACCCCGAGGTACTGCCTAAAGAACATGAGACGTACCACTGTTTATCGTCAAGCAGAAAGGCCAATTTCTAAACGGTCGAAACCATGCTGCGTTGAACCTGTGGCAGGGCACTTTGCAGAATCTCAGTGCACGCAAGAACCCCTACATTTTAAATCAATTTTATAGAAGAAAGGGTAAATGTCTTGTATCTTCTGGTATAGCACCCTATATCGAAACGTTTCAATAAAAATGAAGCCACTGTAAATCTGAATATTATACGTTCCTCCAAGATTCGCAATTCGCATGGGAATAAAAGTACAAGACAATTTTACTCTTTCTCATAAAATTGATGTAAAATGAATGGGTTCTTCCGTGCACAGGTTATTATTTATCGTTCTTGCTATCAACTTTAGAAACCTGCAAAGAGAATTCAGTGATTTTCAAATTAGTAATATGTCGGCATGGTGCAGTTATATTAGGTACCAAAGAAAATTTTGCATCAGGAGAATATGGTATTGCAGAGTAGACTCGCAGCCAGTATATCGACTGTACTAAAGAATTATTATTGTGAGAGAAAGTCCCAAGTGAGAGAAAGATTGAATGAATCCCCCGTGGAGCCACGTCAACCCCACGACCAGAGGGTAGTTGCCTTGTACTTGAGGGTTGCAACTAATTCCATTGCACGGTGTTTGAACTTAAACATCGCAACCCTCTTAGGTACTGAAAAATATTAAAATCTCTTGTCGATTTCACGAAAAACACGGACTAAATCTTTGAAATTGAAAGGAAACGCTTTTCCCGAGCGCACCGCTTCTTGGAAAACATGCGACTCTAGCTGGCGGCGAACGAGCAAAAACAAAACAAACTGCGGCGAACAAAAGAATTGCGGGCCCCGACGCGGACAGGGGCAGTTTTCCACGGGGCTCTGGGTTGTACGCTCGCCATGTCGTGCGTCGAATGGGGGGGGGGGGGGTGCCTTAGGGCGCCGAGGTTTGCCGGCAAATTCCGAATCGCCAGGTGGAATCCAGCAGTTCAACACTTTCCACACGAAATCACAGCTCGAATGTCGAATCAAACAGCAAACGCATGACTTTGATGGACTGCAGTAATGCCGAAAGGAATTATGCTGAAGTTTACCACATCTTGCTGTTTCACGTTCAGTTAAAATCACGACGCCATGGCGCCAAGCCTCGTTTCTAACGGTAAGAAAATGCTGAAAATCGCATTTGAAATCGAACAAAATTACCAAAATCAGCTGTATGCAGTTCGAGCTGAAAGGTGGTTTCCTTTTGAGAGTGTGGAGAAACCAAGTAGAGCTCGAAGTTCAAGAGGTGGTTCAAGAAGTACACTGATCCATTTTACATAATTAGCCATTGGGTCTTGGTGAAATATTGCTTTAAATCCATCCCTTATTATTGAATTAGGTATGCTTTCTTTCAAGGCAAAGTACATTCCATTTCCTGAAAGGAACTCAATGTTCGATTGTGAATTCACCGTGCCGAATTGCAAACGCTTACTGCCACAATGCGAACCTGTTGATCTCATCAGACCAAAAGCATCGCCAACACTATAATATAAAAAATACCATCGAGAGCCATGAACAATAATGCCCTAGCAGACTTGATTCGTGAAATAACGGAGCCGGCTTGCCTAATTGATTGGCCAGCAATTCAAACAGGAAAATGGAGCACGTAACGCGGGTGTGTTTTCGCGCGCTTTAGGCACCCACGGCACATTATTATATTATTGTGAAGCGCTGCTTGTGTGGTCTGAACTGAGCGCAGTTTGTTGCTTACCTGCGTCCGATTCGAACACCAGAAAAGCCCATGGCCGCTTTTGTGCTTGATTTTGTTAAATGCAACTATACGAGTGTATATGGATTTAAGCAAGTATATTTATTTTGCTGGGGGAGCTTTTTTTTATATTTTTATAATAGAGCACGTCTGTATCATGGAAAGTTCCATTGCTTCTATCTTCATGGGAGTTTTAACTTTAATCCGTGAGCCTTGAGCAAGGTGGTGATCTTTTCATCGAGTCTTTGTAGGGAGGGGGGGGGGGGGGGGGGGGGCGTTTGAATTGAACAATCTCTTGGTTCGACGCGTTATGATAAAAATGTTGTCGCCGACGGATAGTTGATCTGGTCTGCATCGCATTGTTGGGTGTCGAGATAGTTTCGTCCCATGGATGGTTTAGTTGGCGACCCACGGAGGGCAATGACTTGGTGCGAGAGTGGCCGACTCGATCATGGAGTCGACGCCATTCATCACATGGAATGAAGAATGTTACCAATTTCAGCCCAATGGATGTAGCTTTTATAGTCCATATAGCAGAATTCATGTTGTTAACTCGTTGTCCTTTACTAGTTTAATGGATCGATAAGGAATTAACACGCCTACGTTAACAGTGGCCGTCAAGGTTTCTTTAAATTGGTTGGTTTAGAACTATAGAACGATTTCAAGAAATTTTCGCGATGCCGTTAGGCATCATGATTGATCCCTTGTTTATTTAACTAGGGCGAACGCAATTTGTGTTGCGTTGAAGATGAGCGTAGCGGTTTGTATATAGCGCAAAAAAAGATTAAGGCAAGAAGCCTATGCAAATCATGGAGCAGCAAGCCGGACCAATGCTTTCTCAAAAATTCTGATCACTTGAAAATGTAAACGATTCTGACCTTTCTTTGTTTCTGTCCGAGCTGTCGGGTAGCGGAAATATGCTCATTTTGAGATCATTGAGCATTGTGCATGTTAATGCATAGATGTAACTCATGCCCAAGGGTTTTTATTGGGTTTTCTTGGGTTGGTTTTTATTGGGAAAAATCTGGTGTGATGTTTCGATTTGGTTTCGATGGTTTCCAAAGGCAAATCGAAATTCGGAACATTTGAAAAAAATACGCACTTTTAAATAAATTTCCGTACTTTTCCAAACATGCCCAATTGTCGAATTTTGCTCTTTTTTCTGCTTTGAAAGTGAAGGGTGTGGAGGACTTTCTTGAAAAACGCAGGGGGTCTAAGTTGAGAACAAAAGTAGACACCCTGAAAATTGCATCCCACTCGAAGCAGGCGTTTGGCCTGTAGAGCGCGCGCAAACACACATACAAACAAACACACACCAAGTGTTTTTTTTTAGCAGTAGTGAAATTGATGATTTCGCTTCGCTCGCTTCGCTCGCTACGCTCATCAATAATCATTATAAGTTATAACCACTAGGGCGAACGCAATTTGTGTTGCGTTGAAGATGAGCGTAGCGGTTTGTATATAGCGCATAAAGAGATTGAGGAAAAAAGCCTATGCAAATCATGGAGCAGCAAGCCGGACCAATGCTTTCTCAAAAATTCTGATCACTTGAAATTGTAAACTATTCTGACCTTTCTTTGTTTTTGTCCGAGCTGTCGGGTAGCGGAAATATGCTCATTTTGAGATCATTGAGCATTGTGCATGTCAATACATAGATGTAACTCATGCCCAAGGGTTTTTATTGGGATTTGTTGGGTTGGTTTTTATTGGGAAAAATCTGGTGTGATGTTTCGATTTGGTTTCGATGGTTTCTAAAGGCAAATCGAAATTGGGAACATTTGAAAAAAATACGCACTTTTAAATAAATTTCCGTACTTTTCCAAACATGCCCAATTGTCGAATTTTGCTCTTTTTTCTGCTTTGAAAGTGAAAGGTGTGGAGGATTTTCTTGAAAAACGCAGGGGGTCTAAGTTGAGAACAAAAGTAGACACCCTGAAAATTTCATCCCACTCGAAGCAGGCGTTTGGCCTGTAGAGCGCGCGCAAACACACATACAAACACACACCAAGTGTTTTTTTTAGCAGTAGTGAAATTGATGATTTCGCTTCGCTCGCTTCGCTCGCTACGCTCATCAATAAATCATATGCATTATATGAAATGATTTGTTTTGGCGTTATTGGTTCTAAATTGAAGTTTTATATTTTAGAAGTATTTTCATTGGATATTTTGATTTTTTAAAGTTGGAGGTGATGATCATACTACATGGTACATTGTATCCTGGAAATTAGCAAATATTTATCGTCTAGTCCATGATAAGTGTGTGGCCAAAAAAATATACAGTGCGCTCGGCCCCCTGTATGGCAGAATGGTCGATGCCGACTGCTGTCCCAAGTCCCAACACTCTCACACACGCCAATGCCCTCTTGCCGTCGTCCTGCAGCACCCACGGGGACGCCGTCGTGGAGACGGGATGCTGCGTCTGTCAGCTGTCCGAGCGATCAGCGGACGACGGGGGCATTGTAGTCACCGTGGATAGACGAGCACCTTTCAACGCCTCGCGCCAGGCTTGAAGGACGCCGACGACAATGTCCGGTATTGATCAGATGTCCCCGTCGTCGTCGGGGGTTTGGGGGTGGCGGCTTTTGCTATCTTGTGCGGGGGGGGGGGGGTATTTTGAGACGCTGAGTAACTTCATTGGTGATTTAAACGTCGGTGAACATGCAGGTGTTTATTTGTGTGGGGTATGATTCTTGGACAAATATGAACACTTTTTTACAATAATAGCACTTGACCGAAGCCTATGTTGCCACCTTTCTAAACGCAATGGAATTCAATGAATGGTACCAAAATGTTAGTAGGAATTCCCGAAAAGATGAGATCAAGTCATCGAAGTCAACAATTGGCATTTCTTTTGCAGTCTTCACGAAGGACATGTGATTTTCTGAGACGCTATAGAATGCAGCTCGAAGAATTGAATGTGAATGATTCTCTGGACATGAAACCGTGAATTGAGTGCCGAATCAAACCGCAAGAGCAGATTTCATGAACAACATCTGCTCTAACAGTCTAATGGAATTCTGCTGAAGTTCGCCCACATCTAGCTGTTTCGTTCAGCTGAAATCGGGTCGCCAAGCCCCATTTCTAATGGTCGTAAACCGCGGTCTCAAAACTGAAGAAAGCAGTGAAGAATCTCCCTATACATCCCATTCCCAAAGTTAGTTGTATGGTTATAGCTGATAGTGCGGTTTCGTTATGAGAGTGATGAGAAAATCCAAATAGTGTCACTGTTAAAATGAGACCATAGCATGTATAGAGCAGACGTATTAAATCTGAACTTCATAGAAAATGCACCGAAGACAAAAATGACCATCGAGTTCCGTAAAAACGTTTAATATTCATGAGCCGGACATCTCGTAATTCAAGCGGCTCCCGTCTGCCGCGCTGCCGCAGGGGCATTAGTCTGTCGCTGGGATTTGGCCGACGCCGACGCCGACGCCGACGCCGACGCCGACGCCGACGCCGAGCTCAGTGGCCGGCGTCGCGGACGTCGCGTCCTCGGCCTTGTTCCACCGCTAAGAGCATCGACTGCGGTCCTTTTCGCACTGGTACACCCTTGCCCGGGGGTCGCCAATAAAAGTGTCACCCGCGTTTTATTTAGTGTGTCGCCAGGCCGCTAGGCGCTGAGCGTAAATTCTCAGTCTACTTTTGTGTGCAGACCACATTACGCCATGGCCGGCCTCGAGGTATAAGCAAAGCAAACGCGACGCTGCTGGCTCGGCGAGTGACGGGCTACGGGCTTTTAAGCTATAGGGTGCCGTGCAGAGTGTAGAAGCTCTTGCTGGCATTAATTTGTCAGCTTTGGAGATCATCTCGGAAGGAAATGTTAGATTTTGAAATCCGCCAAGGTGTTCGGAAAAGGCGTAGTGGTGATTAAAAGTCATGGACATGACTGGCGAAATAAATCGGGGATTTCGAGATGATGTTGGTATAAAAATAAGGTTTTTAGTCTCATTTCTGCACTGCAATGAAAGATTGGTACTCTATGACAAATGAGTTTTCTGGCATCAGAGGGGATTACAGTTTGGTCAACGAAAACACCTATAGTTTTCACCAGCTGTAATACGGACTTGATGGGCAAGCTGCAGTCATTCAATAAGGAAATCTAATAAGGAAATATATATATATATATATATATATATATATATATATATAGTAGTTATTCATGTACACATAGTAGGAGATAAAATTGTTAGTGCACACGAAAGACCGTAGTAAAAACTATGTTATACGTATGGACAGATGTGTCCTTTCTTTATAGGTGGTTGTTTATGGCCCTCAAGGCAAAGGAGGTTTATGCCGAGTCCATGTCGTGAATTTGGTCCATAAGCATCAGAAAGAATCGTACTCGCCCATAAATAAAATCGCAGGTGAGGGTTTCCGACCATTAACTGTCCTAGTGCGCAGTCGATCTTGATTTTATTACAACTTCCGCTGATTTGTGCTACGCGTGGTTCGACATTCGGGATAAACCTTTGGCACGCCGCACGGTCACACTTGCTCCGATGTTCCCGCGTGCTTTCGGGGATGATTTACCGCGTGGTTGCGTGCGGGGACGTGCGTGTCACGTACGCGCCGTCGCTCGCGGCGTCGATGAGATGTGCACACACGGACGGCGTGACATCGCCGGGCAGCGCGGTTTGAGACCCGGAGGCGGCAATAAAAGCCAGGGGTTGTGTCACTACGGGGACGTGCCTGTCTGCGAGGCGTCCACGGGCGGGGGGGAGGCATTCTTGGGCAAGGGACGATGCAGTGATGGCTTTTAGCACACTAAGCACACAGTGGGGTGGTCAAATTGCGATATTTTGGTGTCCGAATGTCTTATTAATGCTTATACTTGAGGGCATAACTGTTCGTGCAGAGATTTCAAGATCTCTCTTTGTGTCGGTGGCAAGAGTGCTCTAAAATATGTTCCAGTCATTCACACGCATTTAATATTGCAAACGTGTATACCTTTATATATCAATACATCACTCAGAGACTGTAGGTTCAATACCTACATATTATACATTATATATATTATTTTTGTGCCTTATGATCCTTGGGACTGGAAAGCTCATGATTGCGTTGTGTTCTTTGAACTTCGAGGAATAGTCCAAAGATCATGCGTATACTCCAGCTGGTTTATAAGAGACCAAACGGTTGGGAAGCAATCTCAATTCTTTTGTTGTTTTCTTCGCTCGCACTTGCAGGGTTCATTGGCTAATCAAAACGAGCCGTTAATTCAGGTCCACGAAGACCCACTCGACGCGGCCCAATTTAACGACCGTTTTAAAACAATTAGCACCAATTGAAGTGTCGGATTCAGTACACGTCGATTCAAATTATACACATCTCATTCGAAAATTGACAGTCTTCCAACACTCCACGACCTCCTATACACACCATCGATGTATACACACAGCAATCATCCAGCGCACGGTGTATATAGCCGATAGCATCTGCATAATCCCTATGATTACGCGCCGACGATGGGTGCAGCCCGGTGGATGGAGGCGTCGAACAGCGGCCGCTGGGAGGCGTTAGACGGCCAACACAATCATTACGCCGTCAAGCGACGTGATGATCGACGAGCTTTCGACGTGATTGCAGTGTTCGCGCGGAGGACGCGGTCGCGGCGCCGCACCAATCACCGGCATGGACGCCGAGAAGACAGCGACGGTATAAGAGTCGGCATGCCAGCGCCAGCACCACGACAGCACCGTGCGCGGCGCTTAATTGTATCTGAAGTGTGATGGCCCGGATTTTTCCTCTCCGTATCGTTTTTTTTTCTCTCTCTCTCTCTCGCGGAGGTTTTGCCGATTCGTTCCCTAATGATGTTGATGACGATGATTCTCAAGTTATTTGATGCTGACGCAGCGTTTATGTTTCATGTATAGTATGCGGTGCCGGCGTTCGAGTTTCGTGAAGAGAGATGTTACTAAAGGTGTTATCCTGTAGCCTCCACCTCTTCGCTGCCGGCTCGAGGCTGGTACCTATATACCTATATAGATGCTACTTAATGCTCGTGATGTGATTCGAGAGAGGCGTTGGGGCGGGTCTCGCTCATCAGCGGAAATACACAGACACACAAAACACGGGCCCGGGAGTCTAGTGGGGGGGGGGGGGGGGGGGGGCGGCAAAAAGAAGGCGAGGAATGCAATGAACCACGCGGCGAAGTAATGTACTACATTGGAATTGCCGTGGAGACTTTCGGCGAATTGTGATTTCGCAGTTCAATTCGCGGATGATTCTTCGCGATTTTCAGTTGCTCTCTAAGATGGTTGCTCTCTAAGATGGTTGCTCTCTAAGATGGTTGCTCTCTAAGATGGTTGCTCTCTAAGATGGTTGCTCTCTATGATGGTTGCTCTCTAAGATGGTTGCTCTCTAAGATGGTTGCTCTCTATGATGGTTGCTCTCTAAGATGGTTGCTCTCTAAGATGGTTGCTCTCTAAGATGGTTGCTCTCTAAGATGGTTGCTCTAAGATGGTTGCTCTCTAAGATGGTTGCTCTCTAAGATGGTTGCCCTCTAAGATGGTTGCTCTCTAAGATGGTTGCTCTCTAAGATGGTTGCTCTCTAAGATGGTTGCTCTCTAAGATGGTTGATCTCTAAGATGGTTGCTCTCTAAGATGGTTGCTCTCGAAGATGGTTGCTCTCTAAGATGGTTGCTCTCTAAGATGGTTGCTCTCTATGATGGTTGCTCTAAGATGGTTGCTCTCTAAGATGGTTGCTCTCTAAGATGGTTGCTCTCTAAGATGGTTGCTCTAAGATGGTTGCTCTCTAAGATGGTTGCTCTCTAAGATGGTTGCTCTCTAAGATGGTTGCCCTCTAAGATGGTTGCTCTCTAAGATGGTTGCTCTCTAAGATGGTTGCTCTCTAAGATGGTTGCTCTCTAAGATGGTTGCTCTAAGATGGTTGCTCTCTAAGATGGTTGCTCTCTAAGATGGTTGCTCTCTAAGATGGTTGCTCTCTAAGATGGTTGCTCTCTAAGATGGTTGCTCTCTAAGATGGTTGCTCTCTAGGATGGTTGCTCTCTAAGATGGTTGCTCTCTAAGATGGTTGCTCTCTAAGATGGTTGCTCACTGGATGCTCTTTGGGATCCGTAGCGGGTTTTTTGGTCCAGGGGTTTTTGATTGGAAGTGTTGACAAACCTGTCTGTGAGCAGAGAGCAGAAATTCGACTGGGCTGCTTTCAAAGCCGTACTATGGTCGTATACGCGTGTATATAAGTTAACAAAACTTCAAATTGTTTATAGTAGGTACATGAAATTATATCCATCTTGCGCCCTTTATATATAAGCCATGCCACATATTACTGGTTGAGAAATCTGATCTATTTGATGACCCCAATTAAGTAGCAATTGATAATAATGTGGGTCAGCCACACAGTCCCCAAGAAGTCCGTGCGATTGCAGTCGGCGTACCCTTAATCTTGTCCAATCGCCTTCCCCATCCGCTGCACCCGACGATTGCGGTCAATTTCCTGGCGTCCCCGTTTCGGCTGGACGCCGTCGTCGGGCGTCGGGGGCGTCGGCGTCGGGTTACCGCGATCCGGTCGCAGATAGCAGACGTGACCCGGCGTGACCCCCACTGTAGCCTCTCGATGACCGCGTCGACGATTGGAGACTTCCGGTGTGCCGGCCGTTACGGGGTTCCGGGGACGTGAAATATGCACCCCCCCCCCCCCACCCCCCCCCCCTCCCCCACTCATTTTGTCGAGCATCCCCGGGCGAAGGAATGGTGATGCGAGTTGTGCACATGGTTTTTGGGCTTTTGGTTTGGGGGGGGGGGGGGGGGGAGACGTTGGCGCCGCGAGAGCCGTGGTGTTCGCTGTTTACGAGGTTTGGTGTACGAGAGCGTTCAGGGCCTTTAGCGATGGACATGCAAACATGCGCTTTGTGTTTGGCAAAGCTGGCAATATATGGTGCACAAAGAAGTAGTAGGGTTTGTTTTGTTATTGCTTTGGTATATATTTAATTAATTGTTTTGAAACAAAACCGAATTACCAATTACGTGTAACTCACATTTTTATTTTTATTACACATGAGACACGTATTTGTTGTATTTTTATTTATTTATTAACCCAGTTGTTTCGCACATGGTATAGTGTAAAAACCATTTGTGGAATACCACATGAGTATACAATTAAATTCGCGTAAGGTATAGGTATAGGTATAATTCTTTCAAATAAAAATAAAAATAAAACCCAAAACACCTTGTATGAACAATATGAGCACAAAGTCCACGTTCATACGAGGACAAGCATTGCCCACCATTATCCAGTATTGCCCAGTATTGTCCACCATTGTCCAGCATTGTTCAGCGTTGTCCAGCGTTGTCCAGCGTTGTCCAGCGTTGTCCAGCATTGTTCAGTGTTGTCCAGTAAAGAATGCGAGCCACATGGAGTTATTTTTAAATATGTTTGATGACATTTTTTCGCCGAAGCGTCGAAGAATAATTCCCCTGCGTTTCCTTCCACGCGCGCTGGCGGGGCTCGAACGGGAACCGATTCCAGGAAACTCACATGCAAACACATTCCAGCGCCTCCATTCCATAGGCAGGGTGTCCAGTCGTCGAGTGATGACAATAGATCATATTATTATTGTACTTCTGCGCGTGTTGCCATTTATATTATGTCTTTTTATATATATACAAATAGAAAATGTCGCGATCAATTGAGCGGGAAATTCCTAGCATTCATCCGCGAATAAAAAGACGCATGGCATAAAAATAGCATTCACAATCGAATTGTCACCGCGCGGTGGATGTGTATTTATAAGCCATGTGAATGCCTCGCCGTTGCCCGGAGTTCGTATGACGTCGTGTCGATAGTCAAGACTGTCTCAATAAACCTGCCTTTATCCATTCGTTCTTTTCACAAATTCGATGAATGAAAATCAAACTTATATATACGTTTATAGTTTAACTTCATATCGTTCCATACACACATACACAATACCTATTATGACTTCTTCGTTATATTTTCATTTTCACTTAGGTAAGCAAGTCCTTATAATAAGTATAAGTAGTGGTTTATTGTCTCAAAATTGGTTCATGATAATTTGTTAGCATATATTTTAAATAGATATATAGGATTTTAGAATTTTTTTTAAAATCTTTGTTTCTCTCTTCCTGTATAGGTATATAGTACCTACTCGAGCTATTTTACACAAAATTTTAAAATTGTAAATAATATTTTCTATATTATTTCTCCATACATTTCTTCTCCATGTTCACCAACTCCATCCCATTTGCCTTGCTATTCCACAACTTTTCTGTATTATTTACTTCTTCCCAGTTTTCTCTTCCTTCCTTGATCAAACCATCTCTCTCTTGGTCTTCCAGCTCCCCCTTTTTTCATAATTCCTTTTGAGTGCTTTATCGATTACTTATAGTTATTATTATGTATACATTGTAGAAAGTATATGTGTATAGGTATAATGACCGCAAATTGAAATCATGTTGCGGATGAAATTAATCTGTACCGCAATTTCAACCTAAAAAATGACAACAACGCAGGTCAAGATTCAGGCATGTAATATATTCACAGACACTTCCAGACAATGGGGAACAATAAAGCAGTCCACCACAAACAACATAAAATGTACAAAGGGATTCCTGTGTGTTTGTGATTGCACTTGCAAGCAGTGCAAAAATCAGCGAGCTGGTTGCACGGGACAGTCACAGGAGTGAGCGAGCCAGCTGATAATCCATTCAACCACACAGAGTGAGTGCAAGCACATAGCCAAACAATGGCGGCAACACGTGGAATAAAGACGGACGGAACTGAATGACAATATTATATTATTATTATCCAGCGATGATTCTGTGAGTGCCGCGAGAAGCCAATGGCACTATAGTCAAGAGACTCACACGTATATATAGATATTCATTCACATTATTATACCCATTCACACAATTCACTTTGCATTGGCATGAAAATACTATATAAAAGCTATATATAATAGTAAAATACTATGGTGTATTATATAGCATTTGTATTATGATATTATAGCATAGACTTATAGTAACTTGTTGATTTCAAGAGCATGCGGTCCATTCATGGGGCATGGTGAACGTATCCGCTCTGACCGCGGCATTATGTTCTGTGTGTTAGGCCAAAGAGCCATTGTGAGTGCCAGCACTCGCCACTGTGTTGTCGCTGTTTAGAAACGAGCTGCCTGCACAAAAACTGGGATATTACACCTCTAGAAACACGTACCTTTTATATAGAGATTATTAACCTAGTGCGCATGCTCGCTACGACTAGGTCGTTGTTAATGTTTATGTATAATAATTGAGGCTAATTTTGTGAAACTTTGTATTCGAGGGGTGCCCCTTTTGTGTTATAGACGCTGTTTTGTGAGCCATACACAAATGGATATGTAATGGGTTAGCCACTTCTTGCTTTTAATTCTTTCACAATGTACCTACTTATCATATATTGCAGTTGTGCGAGGGAAGAAAGTAATCGATGGTAGTTTGACTCCATCGATTTTATTTTTGGATATTTCTTGCCGTTTTTGAAGCCTTACAATGTTGAGCTGCGAAAGGGGTTGGAAGCTGCGACGTGACATCGAAAATAGGCGAATTGTTTTGAAAGTAGAAAGCGTTTGTTCTCGGTTTCCATGGCAAATTATCTACACAAAGCAACGACGGAAGATAATCTGCGTCGGTTCTTAATCCACGTCCTGAAAACCTGCAGACCTATATATATATATATATATATTTAAGGACAATTCAGGACAGAAGAAAATGAATTCCAAACAAATTGCCCTATATACATTTTAAAAAAAACTCCTGTTGCATTATCATTTGAATTGGCAACCTTTCATAGTATTCTACAGACCATGTTGTGATCTGTTGCTTCAACTCGAAATTCCTTGACAATATGTTGATAACAGATACAGTGCCAGAAGCTTAACTTTTCCACATTAGAATACCCATTCATGGCACGCAGTCCTTTTCCACAATGTGAAACTTGGCACACCAAAGCGCTTTATTCAATTCATCTGCACAATCAACTAATTCAGCGAGCACTCGACTTTCTATATAAGAATCCCAACCTGATAATATCCACGTCACATCGCCTAAAAACACCAGTAACCGTTTGATTGTTCCTGTATAATAAAACGTGAAGAGAAGACAAAAAATTCTTCAGGGCGCATCACATTATGCGTGTTTTTTCATCACATTCCTTTGTCAAGCGACATATTCACATTGCACTGAAATTGTGCCCGGCTGCAGTATATGCAGTCGCATTGGTCTTCGCGACCCATACAAGATTCGACGACCGTAGCTTCACCCGTGCTGTTTGTGTCCTTCGTCTCAATGCAGCACACATTTGATCCACGCACATCAATGCGTTTCATCGCGCGCTGCACGCATAATGCCACGCACATAGTCGGACCTGTCTCGCGCACATGCCCGTTCGCGATAACGCCGACAAAATACATGAATCAGCCAATTGTAAGGAAGGTTCGTCGCCTCGTAAGCCGGCGATTGTTCGATTGAAATATGCACACAGCACAAAGGCCGACGGACCTGTGGCATGCCGGATTTCTGTGTGTGGCTCGGAGATTTGAAGAGCGAGCAAGTGCGCCAAAGAAATGATAAATACAACGAAAGCGATCTTAAATAGTGCGGCATAATGATGTTATAGAGGCGAGCTGATAAAAGCAATGACATCCCCGAATAGAAGTTGATGTTCTTTTGACGTCGATTAGGTACTGCATGGTATAATATACGCTACTGTGTGGTCTTCTTTTCAAAAGCGATGCGGGAAATTTGGCGTCCTGTAAGAGCGCTTGAATTTTTGTTGCAACATAATGAGAATAGGTTCGTACTATAAACAAAGAGTGTGTCGAACATTTGAAAGGTGCTCGAATTTGATCACTTAGGTGTATATACACAGCGGCTCTTGTTAACTGTTTGATGTGAATGGCTCATTATGACTATCATGAGAAATCGCGGAATCAAAGTTGGAAAATCAACGATCGAAACAGATTCCTTTTGTCAACGCTGGGAAGTGGAATCGAGAGACGCTGTTTGATTGGGTGGACGTCGTATTTACAAGTTGGTTCTCATGCTTCTAGTGCTTTGTTTGTCACCACGGCGGCGACGGCGACGACGAGAGGTGCCCACGTCGTCGTCGTCGTGTGAATCTGTTCTCGTGTGACCTGATTGCTGCGGGCGGCGGAGGACGCGAAGAGTCCGTGTGAGCGCGCGTAATGACGTGCCGGTATCCGGCACAGCATGCCGGCACAGCATGCCGGCACAGCATGCCGGCACACGGGCCGGTTTTGTGCCGGGACGGCGCAAACGACGGCGTTGCCTATAACGAACAGCTTGCGCCACGCGGCGTCCGACCAGGGAACCTTGCGCTCTCGAAATAAACCAAAACAATCTGCACAAGCAGATTTCATGAACAAATACACTGAAATAGTCTCATTATTACACATGGAAATCTGCTGAAGTTTGCTAAATGTATGTAGCTTTGTCGTCCAGCTCAACTCATAGTTCAGCTTCAGCTCCATTTCTAAAAGTTATAACGGTCTAAAACTGCTGTTTGGGCCTGGTATACAAAATACAACATGCATTGTATTTCAACCCGTTTAAAATGGACGAATATCAGTTGTAGCACTGGGTTGTAGTTCGAGTTTGAGAGTTGGCATGAAGTGGCGCGATCTGACTTATTGGACCATTTGACCTTGACCTCTTGGCTGGACAAATTTGCAGAGACGCTCTTCAGCCAAAAGTCATTCTGGTAAAACCTTGAGCTTTCACCGGGAGTAGCCCATGCGTTTATATTTTGCAATCATGAGTATAACCTTGTTGCAATTGTAGTGTTGGAACCTCTAAGTGCTGCACCATATTGTGGCGTTGAGATGCCGACACCATGCGGTTCGCTCGGAACTCGACGTCGCGACGCCTCGGACGCGGTCACCACGACGACCGTTGCGTCGTCGGGGCGTCGAGCGACGCAACAATCGCGACGTCGGTGTCGCTCATATAGTTAGACGTCGTTCTCGGCGTCGATGTGACTTGACGCCGTCGACACCTCTGTGCCATCGCCGATTAAATTTGTCAAGAAGTTACCTATAATGTGCTTTAAGGAGAATTTGTATTTGTTATAACATCGTGTATTTGGGACTGGATCGGACTAGTCGGTTCATATATACGTTACGTAACGCATATAGCGTATACTTAGTGCGATACTTTTCACAATAACAGTTACACCATCTGTGGTTACATCTATACACGTTTTGAGGTATAACAGTTTTTGAGTCAATGCGTTCTGAGCCAACGTGTTTTGAGCCCACGCGTATCGAGGCACCTTAGCAACACGTTTGTTATATAAAGCTCCAAGACGCGAGTATCGATTTCCGTCGGCGACTTCATCATTACGTTGCCATTAAAACCAGGGAAAACACACAGAGGGCGCGGAAAGCTCGCAGCCAGCAACTTCCTGCTTTGAGATACTTAATGCGGCAGCGGAAAAAGGTTCGCGCTATAACGCATATTATCGACAATCCCAAGCATATTTCGGCGCACGGTGTTCGGCGCTTCGGTCGCCCAAGCAAACCGCCTAGCGCGCGGCTGCAGCTGCATCTCGCCCGCCGCGTCGAAACACCGACGCCGACGACGACGCCGACGACGACGCCGAGCAGCAGCCATACTTTCGCGTGTCGTCTCCGGACGACGCCGAGCAGCGCTCCGGTCGGCGACGGCGTCGAGGGCGGGGTTAACGATCGGTGCTCAATGGGAGTGGCCTCGGCAGCCACCCAGCCTGACCTGACCCTCGTCTCGTTTGCTGCCCCCCCCCCCCCCCACCCGCCCCACCATCGCCCTCCCCGCGCACCCCGGGCACCGCTCCACAACGCGTGAGAGACAAGCTCGCCGGAGCAGCCATGCACAAACGTGCGGGGAAAAAAACATATACGCGAGCTGCTAGCGACCCTTCTCTTATAATACGGCGTGTAGTAATCGGTGTAGCTGCCTCGGGCACACCTGGCCTGTGTGCGCCGTGTGTATACGATGTACATCGCCGTATAAGAGCGATATGTCGAGATTTATGGGTGTGGGGACGATGTGACGCGGAGGGTGAGGGGTAGGTTGTCGGGCTCGTTGCGGCATGGGGCGACGAGGATAAACCGTCGACCCTCTCTAGGCACTTTGCACCCGGTATGTACCCGTCGTATATAGGCGGTGACCTCTTGCGATCCCCATACCCTCGTCGTCGTTGTCGTCGTCGTCGTCGTAGTCGTCGCCGTGCCAGATGGTTGCGATATGGAGCTGGGTTGTGTAATAAAATGCTCGACTACGAGTGAGGCACATGGGCGACGGGCGAATGCAACCATCCCTTGCGCAATTGAGATGATGATCATTGGATGATGCTGCAGCTTGTTTGATGAGATCGTGCTCTGATCTTATAGGATGATGTTATGCGTAGTGTGGGACCGTATGTAAATGACAATTTTATGCATATAAGCCGTTACAGTTATACATATCCATATAGGGTATAACGTTGATATTCATATTAATGCGTTCACGTATTCCATTTCATGATTTATGATATTGCATCGCGAGGTTGTTTTGCAGCGTAAGTAGGAACGCATGTGCGTTCGCTTATATGGGAGGAAGGAATGTGGGAGAAAACCAACAATCTCACGCGCTACTCACGTTGTTTTCGTTTCGATTTGAATTGAGAAATAAATTTATATTTTTAAGAGCGCATGAAAAGGTTTGAAAGGCTCGACGGGGAGCCGCGGGAACGGCAGCACAGAGCGAGGGGGACACCGCAGAGAGGAAGTGGAAGAGATGAAATAACGTACTATATAATTGAACCCCCGTTTAATTAATTCCACAATCCAATTCCATCGAAATATATTTAGAGCAATGCAAATGTTAACGTTATCAAGTTGAATATAATATATACAAATTGGCAACTGTATCTATATACACACAATGACAAAATATATAGGGCATGCTGATGCATTTTATATATATAAAACAACCATGAAGACAAGGGAAAAAGACGATTAAAGGTTCCCTTTACTGGGGCATCTTGGAAAGGGAATTCTGGAAAGGGAAAGAAACATAGAAAATTTGATCTTTTTCGGAAAAAATTTAGTTTTTCCACAGATATAAGGTTTCCACAGATAATAAGGTAACCTTATATATGTGGTTTTTTTCTTATTGCTCTATATATAGAACATGAAATAAAAATGTTTGATCAAGATATGTACAGATATTTACAGATAGTGTTTAATATTTAAAAATCCAGTTTCCAATAGCTCCATTTTGGCGAAGTGCATTGCCATATAGAAGCCGTCCCATTTACGCAGAAAACGCACAATTGTTCTCTGGCTGCCCCACTATTAGCGTTCCCATCCCGAGACATTCAAAGGAATCATTGCATTAATTATTTCCGGAAACCATTGAAAGCAAGTCTAGCTTCCGCAATAACGCGTACAGTAGTTGTGCAAGCTTTCCTTTACAAATCTGAGCAGCGCGGTCGGCGCGTTGAACACTGCCACGGCGCACGCGCTCTACGTCGTCGTCTCGACATGTGCTCCACTCAGTCTTAGGGGTCGCCATATTGTCTCGCAATATTCTCTTTTATAAGACAAATTATTAGCGTACTAAAGATATAATGGGAAATGCATGGCGTAACGCACGGCGACGTTCCATATAGAAGCTACCCCATGACACAAAGAGCCGGATCACACCTGGCTCGGTCGAAAACCAAAGGCATCGAGAAGAGTACCTTGGCCGGCCGGTCGCCGCGCTCCAACTCACGGCGATGTCTCTGATTCAATGGCGATGCGAGCAGAACAATAATGCCCTCTTCCTTAAGACGACAGACATCGCATTGTGCAGAACCTCTTGGGTAACTATCTTTAAATGTTTACCATTTCGGGGCCCGATGTGCCACGTGCCGGCCACGTCAAGCGATTCTCTTCGTCGAGTTTTATTCAAAAACGCCATGTTCGGCCGAGAGCTTTGTGTGCGTGCGAGCGCTCCCGGTGGTGTGGGGTATGTGCGCCATGCAGTTTCATGGTGCAGTGTGTCTGCATGTTGCAGCGATGCGATGTGCGTTGGGTGCAAGCACAAAGGGATGCATCGGCGGTCGCGTGGCGAAGATCAGAGCAAATGCATCGTGGAGTGAATGATGGACGTAGCGATGATTCGGTAATGGATTTCAGTCGTGGCGAGGATTTATTTATCATGTAGGGCATGATTGTCAGAGCGGGACTATATGATGATGGGATTGGACAACTATTTAGCTGTAACTATATACTTTAAGATATAACCATTTAAAAGGTAATACATATGGTCCATGTGTAATGTTTGTATTGGCTACTCAAAATCTAGCTGGAAATAGTCCAGCAATTGAATAGTATAGCAAATAGAATATTATATAATAACGTATTTTGAGTATATGCAGATATAGTTTGTTATTAAATCTGTTTCACTACCTCTGCCGATATTTCCGATACAGTTTTCTATTCTATTAGATTAAATACTTATAATTTGTAATCTATGCTTTTCCTCCAACCAAATATAGCAGCTCTTTTGAGCATAATAATAAACCTATACAGGGACAGCCAACTGTAACCTGTTCAGTTCTAACCACATAGCTACCTCTTTGAAACATGTTTGACCCCCGCATCAAATCACAATAATTTCCAACAACATCACCGACTCTTGGTTAAATTATTGATCACACGTCCGACAATACCAACATGCCAAACACGTGACAAACAATGTTGCCTAACAACACCCATTCGGACACCAAATCACACGGAATGATTTATTGCTCGCGTCGTCCGTCATTTCTCTCCATCTGACTTCTGAATTCGATTCCGCGAAAGGGCAAACACAACAAAACGCACGCGGGATATTTAACGATAGATCTTTCCATTTCGAACTCGCGCGCCACGAGTTATCCAACTCGACAATGAAACCGGGCGGTTCGGACATAAATAACTCGCGGCACATAAATCGGACGGCTCTCTCGCATAACGGGGATGGGTCGCGGCGGTAGCAGCAGCTGCTTGGGAATCGGGATCCACAACACGCGGGTATAAATTAAATATCGGGTTATGCGTGGTGTTCGATGTGTGCCTCACGCTTTGTGCCGCCCTGTATTTCGAACTTGATGTACTGCTAACCTACATAACATTGCGGCATCGACATAACATTTTCCTGGAATGTGGAAACTAATGTATAATGCTAGAAAACATTGGAGCTGTGCACAATACACAATTGCATAAGCATAAGCTGCAGAGGGGCCATCAGAGAAGGGTTTAGCTGAAACTTTTTTTGGATCACACACATGCTTTCTGGCAACAAAAAAGTTTCTATGCGCTTCGAAATCGAGAAAAAAATCGAGGAAGAATTCATAAATAGGATATCACCTGTATGAATTCAAAATATTGTGCCTACAGAGTAGTATGTATTATTTGCTTGATTTAAATTGGTGTGTGCATTTTAAATGAAACCAATTTCTTTTCAGATCGGTGCTTAAAATATATCCCACATTATCTGCACTTCTTCGAGCCCATTTACATAATAGTTCTGTGAACACTGTATGACCGAAATGCAGAGTCGAAACTGAGTGCACACTCAAACTGAGACCGCACTCAGTGCGCACTGAGGGAACAATTTATCATTGCAAATGCCGACTAAGTGTGCACTGAGTGCGCACTGAGTGTGAGTGCGCACACTCAGTGACCTCTCTGCATTCGGGCGTATAACTAAAACGTGTTCATAACGTCTTGCCATGAAAATCTCCCAAAACTAGAGGCAGTGAAAGCCTCTCAAAGCTAAAATCATCAACATGAGCATTATACACAAACTAAATCCAATATTCCAGTCCACATTTCGAGTTCTCCTCCACAATTATCTGCCTGATGTCGAGCCATCGATTGTGCCGAACCCGCGCACATCCGTGAACGCGGCCCCGCACCAAGTTGATCGGAGTCCATCGATTGCCGGCGCGCAAGGTCGTCGACGCTCCCCTCGCGACGTCCCATTGTTGGCGGCAGTCCATTGTTGTCGTCCCCCCTGCCCCCCTCGCTGCTGCCTCGTCTTGCCAGAGCCGGAAGTCGAGAGAGTCTTGCCGGAAGGGTGCTCGCCCTCCATGCGTCGCGGAGAGCACACAACACAGAGCGAGCGGGACGCCGTTTTCCGAAAACCACGCGTCAGAATACATTCGATGGAGTGCTCCAAAGTCGGGGTCAGATCAGATGTAAATATGTATGCATCTATAGTCTGTAAACTGGATCCGTTGGGCTAAGAAGCCGTAAAATTCCAGCTTGAAATGGCAATATTTTGTAGGTGTGTGTAACAAACCCACCCGGCTGCAAATACGAAAGATATGCATAAACAATTTAATCCATCCCTGTTAATCAGGCATTAATACTGTATGATTTCGTTTTCACTGCAGCACCAGAGAGGGAATATTTGCAAACGAACGCGGGAGAGATGGAAAGTCATTGTATTAGACAATAATAAAACCAGGATATTATTTGTAGCTAAAACGTCGCTAAAAACTCTGGGGTTGTCGCAAAACAAGAGCTCTGCTATTGGGTCACAAAACGAACCTTTGTGGATATATAACGGCACTTCTTTCCAATCAATTGTAGCCTAAAAACAATCAATAAATGTTCATCAACTGGTGCTAAAATTTGCCGGCCAGTCCAAGGATGTCCGGAACTCAGGAGTATACAGGTATAATTTATACCTAGCGCTTCGGCCAGGCACCCGAAAAATGCATTATCACCTTTTAACAGGACTGTGAAATATTCGCAGTTGGGAATAGGTAAAGCTATAGTTTACACCAACACTTGGACTAATAACCCACCGGCGTCAAATAACAACCTGCAATTACTCAACCCGCAATCAAGCACGCACCACTTTGTTTTTCTTTCAATTAATTTAAAAACCCGGGCAATCTTTCGTCGACAAGCCGCTACCAATTTATCAGCCGCCGCGATCATCATGGCCCATGCGGTAGCCGTTGACGACCAGGTATATACAACCTATCTCGCACCAAAAACAAGATAATAAAGACGAAATTCGTCCATAATCCCTCCTCTCTTTCTCTACCCAGTGGGTAAGCTTCGTGCCTAAGTCCCTAGTTAAATGTCTAGCAGCGCTGTAGGCGGCAGGCGGCGGAACTGTGCGCGCTGCGGAGCGCATTAGGCGGAGATTAAGAGGTGCACCCCCGCCGCGCGCAAGACAATGCGCATGTGCAGGTATGCCCGAGGAACAAGGGGCGATCCGTGTTCAGATACCGTTATCGTGGTCCCGCGTCGCCGTCGTCGTCGTCGTCGTCGTCGTCGTCGTCGTCGTCGAAGAGACAAGGGTCGCGATTGCCGTGGGGGGGAAAAAAATATGTTTTTCGCTGTCGCCGGTGCCTAGAAAACATCGGACACTCGAGCTCAGCGCCGACTAGATGTGGGAATCGACGGGGCCATTCATGCAGGCTCAGGTTTTTCAGGAGGGCTCTGGTTTCTTGATGATGGGATCCCACATGAGTTCATTCAGTTTGGGAGACGGGAAAAAAATATGTTCGATCTAGATGAGGGGTTGGTCAGCTCTTATAGTATCAAGTTTTACTAGTGTTTTTAGATCTTTTTGCGGATTGCCGCGAGAGCGGTCCATCTATGAATGGATTTTTGGAAGCGATTCAGCTCGAGTGGACTTCCGGGATTCCAGTTGAAGGTCAAAGACGGATTTGCGAATGCAATATTTTTATTTCGAGAAAGTTAAGTTATAATAAAATCACTTTCGGCTGTGAATTTAAAGTCACTTGTCTGCAATCAAGCTCATGATTGCGAAATGAGCCACATATGTTTTTGCTCGATTTGAGCAAATCGCATAGGGTCCCACCAACTATATATGTGTATTTAAATGATTTAATTATAGCTTTGTTACATATTTGTTATCTGAGGCTAATAGATTTATAGAGTTATATAATGTATGTAGAAAATTAAATACTATAAATTGATACAATAGCAGAGGGGTTTCACGTTTTTTTGGGAACGTAACGCAGCCATGATTTCATGGGCAGTGCGTTCCACAATCTGATGGACCGGGTCACGAATGCTTGTTGGCCCATGTCACTTCCGTAGCGTGGAAGGTATTTCTTCAGTGGTCATTTTTGCCAGTGACAAGGGCTAGATGAGTTTAGTCACTTCATTCCAGACTGGGGGGCAAAATTCTATAGCCATTTAAACCGGCATCTTCAATTCGAGGAAAAAACGTGGCGAAAAGTGTAGGCACTCCCATAATTTCACTTTCTCCGCGCCCTCCTCTAGAATCGGTCGAGTCAGCAAAATTATAAACTTTTCTCAACAAAATCGCGCGCACTAATTGCTCGGGATAATTCGCTCGCACCGAATCTCAACTGCACCGCGTCTTTGGCTCGACCATTTAAAGTGCCCGGATTAAAAAAACTAAAAATCTAGGCGCCTAATCCCGTGCCACGTGGTTCGTTACACTCCGAGTAGCTGCAGGCAAAACTCCCTCTGGCCGTGGAGGCGGATGATAATTACTCCCATTAAAAGACTCGACGTGGCGCCATTAAAAGAAAATCGGGCGAGAAAATTCTTTGGAAAATCCATTTGCACGTCCGTACGCCAGTCACCCGTAATGACGCCCTCCTCCTCGACGACGACGTTGTCTTATAGTTGGCACGAAAAGTGTCAATGCCTCTAATTCAGCCTTGGAGGCGATGTGACAAAAATCAGCGCTATTGGCTCGGGCTGAGACGACCCCCCCCCCTATGAGGGCGTTTAGCGAGCAAAGATCAGCGATTAATTACTGGCACATCAGCGCCATTTAAGAAGTCGAAAAGACGCCATATTGGCCAGCGAATGGCGGATACCTTGCTGGTAGAGGGCACTGGCCAGGCAGGGAGTGGGCAACTGGTATGAAGTTGTACATTATGCAGTTTGATGATAGGACATCGTATAAATCATCTTGTATCAGTACGAGCTTTTCCATGCATAAAGTGTTTACCTTTTTCGGGCTTTGCCCTAGGGGCATTTCGAGTTTCTGAGCGTGAATTATATATTATCGATAATGGATTGGCATGGCGTTTTTATCTTCCGGACACAGTTTTTGCCTCATGGACATTATAAATTTGCACAATAGGCACATACTTTTGGGGCCGTTTATGGGCTTGCAATGTTTTCCTTATTATGAAAAAAGTTTTTTCCATGCCCGTGCATGTGGTTTCGGCATGGGCATTGTTTTTACTAATATAGATTCTGCTCTATCATTTGAGATCGTTCTATAGTTTCAAATATCTTTTGTGCGGACATAGTTTGGCCGCGATGGAAATATGTCAACACCTCTGAAGCGCTGAACAAGTTCAAGTTGAACCGCCACAGGGGACCAACAGGGGAACTGCATCAAACAACCATCATGGCGACCCTGACCGGCGTCCCACGTCCAAGTCGTCCACTCCTCGCTCGGCCTTCGACTCTCTGGCCACGACGCCGACTCCAAGGAAGCTGCTGCCCGCGTTCCGCTCGCTTCGACGGCGATAATTACCCCCCCCCCCGTGTGTAATTAACGAGGAAACTTTACGCTCGCCCAGCGTGATCTTTTCAAGCGGCGGCGCTGCCAGTAATTAAACCAGCCCCCCCCCCCCTCCCCCCAACATCCGAAGACTGAGGTAGGTATATACGTGTGTACGGGCCGTGAGTCTCAATTAGTCGCCATCTTTAGCAGCTTCATCACGGCACACTTGATACGAGCTGAGTATGAGATGGGATTTGCTTGTTTTACGTCGGCCCGGCCCGACACCGGCCCGACCGGTCGTGAGTCCGGCCCGGCCCGAGGCCCGACGGGGCTCACATTTTTCGGTCCGGCCCGGCCCGAAGTAATTGTCCAAACGTATAACATCTGTCCGAGGCTGTCCGAAAGTCCGAAGCTGTCCGAAAGTCCGAGACTGTCCGAAAGTCCGACACGGTCCGAGAGTCCGACGCCCCGAAGTCCGGGTCGTGTCCGGCCCGGCCCGGTCCGAGGCCGGACAATTGCAAAGCAAATCTGTCCGGCCCGGCCCGAAAGTCGGGCCGGACTCGGGCCGGGCTGGACTTTCGGACCGTTCGGACTTTTTCCCCCATCTCTAGAGCTGAGGATCGAGGATGCCTGCAAACTGGCGAATGGCGCGCTGCAGGCATTTCTTTCAAATTGACGCACGCATTTTCAGATTATTTTCGAATTCGAAACAAAATCATGACACCGATTTCCGTTGCTGACTTTGAAATTCCTCCATTTAACTTTTTACTGGTCGCTTTGAGTGATGAGCGTACGTCGGATCGCTTTGAAAATTTGGTGAAGACGCTATACTGCCACAAAATATACGGAATAAGAAAAGCAAATCAGTCAAAACAATAAGAATATTTCAGCGTTCGACCCTGTAAATTCGACTTGCATGTCCTTGTATGTAAGCAGTTTCCTTTGTACAGTATAACGGGCAATCACGGTGGACCTCCCCATGCTTACTTCGGAAAAGCGATTTTCAGACGAGGAAAGTCGCGTCATATCCGACGAGAGCACGCGGTCAGTGAAGAGACCCAAGACGCCTCGCATCTCCGCGTTCCACCGCCTTCTGGATGCAGCAGCACATGCCCACCTGTAGCCATCTTGGTAGAGGAGGAGCGCACTCGGCATTCGTTCGCTCTCTCTATCAGTAAGTTCCTCTGTAACTTTTGTCAATCAATGAATGCTTTGCGAAGTTGGCCGTATCAGAGTGAGATATATAGGAAGACATGTAGCTTGGGGATTTTAGAGTTCTTGGGGTTTGCTTGCTTGGCAATGCGGCTGGAATCGGACTGGAATTGGTTGTATCGTCTCCCGCCGACGGCGTCCTATCATGCTCATATAGTCATCGCCTTCGGCCATGATCGCTTGGATGAGTTTTTTAATAATGGGCCGGAAAATCGAATATAACGAGAGATTAAAATTTCCCAATATCTCAATCAGAGTGGTCGCACCGTAAATTGATGACCTTGGAACATTACATTTATGTGCAGGTATATTATGTAATAATGAAAGCCACCATTTTTTATCTAGTAGAAAAAAAACAGAAAAAAATGTTTTTTTTAACTTTTTTCGGAGAATTGTACCAAAGCGTTCAAAGCTGAGTACGGAGACCTCGAAATTCGTAATATTTTGCTGCATTACAGCAACCGCGAGGCTGTGTTGTGCATATAACTATTTATTTTGGCCCTGTGTATAGTAAAACACGTCTCCAAAGTTCTGTGCACAAAACTCTGCATATCAGCAGACAAGTTCTACTTCCGACACCGCGCGGCTTTCTATAGACGAACGCCTTCGAGTGTTCGGAAAGGCAAAACGACAGCACATTTCGTCGACGTCCAAGTGGAAAACTTGCCCGAGAGACCAAAGAGTCGAACCACGCCGTTGTTGTTCACTTGTTTCGTTGGCTGATGATGGCTCTGTTGTTCCACCTCTCCTGCGCCTCTTTTGGATCTAATTGGGAAAATTTTTTGTTTGTATTTTTACTTATTTAGAGAGAGAGAGAGAGAGAGAGAGAGAGAGAGAGAGAGAGAGAGAGAGAGAGAGAGAGAGAGAGAGAGAGAGAGAGAGAGAGAGAGAGAGAGAGAGAGAGAGAGAGAGAGAGAGAGAGAGAGAGAGAGAGAGAGAGAGAGAGAGAGAGAGAGAGAGAGAGAGAGAGAGAGAGAGAGAGAGAGAGAGAGAGAGAGAGAGAGAGAGAGAGAGAGAGAGAGAGAGAGAGAGAGAGAGAGAGAGAGAGAGAGAGAGAGAGAGAGAGAGAGAGAGAGAGAGAGAGAGAGAGAACAAATTTATCGGGGCGCGCGTTGCGGGCAGTTCAGTAACTAGTCCCGGTCTCGAAGGTTCTCGCGCGAGATAGCGCCGAGGCAGTGGCGCGGATGCAGTTGTTTTCCGCCGGGATGCACTCTGAAGAGGACGCTGTTGGAGAAGGCGAGCGAACGCCATGCGGGCACGGCTAGGAGCGAAAGAGATGATCGTGAAGAGGGGCCATGGGAAAAGAGGAAGCCATTAGCTGTGGTTTAATATTAATATCGCAGTATGCATTCCTTTTGCTGCAGTGGCTGCCCTGGTGGTGGTGGTTGTGAGGAATTTGAAGAGTCATGGGACTTCGGTGTGGGTGGGTGGGGGAGGGGGGGGGGGGGAGGTCGGTTGGAATTGCACGTTCGAGTAGTGTAACAAATAGTTGAGAGAGAGAGAGAGAGAGGGGGAGAGAGAGAGAGAGAGGAGAGAGATATTATTGCCATGCATTTCTGTGCAATGCAGGGGATCATAATATGCGATGTTATGAAAAAGAAATCCTAAAAAACTACATGTGCTATGTAGAGCCATGTTGAGAAGTGGCTGTGCATGAGAGGTCGGTGTGCGGTTTTATGTGATGACGGGGAAACGTTGAATGGATGCCGGCGATGACGCGGACGGGTGCACGGCGTTCGGGGCATGGTGGCGATGCACGGAGCACTAGGCATCTATGTTGACCGTACTGCATTATTGTGTGAGTCACTCTGGCGGGTCCTTGGTGAAGTGCTTGCGTTGAGACGGTGGATTTGAGAGTCGGGTATTAAATCGTACTACATCTTACATGTTTTTTTTTGCATATATGTAGGAACTTGTTGAATTTTTGCTGCATAGGTTAGGTATTAGTACACATTGTGTCAGATACGTTCATACAACCGATTTCCTCCGAATTCTGATTTTCATCACATTTTTGTAGTTTGTTAAAGTTTGGCCACAGGAAAAACTTTCAAGAACCATACAATAACATTGAATCGAATTGTATATACACAATGTAATACAATGCAATTTGAAATGATGCGATTCCATTCTTTATTCACCAGCCCTTTCCGAGACCGTGTTGTCTGTTTTAAAAGTGTGTGAAGGTATTTTCTTTTCTATATTAAGATTGGGTTGTACCATATAGGTAGATGAATAACTGATAGTTAAGCTTAACTATCAGTTAAAACTTGAATATTAGTTAGCTACTAATGCAAAGCCATCTGGAGCTAACTAATAATTAAATTTAACTATATCAGTTGGTACAACCCAATCTCAGTAAAAATATTCTTTGACGGTCATATCCGATATGAACTGCTTTATTCCAAAAAGCATAATTTATGAATCAGAGACGAAGGTCCGCTCAGTAGATAAGATTTCGGTTCGCATGTCTTTCAACCGGACATGCCAAGCCGATCATTTTCACCCAGCATTTTCATCACATTTTGACGACCAATCACCAATCAATTCCATCACCGTCGATCGAGATCGGACGACGACAACCTCTCAACGCCGTCGCCCACCGCCAACCCAACCACGTCCCCCGAACGCGGGGGTCAAACAATGCCATCGCGCGGCCGACGGCAGCAAGCAGCCACGACGGTCGCACCGACCACGTGAAGAGGCCATCGAGAGCCGATAGCGCTGAGAGCCGCGCCAAAGAATCCACTCGACGCCCGGCTGCAACGGCCACCGTCTCAACGATCCGCACTCGGATGAAACCTGAGCACGGCGACAGCGAAATCTCCGACAGGCCATAGCGCCGTAATAATCCAGCAGCAGTCCTCGTAGATTGCTGGGAGCGTTCACCACGGCAAGAATCTGCACTTCTAAAGTTTCCTCGTCGTCGTCGTACCCCACCCCAATCTCGCCCCATCGAGCGCTAGCCGCGTCCCATTGAAAAGAGTCCGGGGCTAGAAGCACACAATGGCCTGTCGACCCCGACGTCCTCGGCTTGTAGAGCAGAGGGGAGCCAGCGCGGGTACCTACGACGCAGCGACCCCTCGTCGCGATGAAGCATCATCTTCAGCTACCGGAATGAGAGAGGTACACCCGAACGGCGGCGCGGTTAGAGCTAGCTCGCTCTCGCTCTCTCTCTCTCTCTCTCTCTCTCTCTCTCTCTCTCTCTCTCTCTCTCTCACGAGTATAGGTACATGCATGGGGTCTCTACTCACAGGTGCCCCTTTTGCGTGTACCCATTCCCAAAAAGAAATAATATATTTTTTTCGTTCGGCTCTCTGTATGGCCGGGTCGTACCCCTCTGCCCCTCGTCGCTAGGCTGGAGGGTAACACCTGGGTTCGCGTTGAATTGAATGCCGGACGAGCGAGGAGATTCCGGCGTGGCTCTGGGAAAGGCGGCGCAGCTACCCCCCCCACCCCACCCCCCCCCCCCGTGTGTGTCGCTCTAGTACACGGGACCGACCCGAGCTCGAGGGGTGCTCTGGTTAGTTTGCATGACAATCGCCCCCCCCCCCCCCCCCCGACGGCCGCCCCGGGGTGCGGCCAGGTGTGCGTGGGATTTCGGCAGCGACCGATCTCGACGGGGACGTGTCCGTCACATGTCAGCGGCGGGTTGCGTCACTTCGGGGCATGGGTGTCTTTGAAATGCGTTTGTGGGGGGGGGGGGGGGGGGGGTTGATTAGAGTTGACGTATTGTGAGCCCATCCCCTGAAACCGCGATTTCTCGGTGATATCGTGTCGAGATCGCAGATAGCGACGGTCATTCACATCGCAGGCTCCGGTTTTTGCTGCGATTAAATCGATGTCAGCGCCATGAACACGTGGAAAAAATATGTGAAAGGGAAGGTTCATTCCTATAGAAAAGTGCTTCAGTTTCATGAATTGCTCCAATTAAATCTTTCTTTCCCTCGAATCTTGAGCATGCTCATTTATAATCGTCTAGACACCCCTTTGGCCTGCGTCCGATCTACCCTTGATCGTCAAAACAAAATTGAGCGTCTCTTTATCAAGGCCACACCCATGCATAATAATGGGGACACATTTTAAAATTTTCTTTACGATCTCACGTAAGACTTGACGAAAAATGACAACTTCGACTAAGAAAATGAGTTTCAGATCGATCAAAAGTTAGGCTTGGTGACACACAGCAAGTTATGAAAAAAAAAGCAGAGTGCCTTCGTTTGCTTTCCTTTGGCATTTATGTTCCTCGAGGTTTCTTCGACTTCCCTTGATCTCTGTCGGTCTACGAATTGCAGAGGGTAGTTTTAACCTGAAGATTAATAATTTTACACTTATTTTAGCTGGAAAATGCATGATTTTCATTGGCTGCGTGATGGAAATATCTTACCAACGCGGGTGCACTTCTTATATAGTGAGTTTTTCCTACACATAACATCGACAGCAAATGAAAATTCCAATGAATCCTACCCCAGCCATGACCAAACAGATATATCTCTTGAAATTTTAGAAGTCTGCATTGAACTCCGAGCTAGAATCAGAGTTTGTTGCCATGGCAACAACCGATTACGTGCAGTGCAAGTAATTACATTCTGAGAGTCGTCATGCCAAAATGCAGAGTTGGTAAAACTGGTAAAATTATAGCAAATACAACATCTGGCATTGCAAAACCAAGAAGACCGTGCGTGACATCGGAGAGCAGAGCTCACGGAATCTAGGAGCGCCGTATCTCAGAGACTGTGCTTCACGGCCTCGTGGCAGTGCCGTATCTCAGAGACTGTGCTTCACGGCCACGTGGCAGTGCCGTATCTCAGAGACTGTGCTTCACGGCCACGTGGCAGTGCCGCATCTCAGAGACTGTGCTTCACGGCCACGTGGCAGTGCCGCATCTCAGAGACTGTGCTTCACGGCCACGTGGCAGCGCCGTATCTCAGAGACTGTGCTTCACGGCCTCGTGGCAGTGCCGCATCTCCGAGACTGTGCTTCACGGCCACGTGGCAGTGCCGCATCTCAGAGACTGTGCTTCACGGCCACGTGGCAGTGCCGCATCTCAGAGACTGTGCTTCACGGCCACGTGGCAGTGCCGCATCTCAGAGACTGTGCTTCACGGCCACGTGGCAGTGCCGCATCTCAGAGACTGTGCTTCACGGCCACGTGACAGCGCCGTATCTCAGAGACTGTGCTTCACGGCCTCTTGGCAGTGCCGCATCTCAGAGACTGTGCTTCACGGCCACGTGGCAGTGCCGCATCTCAGAGACTGTGCTTCACGGCCACGTGGCATTGCCGCATCTCAGAGACTGTGCTTCACGGCCACGTGGCAGCGCCGTATCTCAGAGACTGTGCTTCACGGCCTCGTGGCAGTGCCGCTTCTCAGAGACTGTGCTTCACGGCCACGTGGCAGTGCCGCATCTCAGAGACTGTGCTTCACGGCCACGTGGCAGTGCCGCATCTCAGAGACTGTGCTTCACGGCCTCGTGGCAGTGCCGCATCTCAGAGACTGTGCTTCACGGCTTCGTGGCAGTGCCGCATCTCAGAGACTGTGCTTCACGGCCTCGTGGCAGTGCCGCATCTCAGAGACTGTGCTTCACGGCCATGTGGCAGTGCCGCATCTCAGAGACTGTGCTTCACGGCCACGTGGCAGTGCTGCATCTCAGAGACTGTGCTTCACGGCCATGTGGCAGTGCCGCATCTCAGAGACTGTGCTTCACGGCCTCGTGGCAGTGCCGCATCTCAGAGACTGTGCTTCACGGCCACGTGGCAGCGCCGTATCTCAGAGACTGTGCTTCACGGCTTCGTGGCAGTGCCGCATCTCAGAGACTGTGCTTCACGGCCACGTGGCAGCGCCGTATCTCAGAGACTGTTCTTCACGGCCTCGTGGCAGTGCCGCATCTCAGAGACTGTGCTTCACGGCCTCGTGGCAGTGCCGCATCTCAGAGACTGTGCTTCACGGCCACGTGGCAGCGCCGTATCTCAGAGACTGTGCTTCACGGCCTCGTGGCAGTGCCGCATCTCAGAGACTGTGCTTCACGGCCACGTGGCAGCGCCGTATCTCAGAGACTGTGGTTCACGGGCTCGTGGCAGTGCCGTATCTCAGAGACTGTGCTTCACGGCCTCGTGGCAGTGCCGTATCTCAGAGACTGTGCTTCACGGCCTCGTGGCAGTGCTGCAACTCAGAGACTGTGCTTCACGGCCTCGTGGCAGTGCTGCAACTCAGAGACTGTGCTTCACGGCCTCGTGGCAGTGCCGTATCTCAGAGACTGTGCTTCACGGCCACGTGGCAGTGCCGCATCTCAGAGACTGTGCTTCACGGCCTCGTGGCAGTGCCGTATCTCAGAGACTGTGCTTCACGGCCTCGTGGCAGTGCCGCATCTCAGAGACTGTGCTTCACGGCTTCGTGGCAGTGCCGCATCTCAGAGACTGTGCTTCACGGCCTCGTGGCAGTGCCGCATCTCAGAGACTGTGCTTCACGGCCACATGGTATGATCACATGGTATGATCACATGGTATGATCACATGGTATGCTCACATGGTATGATCATGGGTATGATCGGCGGGCCGGGCGAGTGCACGAGGACAGCTGCAGACGCTTGCAGACGCTTGGCGGACGGCGTTGCGACATCCGCGGGTCGCTCGCCGGTTCTCTCACCGCCTCACCGAGCGATCCGGTTTGCGGGGAACGAGATGGCCTGGTCGGGCCGACCCCTTCTTTCTGCGCCGAGTGCCGCGTGGAAAGTGGGTTGCACCATTTCGAGGCGGACTGGACGCTGCAAAGGGGCACCGGCGCAGGACCGTTGGGATCACGACAAGCATGCATTGCCGATTTGCTGGCGGCGACACACTTTTTTGTGTCTAAATGCTGCCTGGCTGTCCACTTATAAGGCGGTACATTTTTTTATATTTTTTATAAACTCACCCCTATCTTGTTTTCCAAGTAACGTTTGATTTCGAAAAAAATCGGCAAGGGATTGATTGAGATTGGATTTTTTTCTATCATGTTGCTATTAATCAATTTATAACAGAACCTAAAAACGGGTAGCGCGGGTAAAATGGGGCTTTCGTTGGCCTAAAAATGTTGAACGTTTAAAAATGTTTTTCTTCAAATCAATAACGTTAGTTCCCTCAACTGCTATATTCTTCTTCCCCATATATATTACATTAATTAAATCAAAAAATAACTTTTGAGTTAATATCGAAAAATAAAAATCATTTTATAAAAACGCTGGCATCGTTATGTATTATAGATCTCACGTCTACACGGTCTCATAGAGCGCGGGAAGCACGGTCCATGCATCCAGCAGCCCTGGTCCTAGCCAAACACGGCCTTGCGGCTGTCGTCCTCGATCTTGCACCCCTGCCAGAGCCTCCTTGATCGCGCCTGATTGATACTGATCCTGTATGCTCAGTTTTACCTGGTTGCCCGTAGCAACCGTGACATGAGCTCGAATACATCACAACATTCCGTTTTGTGTGCGCTCTGACATGATATGGGTTTGAGCTCATTTGTAAATAAAGTGTTTTTGGAGGAGGAAAAAATTATTACAATGCTGCGAGCCAGCTAAGCAAATAAAACCTATACTACTGTATACATCTTGCTATTTGCTTTAAAAACAGCAGAAAAATGTTTTTTTACATTGTGTCAATTCTGATCATGGAAGTTGCTTTTGTATGACAAACTACTTTTTAAATTCTGATATTATTGAATGATGAATAATATCAATGTGAATTAAAAAGAAGCCATATTATCGGGCGGGCAATCGCAATGGTGAATCCCGTTTGAAAACAATTGCATGCAGGCCGGTGAAAAACAATGATATGAAGATGGCCGTGAAATCAAAAACGATAGAGAAACACACATGAAAAAAGCTAAGCACAAAATTTGGAATCAAATGACACAAGCGGAAAGAAAATTGAAAACACAATTGGCATAAACCATTAAAAATATTAAAAATCTGGCTTAAAACCAATAAAAAATCTGATCATGCTTTGTACAACTATTTATATACATAAAAGGAAAACAGCCTATCCACACGTTGTGTTATCAAATAATGGCACTTCAATTCAAGACCTGTTGAAATGAAACCACAAAGTGTTTTATTCGCACACACACATAACAAACGCGCATCAAATCACTTTGTGTTCATCACACAATTTAACCGGCCGATTCTAAACCCACAACAAAACGTTAACCAATTGTTATTGGCATTGTCGCACAATTGTACAGCTCATAGTGTGAGTGTGTGTGTGTGTGTGTGATGTATAAATAACCAAATGATTAACTTATATCCTCAAATAAAAAGAGTGAATGCCTCTCCGATAAACAGAATGGCGGTCGCTGCCCGACAAAGACGATAGAGGACCCGAGTGAATGTGCATTCAGTTCGTGCTACAATGCATCGTCGACGTCTTATTGTGCAATTTGCATGGTGCAGCACTGTCAGTGACCCCTGGATGCATCATAATAGAGGTGAATTATCTCTCTATGGACGGCATTGAGGTATAGAGAATGATCAACCCTCTGCCTCCTATATATAGCATTCGCAAGGCGCTTGTCGGATGTTTGTCAACTGCGTGCGCAGGTTGGACTGGCCGATTGTTGCGATTTAATCGAGAGGTTGTTGTCTGACAATGACGCGGACAGTACATTCAATTGGTGCGATGGTGAACGGATTTTCGTCGAGTGGTTGACTTCTTTGTTGGGTGCTGGTGTGTTGGGTATGAAAGTTTGGTGTTTGCGCGGAATATAACTTTATCGATGTTGGTTAAAATATATGCGCAAGGTCGTTGTTATTGAAATGTGAGAGGCGATTGAATTTTATATGAATGGGGATTTGTGGTAACATCTTTTAAAGTGTTTCTCAAAAGCATTTTCGTCTGGTATACAGGCTGAATGCATATTATTCTTTCTCTTGTAGTGTATAAGAAACTTGCCTTTACGCACTTCTAACACCCACAGTTCATTGAATCCTATAAATTGGTAATGCGATTAGTTGGTGATTAAGATTACCAATCACCTAATGCTGCTCGCAAGAGTAGTAGGCACCATTTCAAATGATAAGTAGGTAATATACCTATACCTACTTCGTAGGTATATTGAATCTAAACATTGAATCTTCCTTTAAAAACTTTATCACTATTTCCGAATTGTTTTAAATTGGTAAAGGTCCCAAAATTTAAAGTCACCACGATAAAAATAAATACAGCAACGGCTGTATATTATGTTATGGATTGTTGCGATCAGCTCAAATCGCTTTGCCAAGCCCCAATTCCAATCAGTCGCGAAAACTGATGTTGTGAAACTGTACAAAGCGCTGAACAATTCAGACACATTCCTTTCATTTGAAAGTTTAAAATCCGTTCTTAAATTGACAAAATATAGATCTGTATAGTTCGATCTGGTTTGAAAAAGTATATACATAGCTGCCGGGAAATTTGATTCCCACCGAATCAATGATGTTGCCGGTACTTTAGAGAGTGCTGCAGGTCTATTAAAGAAAGCGATTTCCACTCCAGGTACACAGCTAACTCCACTGGGCCACATCCTGCATCAGGCAATTCGTTCAAGGAGCTGGCAAAAAGATGAGGAGGGCAGGCGAGGGCAGGAGGGACTTAATGAGCGCTGTCGGTGTGCATTACGTGAACCATCGTCAACGTCTCGTCGAGGACAATCGGAGGTATAAGGATGTAGGTTTAAGGTATACGAAAACAAAGCCGGCAACTCGACTACCGGGGCTCATTGTACGCCAATCTTATATACTCCACTTCGCCTGGGAAGACGACGACGACGACGACGACGACGACGACGACGACGACGTATTGTAGGAGACTGCACGGCGATGCGGCGTTGTTTTCAATTAGTTGTGCAATCGAGTTTACTTCGCTCTCGTCGTCCTCGGATTTTATTTCTTTCCCTGACCGAGCGCCAGTTCGTTACGCGACGAACAGAATTACTTTACGTAACTCCGCGAGTGTCATTTGCAATGTCGTGCTGCGCGTCTCATTTCAGAAACACTTTTAGACTGTAATATCAATCAAGTAGATAATTAATTTCACCTGGAGCCTGGCACTGATAAACTTTAGGTAGGTATACGACAAGAATTTCATATCTCCATGGATTTACACGTTGGCAGTTATATTGTTGTAGGAAATTGTACCGTTTCTGCGGACGACATGATTGGTGGAATTGTTATGTCGAAAATTCAAATCGAATGCTTTCAATTGATATTCACATTTCTCAACTGCAAATCTGCGCCAGATATACGATATGCCTTGTGCGCTTTAATTCCAGCATAGGGGAGAAAGCAAATCAGCATATAATTTTTACCGTTTCTTCTCACATTAGATGCTTAATCCAGCATTCAAAACTAAACTGAGTATTTTTGTAGATTTTTATGCTTTTGTTGATTAGAAAAAACCTCTACAATAGTCAGTGTACTTTGTACATGATTCAAACAGCAGTTTTTTGGCGACGCGGTTTGAGCTGAACGAGCTAACGATGTGACGAACTTGAGCAGAATACATTTTGCATTATGCTGTTAGTGCAGTTGTTCACCATATCTGCTTTTGCGGTTTGTTTCAGCACTCGAGTTGCGGTTTCATCACAATTAGCTAGACAGGATTTGAAAGTATTTTATATTATAGCCATCATCGTCCATCATGCCGCGTCGGGCAGTCGAGCGTCGTTTGTCTCGCGTCGGCCGCGTTCATAAATTAACACCCGCACGGGCGAAAAACACGCGGAAAACAAGGGAAAACTGCTTCATTAATTAGTGGTCCGGTGTAGGAAATGTCCTCCCGTGAGCGGGGCAACAAATATTCGTAGCACGCCGACTGGCGAAACGACGCCGGGCTTGGGTCGAGCCTGGGGCGGTGACATGAGAGAGTGCAGGCATGTAATCGCCCAGTGATTGATGGACGCACACGCACACGCACACGCACACGCACACGCACACGCACACGCATCGTACACGTATCGTACACGCATCGTACGCAGAGCGTGTGAGACTGTAACGTGCGTTCAATTTCCTCGCGAACATCCACCTGCCATGTGTACATATTGTGGAAAAGCCAAGAGACTTAAAAAAATTCAACCGGGGGTAATTTATAATAAATGAAGCCGTATACCTCCACTATGGGATAAAATACGAGATTTTGCCTCGGGGGTTGATCGTCACTCGCCGTGTAGGTCATAGAGCGCCTGCTGGTTCGGCACAATTCCGCAGCGTGGCAGCACTGCACGACGGCCGGCGTGGTCCTGCATCCTTGATCCTGCATCCTTGATCCTGCATCCTGAATCCTGCATAGCTTACTTTTTCGACTTAGCACACTACATTTCATTTCGAAAGAAAATGACACAATCTTTGTACAAATCCAATAATCGCTTTCTTCATTCTTTGTCAACAAAAAAAACTACAGTTTTATGCCAACCCGGCACCTCCACCGAAAGAAATCAATGATATAATGATGATGTAACGTTTGATAACAAACATGAAAGGAACAGCACGGCCACTAAAAACCTGGAAATTAAAGAATTTGAATATTGAAATCTATCTCAATTGGGTCATTTGATAATCCTTTTCGAATGACATTTTTGCTAACTTCATGAACGACACTGTTACGGCTCAGGGAAGAGGTGAAAATTTGTCAAAAAATTGTTCCGATTGAGCAATGAGCTGCAAAAATTATATTCTGCTGGTGAAAACCCACCTCATACCGTCACTATAATACAGTGATGAAAGCTCTGGATGACAAAAAGCTGGCATTGAACCCAGGCCAGTTTAAACCAGCGGTCAACGTGCAAAATCCATATGCAGCTCCCTAACAACCCCCTGGTTATCACTCAAATCGACTGCTTCTAGCGAATTAATTCGATATACACATATGCTAAGCTGTGATAAGGGGTGCAACTATATGTCGGGGGTGCGGGTGGGGGGTTGGGGGTGCGGGTGGGGGGTTGGGGGTGATTAGCAATAAATCGTCCGCGTCGCTTCGGCACGGAGCGCGCCTAGCGGGGATTTGGCGCAACTGCCGCGGTGTAAGCCGATTACGTCGAATCTCTACCATCATCATCCCGTAATAATCCTCTCATCGGAGTCCCACGTGTACGGTGCGAGTGCGAGTGCGACGGTTAGATGTGAATTGGACGTGCGTGGGACAGAGAGAGAGGGCACGAGAGGAGACGTGACGAGCTTATTACGAATCAGACCAAAGTGATGATGATGATGATGGTGATGATGATGTAGATGGAACAAAAAACCGAAATGCGAGAGAGGAATTGGATTTTGTGTCAATTCACGGTTTAATTGGCGAATTGCGTGCTAGAGTGATTTGCAATTTATTGCTTTGTTTGTCATTAAACTGAATGCAGTTAGTTTGCCGATGATAAAAATGTCTCATAAATTGCGGAGTAAATGTTGTAGCAAGGCCATTCACGATTGCTGGGTGCCGGCTATTTGAAAGGTTTTCGTGGATTCGTGGGGAAAATATGTACATTTGCAGGCACCTGAAATCGCGGAGTTTACTTATATTTTACAAAGTTTAATTTTTGTGTCTAATCAAATTATCTCGAACTTCATAACCGCTTTGCACCTTTTTGTTTTGTATCACTTTGTGATTCCACTGAAAGGGTCAGCACTTTCATTCGACATTTAGCAATGCCCAATGCCCAATTCCCAATGCCCAATGCCCAATGCCCTAGCCCAATGCCCAATGCCCCATGCCCAATGCCCAATGCCCAATGCCCAATGCCCCATGCCCCATGCCCCATGCCCCATGCCCCATCCCCCATGCCCAATGCCCCATGCCCAATGCCCAATGCCCAATGCCCCATGCCCAATGCCCAATGCCCAATGCCCAATGCCCCATGCCCCATGCCCCATCCCCCATGCCCAATGCCCCATGCCCAATGCCCCATGCCCCATGCCCCATGCCCAATGCCCAATGCCCAATGCCCCATGCCCAATGCCCAATGCCCAATGCCCCATGCCCCATGCCCAATGCCCAATGCCCAATGCCCAATGCCCAATGCCCAATGCCCAATGCCCAATGCCCAATGCCCCATGCCCAATGCCCAATGCCCAATGCCCAATGCCCAATGCCCAAACAAGAGGTCAAATCACATTTCCCCTCTCTGTTGCACACATCGAAGTCAGCCAAGGAATCCCCTTTAAATTTCAAAACATGTTTTTAAATTTTTGCTTGGTAAATAAAAGTACACGCATTTTTTTATATCATTCTAAACTAAATTTTATAGAATATACAACTATTTAAAAAGTTGCACGGCCTGCACGGGCAGATTCCTCAAATAACCTGAGTTCTGACGTCAGAGTTGACTTGTGTCGTTTTTGCGCTGACTCAAAAACTCATATTTTAGTAATAATTAAATCAAAATTAAATCGAAGACTAATCATCCGATCAGAAAAGTGAAAAAAAATTAGTCTTTTAAATTGAAATTGCATTTAAGAAAAATGGTTAGATAATAGATTCGCATTTAAGGAGAATTCCCTAATAACCATTCAGTCCCTTGCAACAGCAGGAAGCGGAAGGATAGTTCGCCATCGGACCGCGCGCAGCGCTCGCATCGCCGTCGAGGAGTCGAGGAGTCGAGGAGTCGAGGAGTCGAGGAGTCGAGGAGTCGAGGAGTCGAGGAGTCATACTAGACATTCGTCTACATTGGAAGCACAACGCATTACAGACTCATTTCCTATAAGATAATAGATATATCAAGCACGGAAATAGAAAGTCGGATCTTACGCCACAGCTTCACTGGAAACTGAGCCAGGTTCGAGTGTGTGCAGGAACTAGTGCATTCGAAAGATCACCAAACTCGATGGCTTGCATCTTGGGCAACCGCCGTGCCCACTTCGATTCCCGACATTCCAGATCGACCTGTCATCGCAAGACACGTAGCCAAGAGAATTACCAAGAGTCCCTTAAAAACACACATTCATATAATTCCCTCCCCCCGTTCGCTCCCACGGCGTTCGCCCTCTAAAAGGTCTCCGTCGCGGCTGCATCTGATATTCGGTGGGCTCTCCGCGGCCGCCGCGTCTTCCGTCGAGCGGCACCAGCCTTTGTCCCGCCACCCTCTCCCCTTGGCGGTCGTCTTCCTGCCTCCTCGTCGTCGTCGTCCTCCTTGCCGTTGTCGCCGTCGTCGTGGGGCAAAAAGCCGAGAACAATGCGGGCGGCGGGCGGCGCCCCCCCCCCCCCCCCCCCTCGAGGGTCTCGACGCCGACACTCGCGGCCGGATCGGGTTTCTCCCCCTCGGGGGGGGGGGGGGGGGGGGGGGCAGGGGGGGGGGCAGGGAACCTGGAGGCGGTGGACGGTGCGCCCTCAGGGGTGGGCAAACGACGGCGATGGTTGACGAAAATATCGGAGATGAAATGTGCTTGTGGTGGAAAATAAATCGGACCACGTGCTTTTTTAATTTTGGTAAAAAGTGTTTTTGTTTGAATTTGGTTCATGCTTATTAGAAATTTTTAAAAATCAATGAGCTACAATGAGGCAAGTGAGTGAACACGTCGTTTTTTTGGAAGGACCTGTAACCCTATAGTTCATGGTATTGGCGTGGCGTGGGGTTGCGTTGCGTGCAATGTACAGATTGGAATTATGAATTACAATAAAACGTGCTAACGAGAAAAATATACAGTGATTTATAATCAAGTCTCATAACAGCAACACAGCATTCTTTTCGTGGCACGGTTATTTTTCTACCCTAAATTTAAATTATTGTACGCATTTTTAAAAGTGTTTTGATAAAATATACTTTCTACCCTAAACATTATGTCATCCTATCTCTAAACTTTGGGTGTCAGTGAGTGTAAATCAGGTTTATCCACAAGACACCTTACCAAAATGTTAATAGATTTCCGAGATAATAGCCAAAAGTATATTTTTCAAGCACTGTACTGGGAAGAGCCTCGTGGGCTGCAATGAAGCAAGCTGACTTTGAGACGCCGACGCCGACGCCGACGCCCTCCTGCGACGCTGACGGGCGTCGGTGCGAGCGGCGCAAGATTAGCGGCGTCTCGTTAGCGGAATGGCGTCGGTGGCTTTGCGGATAAGAAGCCGTGACGTCAACGGCGAAGACAGACAACAAGCCATTGCCACCTGAAGGGGGATGAATCTTTGGACCCACGGGGCGTTATGGGGGGGGGGGGGGGCGAATGGATGGCACAGATTAGGCGTTTCGGCTCGGGGACTTTTATCCGCTCATCTTGACGAGGCTTTTGGTGAAATGAGATTCGTGCTAAATGTTTTTTTTGTACACAACAAAACTGTTGGAATGAATTATGTTATCTTGAGAGTTTCATTGGGCTACGGAAAAAAGTATACATTTAAATCTGCGCCTATTCGTCCCCCTAGTTAGGAGACAGTTTATGTTGAACATAAACGAAACAAACGAGATCACATTTCCTTTTTACTGTTTGACCCCATCCAAGTTTGTTACTAAGCTCACTTTCAAGTAAAACACTGCCGAAAAAACCCCTGCACAAATTGACACACATGCTGATGCGTGTCATGTTCGAGAGTCGACCGCAAGTCGCCAATGTTGGGTCAGCTCAAACAGCCCCTAATTGCGCCCCCCCCCCCTATGCGTGGGATCGCAACAAGTGTTGCCCCCCTCCCCCGCCACAAAGGGCCGACTGACTTTAGGAGGACGCAAGCTGTCGACATCGACACAGCTTGCTTCGAACGGGAAACGACACGCTAATATTGGGAGGATGTACAGGAGAAAGTTATATAAACACATGCTCGATTTCAGGGCCAGATTTTCGACCAAGTGCAATGCATGCATATATTTGGTGAAAGTACACATTTCCGCATGCCGAGCCCACTCATTTTTTGTCAACAAATATGAAAGGATGAAAGGATATATAGGAAAGAGTATAAAAAGAAATTTAGCTGAATTGAACCTGACCAATGCAAGTATATAAATAACAATCCTCATAAGAAAATTAAGAAGGTGTTGGTAAAACCCAAATCAAGTACTCCCAATCATGGCGGCGTCGAAGCCCTCTGCCTCTGCCGTCACCCAGACCGCGGTCACCCAACCACCATTTGACCCGTCACGCCAATGCTTAACCCCGACGCCAAACCACAAGAGACCGCACCGCCAACCAAGCCGCTAACCCGCGCTAATGAATCGAGTTATGCCGCCCCCGGTGCGAGCCAATAGGGGCGCCCCGGGCACTGGCGCTGTTGAGGGTGCCGACCGCCGATGAGAGAGAGAGAGCGCGCGTGTGTGGTTTCCTGCGTGCTTCGTTACGCCGAGTTGTGTTTCTGACGTGATTGTATTACCGCGTCAAGTGCCCGGGCGGCGGGGGGTGGCTGAACACATGGCGGTGGGGGTGGGGGTGGCTTCGGGGCACGTGGGACCCGTGTCGAGGGGGTGGAACTGTTTGATTAGTTGGGTATATTGTCGTCGAATTGAGTTTAATGTTGGTACGTGTGGGGGTGCAGTCATGCAAAAGTTAGGATGCAATTGAACAGGATTTGGCAGTGAATATATTGCCTCGGCCTTTCGGACATAAAGAGGATCATCTGCGTTGCACATCATTTTATTAGGAAGAGAAAACTGGAACTTGAACTTTGCCTGGAAATCCCTGGTGTGAAAATGTCGAGGTCGAGTTTCTTTGCAAGTTTTTCGTGGTCTCTCTGAAGTCCCAACCCACATTTTATTCTGCATCATTCTTAAATATTTCTCGCAGGTTTTGTGAAAGAACCGTCGTCTGTACTTCGCACGCTGGCTTCTATTAGGCGATTGTGAACACATAAATTACCTAACACTCGAATGCGATTTGGTATGAGTGTTAGTAGAAAAGGCTACTCGGCAACCAGCGAAGCCAAACTAAAAATGCAAGTCCACACACAGAACTCAATACATAGACATACACCTATATATACACTCAGCTCAATTTAGCGTCTCTCCGTACAAAAGGTGCACCCTACTCGTCTTCGGGCTCCCAATTACGGCAGCCAGTGCCGGCACGTATCCCGTCGCTCCAGACACGCGCGCACCGGGACGGCGTAGGGAATACATTAGTCGGGAATCAGTGGCGTCGGTCGGGACCCGAGACCATGCATGGTAGTGCCCGATGACCACTGGCCGCTCGACGGGAAAGCCCAGCTAGAGTGCCGAATCCAACAACAAAAGCAGATTTCATGCGAACAAGTGCAATACTGGAATTATACTGAAGTTTGCCACAATTTCTAGCTGTTTCGTACATACTGCGCAAATGGAATCCCCAAATTACTTTGTTAGAAACTGTACAACACGCGGAAGAATTGAGATATTATATTCCCTCCATTTAAAACCGTTAAAATGGACGACTACAGTTCCAGAGTCAAATAACTGTCTTATATAAGAGAAGCATTGCGGTTATTTGCCAACACACTGTGGTCGTGACATTGACCAAAATTATAGCTTGTGTATGAGCATGGTTCACGGCAGATTGTGCGTTAACATTTACCAAACGTTCATCCGACCAAATATGTCCGCGCCTTTTTCTCGACGTCGTCGGACACCGTTCGGACCTAACCGCGACGGCCGAACCACGCCACTGGCCGAGCAATCACGTGCCCGCACGCCACCCTCGCTAGTCGCTACTGCACGATTGACATGCCGGCGGCGACTGCGCGTTCTCTTCACGGTCCACACACCGATCGAGATGAGCCACTTTGTGCGCCACGGGTTCGTGGACGGCGTCCCACGATTGGCAATCACACACGACGACGACGACGACGACGACGACGACGACGACGACGACGACGGCGACGGTGTTCTACACTCGGGGCAATGGCACACACGTGGCGCTTTACACTTTACACTTTAGACTGGCTGGCTTTTAGGGCTCGGGTTTTAGTGCTGGGGATTGCAGCCAAAGGGGATGTTTTACGGCGTCCCCGTCCCCTAATGGAGAGATAAGTGACGTTAGGCGCCCGCCGTTCAATTAGGTTAGCCGAGTGTCGGATCGAGTTAAGAACAATATGTCTAATCAGACTGGGGACTCTTTCGTTCGGGGGGAGAGCGGCGACTAATTTGGTTAAAATAATGAACTTTGAAAAAAATATACTTGTACACGAATTGTAGGGGTTTTAATCGTGTTAGGTTGTCATGTGCTGCATTGATTTCGTTTTCAAACTTGTCAATCTGGAGTTGGTGATTTTGAGCACGTGTTTCTTTGCAAAACTTGTGGATACATTGATGCATTGAGGTAAAACGCACATCACAATTCTGAGAGGGGAAAAGCAGCATGTTTATTGATTTGAATTATTTGATTCTTTATCTATATCGACATCCGTCCATATTTACCAACTAACAACTACAAATATACCAAAACATGAATGTCATTTTAATTTATACATTTGTATTAGCGCTGACCAAAAAAAAAACATGTGTGGGCATATACGTTACAATTGTGCTGGTAAGAGAAACCATAATCAGAAAAGTTCGAAGTTCTACACGTTTATGTGTGGGTCATACATAAGAAGGTAAGTCCATGTCTAGAGTGAAATGAGGAAACCATAATCAGAAAAGTTCGAAGTTCTACACGTTTATGTGTGGGTCATACATAAGAAGGTAAGTCCATGTCTAGAGTGAAATGAGGAAACCATAATCAGAAAAGTTCGAAGTTCTACACGTTTATGTGTGGGTCATACATAAGAAGGTAAGTCCATGTCTAGAGTGAAATGAGGAAACCATAATCAGAAAAGTTCGAAGTTCTACACGTTTATGTGTGGGTCATACATAAGAAGGTAAGTCCATGTCTAGAGTGAAATGAGGAAACCATAATCAGAAAAGTTCGAAGTTCTACACGTTTATGTGTGGGTCATACATAAGAAGGTAAGTCCATGTCTAGAGTGAAATGAGGAAACCATAATCAGAAAAGTTCGAAGTTCTACACGTTTATGTGTGGGTCATACATAAGAAGGTAAGTCCATGTCTAGAGTGAAATGAGGAAACCATAATCAGAAAAGTTCGAAGTTCTACACGTTTATGTGTGGGTCATACATAAGAAGGTAAGTCCATGTCTAGAGTGAAATGAGGAAACCATAATCAGAAAAGTTCGAAGTTCCACACGTTTATGTGTGGGTCATACATAAGAAGGTAAGTCCATGTCTAGAGTGAAATGAGGAAACCATAATCAGAAAAGTTCGAAGTTCTACACGTTTATGTGTGGGTCATACATAAGAAGGTAAGTCCATGTCTAGAGTGAAATGAGGAAAGGCAACGAAATGCACGACGCATATAAAAGAACATCAATTCGAAACAAGTGCGCGACGCGTGGCTAATCTCCCCCGAGGCCGTGACTGCGACTGTCACGACGGTGACAGGTGGCGGGAAATGGTGATCCGTCTCTCGTTTGCAACGCACGCATCGCTCGGTATGCGAACCACGGACTTACGGCCCGGCCAATCGCGCTGACAGGTTCCAGGCGGTAATTAGTCACCTGCCTGATTACATATACGTTTCTTGTTGTGTTTCTCGTGGACTGGCACTTGACTGAACTTACAAGTGTCCATATGTGTATAGTTGGAAAACGCACCTTCATAATGTTTTTTGTTGTCGGAACTTAGTATTCAAATGAGCTAATAAGACATGTGCTCTAGTTCCTATAGCATTATAAGAGATCAACTTTCTTTACAGGACGCCTATCTAATGCAAAGCATCATAAGATGAGATCCAATGATGTATAAGAAGAATCAGATTATTTCCCTGTAAGAATAGTTATATGTATTTTCTCAATCCGATTGGCATTACATTTGATAAAATCAATCCTGTGAGGCTTAAATTCCAACCCCTTCTACAAAAGTATAAGATTTTATTTGTGTTTGTCTGTTGTGACCTGCGAGTTAGCGTTTCTTCTTTGTCTCTTTTCGTGTCGAATCTCTGAGCGAACCGAGAGCGTCCAGAGCAGAAAGAAAAACTCTGATTTTCCTGATCACTTCAATCTACTTAACGTCGAGCGCGAATGGCAACAAGTATATAACACTGCAGTGTGCACACATTTCTTGCGGCGCTCTGCTCTGCGGGTTGCGTTCAGGGGATTTCCGTAAAGCGCAGCGCAAAGTGCCGTAACACCGGAGCAAATGTGTTTTTCAAACACGAAAACGAGGCCATAAAAAGCCGCGGTGGGGGGGGGGAGTTCCCTTCGCTCGCTTTACCGTGTCAAGGTATATCAAGGTGATATGTGCACGCCAATAAGAGGTGACGTGTTGTGCAAATAGCAGCTCATACGTCACGGCTTCTAGGTTATGGCAGGCCGGATGTACGAGGTACAAGGGCTAGATCCGGCGTCGGTTTTTTTGGGGGGGGGGGGGGGCCTCACGACGCCGAGCTGGTTCACACCCCTGGCGTGCCGGCAACCCTCGCGAACGGCCTCGCGTACGCTCGCTGCTGCGTGCGACGTGGGACGCCGTCGCACCCTGTACGGGGAGGTGTCCCGACTCGTTCGAGGACTGGGTTTCGACCTGGGGCTGAATCCGCGTTCTTTTTAGGTTTCGTCTAGGGGTTCATGGTTCCTGAAAATAAGCTTTTCCAGTTTCTATTTCGGTTTTGGTTTTGTTCTTTCGAAAACGTATCGGTCTCTAAACCGGTTACAACGGGTTTATCTGTGGACTGAGATTAAAGTTAATGATAGATAAATGTTTAAGGCATTCTTATTTTGCTGTGTGCAATGCTCTGATTCATTTAGGGGTATAATGAAAAGAGTTTTGGTAACAGAAGAATGCACTGAACAAAAAACAAAGCAGACATACCTACCTATTTAAAAATGTAGATACTTGTTAATTCAATAATATGGTTTTGTTCTTCCGATTATAGTTGTAAAAGTTGAGCTCTGACGTGTTTTTATATTTATAGACTCCTTATGGAGGTTAGTTCCTAAGAGTTTTCTTTATATTTTGAGTCATTTTCATACACCTAAATGAAAAGAAAATAATTCCTAATTGACTGTAAAAATTCAAAATTCAAAATTTTTGATATATCGCTAACAAATATAAATGTACATCAGTCAGATAATATATAATTGTACTCTATTGCAGCACCAACACACCTATTCATGTAAAACAAACTCTCGGTGTTTGACCTAGAAGACAAAGAGACCGAGGCACGGGCAAACGGATGTGCATGCTGGTGCTGCATCGTCACGTCGCTCGCTCGCTCCTCCAAACGTCGCGCAGGACGAGAGGACGCCGACGCCGACGCCGACGCCGACGCCGACTGTACTTTTAATCAATATCAGCGCCACACCAGCCGGAAGTTTCCCGCTGCGAGCGCGGCGTTCGATCCGATGTCCCGGTGGGCCGCGCGTCCCCCGGCGGCAAAGACGGCGTGGAATGGTCGTCCAGGACGACGACGACGACGACGACGACGGGCTACCTGCGCCGCGACAACGGGAGTCCCGCGTCCCGACGACTCGCACCCTAATTGGTGTGGGGTGCGCGGGGGGCCGAGACACCGGGGCGAGAGGACAAGGGATTCGGGAGTCTTGGCATCACGACAGGCTGAGAGCGTCGTCCGTGTTTGGGTTCGGGAACAGCAATACCGACTTCTTGGCACGCTTTGGCAAAATACAGCAAGTTATGTGTGATTTTATTGACATCTTTAGATTCGTGGCCACTTTGTTCCCCCTCAATAGTTTTCTCACAAAAAATTGATTCAAACTGGGTGTGGATTGCGAAAACAAGTATTCGAAAACAATTAGACTTTCACTTTTAATGAGCTCATTTTAAAATAAATATTTTAGCTTATTTTTGAAAGCCTGTTATTCAAATCAAAAAGAGCAGCTATAGCTTCGTTGGTCCAGAGTTAACCAGAGTTGATGTTCATACAATAATTAGGCGTGTTTTTGGTGCTAGACAAATCACAGTCGAGTATGACACCGATACCGAATCGGCATCTGCCGTGAAAAGTAGCGCCTACTTCAACTTTTCCGAGACGCGACTGCGTTATCGGCGGGATTGTATGGTACATTATTAAAACATAATGCCAGGGTAACTATTCTCGAAATTTTATCATCGTGATAAGCTATGATTCTGGTCACGTGATGTCTCAATAACAAATCGAATCACTGGATTGTCCGTCACGTGACCCTGAATGATAACTTACCACGTGGTAACTTTTCGAGAATAGGTACCCAGGCTACGAAGACGACACTCATATGAACTGGTGCTATAATAGTTACATCAGTTCCCGGCAGGCAGAGCTCCTTCGCGCTGGCACAGAAAACGGCGCGAGTGGGAACAGGGGAAAGGCCTGAAATTACCTGAATGGTCCACAGCATGAATACAGTAGGTACGCATTTACCAAAAATGCTCATTTCACGATTCAAATGGTCCCAACAACAAAATGATCTTGAAGAGCCCATAACAATTGATACTTATATCTAGGTACAGTATGATAATTAACGATGTAAACTATTTCAACATGCTATACTGCGTTTTGTGCACCGCCTCCCAAATCACCAACATGTATGTGGGCAAGAACGCCGTACGATTTCATATTCCGGGAGCGAATACGCGAGAACGCGCGCAAGAAATGCCCGGATCCTAACCAGCCATCCCTTTTGACACCCCCCTCCCCCCCGCGCCTCCATTCCGTGTGTGCCAAGATAGCAGGCCCCCGTTATCTCGGGGAAAGCGTCGAGACGCTCAAGACGCCCCCCCCCCCCCAAACAGTTAGGGGTGCGTCGCCCGAACAAGGGATGCTTCACCTGGGCATAACGACTTCGCGGGGGGGGGGGGGGGGGGCTCGAATGCGATGTCAGACTTTGTCAGTACAAGTCGTACATAATTGGATCGTGTTCGTGCCTATCCTTGCGTCGGAATATACATGGTAGCGGCTCGAGGCGAACATCTTGACTTATGCAGCAAACGTTTTAACGTTTTAACGTTCAAGACGCTGATTCAGTTAGGTACCTGAGATGAAGCCCTGACAGAAGATTATTTTACGTCGTAATTTACCCACATAGTATAACTACATACAGAAACTTTACAAAGGGAATTTAAAATATCTGAACTCATACATTCAGATACCAGCAAACACCCTGTGTTAAATTTTAATTGCCATTTACGCATTTAGCTATAATATATCGTTATGACTTCGTTATATGCGAGTATATAAACATATCAATTCGGTTAGGCCATACGATTGTCGTTATAAGGACGAAATAATTACTCTGCGTTCATTAAGGGGGCTAGGGGTGCTTTTATATTGCCGCCGAGTGCGGCTTATTTTTGATATGCAAATTAACGAAATGGGCCGCGGTGGCTCAAGTGATTTACATTTTAGTTGGCGTTTAAGTGCGTTGCATCGCGCGGCAATTCATTTCGTTGCGATGACTACATCAATTACAAAACACACAACGTGGACGAAGAGGGCGCACCCGGCATCACAATACTGGTAGGTAAATCTATAGTGCATAATTACTGCCCCTATTATTTCCTAGCATGTTGATGTAATGTGGAATAGCACCACGTTATACAACTATCGATTAGGCAATGGCTATAACTAGGGCTTCGCGAACGCAATTTGTGTTGCGTTGAAGATGAGCGTAGGTAGCGGTTTATGTATAGCGGATTAAAAGGTGCAGGCAGCAGTCACAAGGAAACCATGGAGCACCAAACCTGACCATTGCCTTCTCGAAAATTCTAATCACTTGAAAATGTATACGGATTCTGACGTTCCTTTGTTTCTCGTCGAGGTCAACAAAGATGGTAACCAAGGAAACGAAGGAAACCGGACTCGTATTGAATCAGCCGTCAAATCACGAAAAAAACACCACAAAAATGCTAATAAAAACTAATTGGAAAAACCTACCGAACTAAAATTTGCAGGCACGATAAATATGTATAGGGTCAACATGTTTAGAAGTTTTGGTGAAGTTATGTTCAGAACTTTGAAATTTACAGGGGTTCAAAATTCTGAAAAAATCGAAAAATGTCGTAAAAATTGATTAATAAAAAATTTACTGAACCGATCTTTTTCAAAAACGCAGGGGGTCTACGTTGAGAACAGAGGTAGATACTCAGCAATTTTCATCCATATCGGTTCAGGCGTTTGGTCTGTAGAGCGCGCGCACACACACAAAAAAAAAAAAAAAAAAAAAAAAAAAACACAAGTGACTTTTTTTGGGGTAAGTGAAATTGAAGATTTCGCTTCGCTCGCTACGCTCATCAAAAACTACATGGTGTATATGCGAGACAATTTTGGTGTTACAGTAGGTGAGTTTACTTCGTTTTTGCGATGTCTTAGTACAGTACCTATTGGTACAGGCAAGATTTTCAGTCGCCAATTTTAACATTTAGTTGGTCATAAACAGCTGGCACCAAGAAAATATTTCCTTTAACGCCACGATCTCCCAAATATGTGTGCCAATATATTATGCAAATTCAATGTCATACAACCAGAGTTCTCAAGCCAACAAGAATTCGAAGCACCAAGCAAAAGGCACCGAAGCTCAAAACGAATTGTACTTCCAAAAACAAAATCGAATGACACTGAAACACGTGACCAACGGGGACCGTTTGAAAACCAATCACGTGTCACGTCACACAGACCCCACAGCCTCAACGCCCCCCCCCCCCCCCCCCCACCGCCGCCCCATCAACCAGCGTCGACATACGGCCGCCGTAGAACACTACACTCCTGATTGCGTGATTGAAATGTTTTGATTTGCATCCCTGGAGTATTGGCCCTTGCTAGGGGTGCACTCGAGACCCCGCACCCCATATCTCGCCCCCCCCCCCCCCCCGAAAGGTCCGAGTAAGCCCTCGCAATCAACTGATCGCGCCTCCTCGTCGAAGGCGTCGCGACGGCGGCCGGGACGTCGCGACGCACGACGCCGTCGACGTCGTCCGCCTCATTTGGTAGTCTAATAGACTCGAGGGGGGAAACCCTTCACACGCGTGCTACTTGATTAACTACGCACTACCCAACAGTTTAATTTACGTTTTCAATTTAGAGCCGTGATTGAATTATTCACGAGAGCGGTGGAGGGCGGGGGGGGGGGGGCGATGATGATTGAGATGAAACGTGGCCGGCGCTGGTGGGCGCGATTATCGGGGGGGAGGCGTTGATCGGGGACCGGGGTTGGCGGTGACGGGCTTTAGGGTATCGAGACTATCAAGGGACCAGTGTCAAACGTCCAACTTTTAGGCCTTCTTTTAGACACTTACAATGAAATATACGAAGAAAATTGATTTGTTACACTCAAAATGGCATATAACATTCCTCAATGCTTAGTTCTGTACCTACCTATATAAACAATATATTTGTTTGTAACAAAAGTGTAGCATCGTCAGTCAATAAACAATATCCGCATAAATGCTGCAGTATCAATTCAATCCTATATATTACAATTTCAAAAGTGTACATTGGTTTTAGTGCATTTACTCGAACAATTTCACGGCGCGACTATACAGATCAATTCCTCACAACACGAACCAATCGCATCCAAATTATTGGACCAAGCACATAAATCGGCAGCGAACATTGGTAACGTTTCGTTACACGGCACGTGGAGTGCGGCGCAGCAGTAACTCAACGAAACCGCTCGGAAAATTACATCGATAGTCGATAATTTGATATCTTTGCTATATCCGAGCCGAGGATGAGTGATGCGTATAAGTGCGTTTAAGTGGCGATCGATTTTGTGCGTAGCGCGGCGTTACGCACCGGTGTTACGCTCTGCGCGAAACGCATGTCTTGACAGCGAACAGCTGCTGCACGTGTAGGGCTGATGACGTGGCAAGTACCGGCCTCTTGGGGCTCGAGCGTCGAACTATATGGCGTCCGCTGGGAGCAGGCGATCTTCGTCTGTTTGCTGTGCTGACAGCTTGCCCATGGGGGCGGTGGGTTGGGTTGGGGGGGGGGGGGGGGGGGGGGTTACAGTGATTGCGTGTGTATATATACCTAATGGCGCATTAGACAAGCAAGAAAAACACGATTTACAAGTGTTATTTTATTGCATATTTAAAACTAGAATAAATATCCCACACATGCCACCAAAGTAGTGAAATAGTTTTATTTTACTATCTGCCATCATTCTAGCTCAGCATGTTTTATTGGTTAGGTTAGGTTAGGTAAGGTTGAACCACCCCACACCACAGAAAGTGATTAATATCCATCGCTTTTGAGTGTTGCTTTTCATACGAAAGTTCCATGGTTCGCATCTTGGTCTTCGCAGTTTCCCACCCACTTTACGCACATCTTCATACCACAAGGTCACACGTTTCGCGTACAGCCGAAACCGTCTCGACGACCCACCTTTTTTCCACCACATATTTTCGTCAAACATACACACATTTCCAGCCTGGCATTAAGTCCTCAAAAACCGTCAGCTCATCCACTAACCGGGTGACCTTGAACACCAAACACCGCACACAAAAAGGCGCCCGCAAACGCACCAAACTACCGCCGCTCTGACCCGGCCACCGCCACTCGTCCCGTCACCGGCCGCACAGAGCCCGCCAAACGCCCTCCCCCGATTTGTGTGCATGTCTCGCGATCGACGAGCCCGATTCGACTGAACGGCGAGCGCCGAGCGCCATACGTCTATATCTATCTATCCATAGAATGTGCATCGCCCCCCGACGACGCCCGCTCTCTATATACACACATCGCGTTGGCAGTCTCCTTTTCGCCGAAGTAATGGGTTATATCTCCGCATTTTTGTGTGCGCCAAGTACAAAAGGCCATTGAACGGATAAAGCCAGCCAGCATTGGAGATCGCGCACGCTCTCTCTCTCTCTCTCTCTCTCTCTCTCTTGCTCGTTCGTTATGTGTCCTTTCATTCGCGCCCGTCGAGCGAGAGGGAGAGAGAGCGAGCAGCTATCTTCTCAATATAATCACAACAGCCGCATTGAGAGCGACTCCAGACTTTGCTTGAATATCGCCCCCCCCCCCCCCCCCCCGCCTCACCGTCCCGAGGGGGTCGGTCCCTGGCGTCCCCCGAGCTCTCCGACTTGCGCCTAAATTCTGTGTAATGGCTGCAGGCCTGGAGCGCGTTCAGAGGTCGGCGGCGTCGGCGTCGTCGTCGTGCACGGCTCATAAACACTCATTGACCAGAAAGCCTGGAGTGGTGCGGGGTTCGGGGGGGGGGGGGGGGGGGGGGGGCGAAGAAAGGGCGTCTGATGAATGGGCGGCGGGGGGGGGGGGGGGGAAGTGATCAGGACAAGATACACAAACAAACTTTCGAGTTTGCGTGAAGGGGGGGGGGGGGTCTTTGACGTGCACATGCGTAGATATGCCAGGTTTAGGGATGTTTCAGGGAGGACGGAAATCGCGGTGGGACGCGATGTAATCCCAAGATGATCTTACGCAGGGAAGCCATCTTCATGCGCCGACCCCAGCTCACCTTCGATGCTCTTTGATTCACTGGAGCGATGCTTACAATCATTTTCCACCCGGCCAGTAGTTTTCTCTGTTCTCTTATGTCAGGCAAGTAGTTTTCTCGGTTCTCTTGTGTCAGGCAAGTAGTTTTCTTTGTTCTCTTGTGTCAGGCAAGTAGTTTTCTCGGTCTTCTTGTGTCAGTCAAGTAGTTTTCTCTGTTCTCTTGTGTCAGGCAAGTAGTTTTCTCTGTTCTCTTGTGTCAGGCAAGTAGTTTTCTCGGTTCTCTTGTGTCAGGCAAGTAGTTTTCTCGGTCTTCTAATGTCAGGCAAGTAGTTTTCTCGGTTCTCTTGTGTCAGTCAAGTAGTTTTCTCGGTCTTCTAATGTCAGGCAAGTAGTTTTCTCGGTTCTCTTGTGTCAGGCAAGTAGTTTTCTCGGTCTTCTAATGTCAGGCAAGTAGTTTTCTCTGTTCTCTTGTGTCTGGCAAGTAGTTTTCTCTGTTCTCTTGTGTCAGGCAAGTAGTTTTCTCGGTTCTCTTGTGTCAGGCAAGTAGTTTTCTCTGTTCTCTTGTGTCAGGCAAGTAGTTTTCTCGGTTCTCTTGTGTCAGGCAAGTAGTTTTCTCTGTTCTCTTGTGTCAGGCAAGTAGTTTTCTCTGTTCTCTTGTGTCAGGCAAGTAGTTTTCTCTGTTCTCTTGTGTCAGGCAAGTAGTTTTCTCTGTTCTCTTGTGTCAGGCAAGTAGTTTTCTCTGTTCTCTTGTGTCAGGCAAGTAGTTTTCTCTGTTCTCTTGTGTCAGGCAAGTAGTTTTCTCGGTCTTCTTGTGTCAGGCAAGTAGTTTTCTCTGTTCTCTAATGTCAGGCAAGTAGTTTTCTCTGTTCTCTTGTGTCAGGCAAGTAGTTTTCTCTGTTCTCTTGTGTCAGGCAAGTAGTTTTCTCGGTTCTCTTGTGTCAGGCAAGTAGTTTTCTCTGTTCTCTAATGTCAGGCAAGTAGTTTTCTCTGTTCTCTTATGTCAGGCAAGTAGTTTTCTCGGTCTTCTTGTGTCAGGCAAGTAGTTTTCTCTGTTCTCTTGTGTCAGGCAAGTAGTTTTCTCTGTTCTCTAATGTCAGGCAAGTAGTTTTCTCTGTTCTCTTGTGTCAGGCAAGTAGTTTTCTCGGTCTTCTTGTGTCAGTCAGGTAGTTTTCTCTGTTCTCTTGTGTCAGGCAAGTAGTTTTCTCTGTTCTCTTGTGTCAGGCAAGTAGTTTTCTCTGTTCTCTTATGTCAGGCAAGTAGTTTTCTCGGTCTTCTTGTGTCAGGCAAGTAGTTTTCTCTGTTCTCTTGTGTCAGGCAAGTAGTTTTCTCTGTTCTCTAATGTCAGGCAAGTAGTTTTCTCTGTTCTCTTATGTCAGGCAAGTAGTTTTCTCGGTCTTCTTGTGTCAGGCAAGTAGTTTTCTCGGTTCTCTTGTGTCAGGCAAGTAGTTTTCTCGGTCTTCTTGTGTCAGGCAAGTAGTTTTCTCTGTTCTCTTGTGTCAGGCAAGTAGTTTTCTCGGTCTTCTTGTGTCAGTCAAGTAGTTTTCTCTGTTCTCTTATGTCAGGCAAGTAGTTTTCTCTGTTCTCTTGTGTCAGGCAAGTAGTTTTCTCTGTTCTCTTGTGTCAGGCAAGTAGTTTTCTCTGTTCTCTTGTGTCAGGCAAGTAGTTTTCTCTGTTCTCTTGTGTCAGGCAAGAAGTTTTCTCGGTTCTCTTATGTCAGGCAAGTAGTTTTCTCGGTCTTCTTGTGTCAGGCAAGTAGTTTTCTCGGTCTTCTTGTGTCAGGCAAGTAGTTTTCTCGGTCTTCTTGTGTCAGGCAAGTAGTTTTCTCGGTTCTCTTATGTCAGGCAAGTAGTTTTCTCGGTCTTTTTGTGTCAGGCAAGTAGTTTTCTCGGTTCTCTTATGTCAGGCAAGTAGTTTTCTCGGTCTTCTTGTGTCAGACAAGTAGTTTTCTCGGTCTTCTTGTGTCAGGCAAGTAGTTTTCTCGGTTCTCTTATGTCAGGCAAGTAGTTTTCTCGGTCTTCTTGTGTCAGTCAAGTAGTTTTCTCTGTTCTCTTGTGTCAGGCAAGTAGTTTTCTCGGTCTTCTTGTGTCAGGCAAGTAGTTTTCTCGGTTCTCTTATGTCAGGCAAGTAGTTTTCTCTGTTCTCTTGTGTCAGGCAAGTAGTTTTCTCTGTTCTCTTGTGTCAGGCAAGTAGTTTTCTCTGTTCTCTTGTGTCAGGCAAGTAGTTTTCTCGGTCTTCTTGTGTCAGTCAAGTAGTTTTCTCTGTTCTCTTGTGTCAGGCAAGTAGTTTTCTCGGTTCTCTTATGTCAGGCAAGTAGTTTTCTCGGTCTTCTTGTGTCAGACAAGTAGTTTTCTCGGTCTTCTTGTGTCAGGCAAGTAGTTTTCTCGGTTCTCTTATGTCAGGCAAGTAGTTTTCTCGGTCTTCTTGTGTCAGTCAAGTAGTTTTCTCTGTTCTCTTGTGTCAGGCAAGTAGTTTTCTCGGTCTTCTTGTGTCAGGCAAGTAGTTTTCTCGGTTCTCTTATGTCAGGCAAGTAGTTTTCTCGGTCTTCTTGTGTCAGTCAAGTAGTTTTCTCTGTTCTCTTGTGTCAGGCAAGTAGTTTTCTCTGTTCTCTTGTGTCAGGCAAGTAGTTTTCTCGGTCTTCTTGTGTCAGGCAAGTAGTTTTCTCGGTTCTCTTGTGTCAGGCAAGTAGTTTTCTCTGTTCTCTTGTGTCAGGCAAGTAGTTTTCTCTGTTCTCTTGTGTCAGGCAAGTAGTTTTCTCTGTTCTCTTGTGTCAGGCAAGTAGTTTTCTCGGTCTTCTTGTGTCAGGCAAGTAGTTTTCTCGGTTCTCTTGTGTCAGGCAAGTAGTTTTCTCGGTCTTCTAATGTCAGGCAAGTAGTTTTCTCGGTTCTCTTGTGTCAGGCAAGTAGTTTTCTCGGTCTTCTAATGTCAGGCAAGTAGTTTTCTCTGTTCTCTTGTGTCAGGCAAGTAGTTTTCTCTGTTCTCTTGTGTCAGGCAAGTAGTTTTCTCGGTTCTCTTGTGTCAGGCAAGTAGTTTTCTCTGTTCTCTTGTGTCAGGCAAGTAGTTTTCTCGGTTCTCTTGTGTCAGGCAAGTAGTTTTCTCTGTTCTCTTGTGTCAGGCAAGTAGTTTTCTCTGTTCTCTTGTGTCAGGCAAGTAGTTTTCTCTGTTCTCTTGTGTCAGGCAAGTAGTTTTCTCTGTTCTCTTGTGTCAGGCAAGTAGTTTTCTCTGTTCTCTTGTGTCAGGCAAGTAGTTTTCTCTGTTCTCTTGTGTCAGGCAAGTAGTTTTCTCGGTCTTCTTGTGTCAGGCAAGTAGTTTTCTCTGTTCTCTAATGTCAGGCAAGTAGTTTTCTCTGTTCTCTTGTGTCAGGCAAGTAGTTTTCTCTGTTCTCTTGTGTCAGGCAAGTAGTTTTCTCGGTTCTCTTGTGTCAGGCAAGTAGTTTTCTCTGTTCTCTAATGTCAGGCAAGTAGTTTTCTCTGTTCTCTTATGTCAGGCAAGTAGTTTTCTCGGTCTTCTTGTGTCAGGCAAGTAGTTTTCTCTGTTCTCTTGTGTCAGGCAAGTAGTTTTCTCTGTTCTCTAATGTCAGGCAAGTAGTTTTCTCTGTTCTCTTGTGTCAGGCAAGTAGTTTTCTCGGTCTTCTTGTGTCAGTCAAGTAGTTTTCTCTGTTCTCTTGTGTCAGGCAAGTAGTTTTCTCTGTTCTCTTGTGTCAGGCAAGTAGTTTTCTCTGTTCTCTTATGTCAGGCAAGTAGTTTTCTCGGTCTTCTTGTGTCAGGCAAGTAGTTTTCTCTGTTCTCTTGTGTCAGGCAAGTAGTTTTCTCTGTTCTCTAATGTCAGGCAAGTAGTTTTCTCTGTTCTCTTATGTCAGGCAAGTAGTTTTCTCGGTCTTCTTGTGTCAGGCAAGTAGTTTTCTCGGTTCTCTTGTGTCAGGCAAGTAGTTTTCTCGGTCTTCTTGTGTCAGGCAAGTAGTTTTCTCTGTTCTCTTGTGTCAGGCAAGTAGTTTTCTCGGTCTTCTTGTGTCAGTCAAGTAGTTTTCTCTGTTCTCTTATGTCAGGCAAGTAGTTTTCTCTGTTCTCTTGTGTCAGGCAAGTAGTTTTCTCTGTTCTCTTGTGTCAGGCAAGTAGTTTTCTCTGTTCTCTTGTGTCAGGCAAGTAGTTTTCTCTGTTCTCTTGTGTCAGGCAAGTAGTTTTATCGGTTCTCTTATGTCAGGCAAGTAGTTTTCTCGGTCTTCTTGTGTCAGGCAAGTAGTTTTCTCGGTCTTCTTGTGTCAGGCAAGTAGTTTTCTCGGTCTTCTTGTGTCAGGCAAGTAGTTTTCTCGGTTCTCTTATGTCAGGCAAGTAGTTTTCTCGGTCTTCTTGTGTCAGTAAAGTAGTTTTCTCTGTTCTCTTGTGTCAGGCAAGTAGTTTTCTCGGTCTTCTTGTGTCAGGCAAGTAGTTTTCTCGGTTCTCTTATGTCAGGCAAGTAGTTTTCTCGGTCTTCTTCTGTCAGACAAGTAGTTTTCTCGGTCTTCTTGTGTCAGGCAAGTAGTTTTCTCGGTTCTCTTATGTCAGGCAAGTAGTTTTCTCGGTCTTCTTGTGTCAGTCAAGTAGTTTTCTCTGTTCTCTTGTGTCAGGCAAGTAGTTTTCTCGGTCTTCTTGTGTCAGGCAAGTAGTTTTCTCGGTTCTCTTATGTCAGGCAAGTAGTTTTCTCGGTCTTCTTGTGTCAGTCAAGTAGTTTTCTCTGTTCTCTTGTGTCAGGCAAGTAGTTTTCTCTGTTCTCTTGTGTCAGGCAAGTAGTTTTCTCGGTCTTCTTGTGTCAGTCAAGTAGTTTTCTCTGTTCTCTTGTGTCAGGCAAGTAGTTTTCTCGGTTCTCTTATGTCAGGCAAGTAGTTTTCTCGGTCTTCTTGTGTCAGACAAGTAGTTTTCTCGGTCTTCTTGTGTCAGGCAAGTAGTTTTCTCGGTTCTCTTATGTCAGGCAAGTAGTTTTCTCGGTCTTCTTGTGTCAGTCAAGTAGTTTTCTCTGTTCTCTTGTGTCAGGCAAGTAGTTTTCTCGGTCTTCTTGTGTCAGGCAAGTAGTTTTCTCGGTTCTCTTATGTCAGGCAAGTAGTTTTCTCGGTCTTCTTGTGTCAGTCAAGTAGTTTTCTCTGTTCTCTTGTGTCAGGCAAGTAGTTTTCTCTGTTCTCTTGTGTCAGGCAAGTAGTTTTCTCGGTCTTCTTGTGTCAGGCAAGTAGTTTTCTCGGTTCTCTTGTGTCAGGCAAGTAGTTTTCTCTGTTCTCTTGTGTCAGGCAAGTAGTTTTCTCTGTTCTCTTGTGTCAGGCAAGTAGTTTTCTCTGTTCTCTTGTGTCAGGCAAGTAGTTTTCTCGGTCTTCTTGTGTCAGGCAAGTAGTTTTCTCGGTCTTCTTGTGTCAGGCAAGTAGTTTTCTCGGTCTTCTTGTGTCAGGCAAGTAGTTTTCTCGGTTCTCTTATGTCAGGCAAGTAGTTTTCTCGGTCTTCTTGTGTCAGACAAGTAGTTTTCTCGGTCTTCTTGTGTCAGGCAAGTAGTTTTCTCGGTCTTCTTGTGTCAGGCAAGTAGTTTTCTCGGTTCTCTTGTGTCAGGCAAGTAGTTTTCTCTGTTCTCTTGTGTCAGGCAAGTAGTTTTCTCGGTTCTCTTATGTCAGGCAAGTAGTTTTCTCGGTCTTCTTGTGTCAGGCAAGTAGTTTTCTCGGTCTTCTTGTGTCAGGCAAGTAGTTTTCTCGGTCTTCTTGTGTCAGGCAAGTAGTTTTCTCGGTCTTCTTGTGTCAGTCAAGTAGTTTTCTCTGTTCTCTTGTGTCAGGCAAGTAGTTTTCTCGGTCTTCTTGTGTCAGGCAAGTAGTTTTCTCGGTTCTCTTATGTCAGGCAAGTAGTTTTTTCTGTTCTCTTGTGTCAGGCAAGTAGTTTTCTCTGTTCTCTTGTGTCAGGCAAGTAGTTTTCTCTGTTCTCTTGTGTCAGGCAAGTAGTTTTCTCTGTTCTCTTGTGTCAGGCAAGTAGTTTTCTCGGTCTTCTTGTGTCAGTCAAGTAGTTTTCTCTGTTCTCTTGTGTCAGTCAAGTAGTTTTCTCTGTTCTCTTGTGTCAGGCAAGTAGTTACTCTGTTCTCTTGTGTCAGTCAAGTAGTTTTCTCTGTTCTCTTGTGTCAGGCAAGTAGTTTTCTCGGTCTTCTTGTGTCAGGCAATTAGTTTTCTCTGTTCTCTTGTGTCAGGCAAGTAGTTTTCTCTGTTCTCTTGTGTCAGGCAAGTAGTTTTCTCTGTTCTCTTATGTCAGGCAAGTAGTTTTCTCTGTTCTCTTGTGTCAGGCAAGTAGTTTTCTCTGTTCTCTTGTGTCAGTCAAGTAGTTTTCTCTGTTCTCTTGTGTCAGGCAAGTAGTTTTCTCTGTTCTCTTGTGGCAGGCAAGTAGTTTTCTCTGTTCTCTTGTGTCAGGCAAGTAGTTTTTCGGTCTTCTTGTGTCAGGCAAGTAGTTTTCTCTGTTCTCTAATGTCAGGCAAGTAGTTTTCTCGGTCTTCTTGTGTCAGTCAAGTAGTTTTCTCTGTTCTCTTGTGTCAGGCAAGTAGTTTTCTCTGTTCTCTTGTGTCAGGCAAGTAGTTTTCTCGGTCTTCTTGTGTCAGGCAAGTAGATTTCTCGGTTCTCTTATGTCAGGCAAGTAGTTTTCTCGGTCTTCTTGTGTCAGTCAAGTAGTTTTCTCTGTTCTCTTGTGTCAGTCAAGTAGTTTTCTCTGTTCTCTTGTGTCAGTTAAGTAGTTTTCTCTGTTCTCTTGTGTCAGGCAAGTAGTTTTCTCTGTTCTCTTGTGTCAGTCAAGTAGTTTTCTCTGTTCTCTTGTGTCAGTCAAGTAGTTTTCTCTGTTCTCTTGTGTCAGGCAAGTAGTTTTCTCGGTCTTCTTGTGTCAGGCAAGTAGTTTTCTCTGTTCTCTTGTGTCAGGCAAGTAGTTTTCTCTGTTCTCTTGTGTCAGGCAAGTAGTTTTCTCTGTTCTCTTATGTCAGGCAAGTAGTTTTCTCTGTTCTCTTGTGTCAGGCAAGTAGTTTTCTCTGTTCTCTTGTGTCAGGCAAGTAGTTTTCTCTGTTCTCTTGTGTCAGGCAAGTAGTTTTTCGGTCTTCTTGTGTCAGGCAAGTAGTTTTCTCTGTTCTCTAATGTCAGGCAAGTAGTTTTCTCGGTCTTCTTGTGGCAGTCAAGTAGTTTTCTCTGTTCTCTTGTGTCAGGCAAGTAGTTTTCTCTGTTCTCTTGTGTCAGGCAAGTAGTTTTCTCTGTTCTCTTGTGTCAGGCAAGTAGTTTTCTCTATTCTCTTATGTCAGGCAAGTAGTTTTCTCTGTTCTCTTGTGTCAGGCAAGTAGTTTTCTCTGTTCTCTAATGTCAGGCAAGTAGTTTTCTCTGTTCTCTTGTGTCAGGCAAGTAGTTTTTCGGTCTTCTTGTGTCAGGCAAGTAGTTTTCTCGGTCTTCTTGTGTCAGGCAAGTAGTTTTCTCGGTCTTCTTGTGTCAGGCAAGTAGTTTTCTCTGTTCTCTTGTGTCAGGCAAGTAGTTTTCTCTGTTCTCTTGTGTCAGGCAAGTAGTTTTCTCTGTTCTCTAATGTCAGGCAAGTAGTTTTCTCTGTTCTCTTGTGTCAGGCAAGTAGTTTTTCGGCCTTCTTGTGTCAGGCAAGTAGTTTTCTCTGTTCTCTAATGTCAGGCAAGTAGTTTTCTCGGTCTTCTTGTGTCAGTCAAGTAGTTTTCTCTGTTCTCTTGTGTCAGGGAAGTAGTTTTCTCTGTTCTCTTGTGTCAGGCAAGTAGTTTTCTCTGTTCTCTTGTGTCAGGCAAGTAGTTTTCTCTGTTCTCTAATGTCAGGCAAGTAGTTTTCTCTGTTCTCTTGTGTCAGGCAAGTAGTTTTTCGGTCTTCTTGTGTCAGGCAAGTAGTTTTCTCTGTTCTCTTATGTCAGGCAAGTAGTTTTCTCTGTTCTCTTGTGTCAGGCAAGTAGTTTTCTCTGTTCTCTAATGTCAGGCAAGTAGTTTTCTCTGTTCTCTTGTGTCAGGCAAGTAGTTTTTCGGTCTTCTTGTGTCAGGCAAGTAGTTTTCTCTGTTCTCTAATGTCAGGCAAGTAGTTTTCTCGGTCTTCTTGTGTCAGTCAAGTAGTTTTCTCTGTTCTCTTGTGTCAGGGAAGTAGTTTTCTCTGTTCTCTTGTGTCAGGCAAGTAGTTTTCTCTGTTCTCTTGTGTCAGGCAAGTAGTTTTCTCTGTTCTCTAATGTCAGGCAAGTAGTTTTCTCTGTTCTCTTGTGTCAGGCAGGTAGTTTTTCGGTCTTCTTGTGTCAGGCAAGTAGTTTTCTCTGTTCTCTTATGTCAGGCAAGTAGTTTTCTCTGTTCTCTTGTGTCAGGCAAGTAGTTTTCTCTGTTCTCTTATGTCAGGCAAGTAGTTTTCTCTGTTCTCTTGTGTCAGGCAAGTAGTTTTCTCTGTTCTCTTGTGTCAGGCAAGTAGTTTTCTCTGTTCTCTTGTGTCAGGCAAGTAGTTTTTCGGTCTTCTTGTGTCAGGCAAGTAGTTTTCTCTGTTCTCTTGTGTCAGGCAAGTAGTTTTTCGGTCTTCTTGTGTCAGGCAAGTAGTTTTCTCTGTTCTCTAATGTCAGGCAAGTAGTTTTCTCGGTCTTCTTGTGTCAGTCAAGTAGTTTTCTCTGTTCTCTTGTGTCAGGGAAGTAGTTTTCTCTGTTCTCTTGTGTCAGGCAAGTAGTTTTCTCTGTTCTCTTGTGTCAGGCAAGTAGTTTTTTCGGTTCTCTTGTGTCTGGGAAGTAGTTTTCTCTGTTCTCTTGTGTCAGGCAAGTAGTTTTCTCTGTTCTCTTGTGTCAGGGAAGTAGTTTTCTCTGTTCTCTTGTGTCAGGCAAGTAGTTTTCTCTGTTCTTTAATGTCAGGCAAGTAGTTTTCTCTGTTCTCTTGTGTCAGGCAAGTAGTTTTCTCTGTTCTCTTGTGTCAGGCAAGTAGTTTTCTCTGTTCTCTTGTGTCAGGCAAGTAGTTTTCTCTGTTCTCTTGTGTCAGGCAAGTAGTTTTTCGGTCTTCTTGTGTCAGGCAAGTAGTTTTCTCTGTTCTCTAATGTCAGGCAAGTAGTTTTCTCGGTCTTCTTGTGTCAGGCAAGTAGTTTTCTCTGTTCTCTTGTGTCAGGCAAGTAGTTTTCTCGGTTCTCTTGTGTCAGGGAAGTAGTTTTCTCTGTTCTCTTATGTCAGTCAAGTAGTTTTCTCTGTTCTCTTGTGTCAGGGAAGTAGTTTTCTCTGTTCTCTTGTGTCAGGCAAGTAGTTTTCTCTGTTCTCTAATGTCAGGCAAGTAGTTTTCTCTGTTCTCTTGTGTCAGGCAAGTAGTTTTCTCTGTTCTCTTGTGTCAGGCAAGTAGTTTTCTCTGTTCTCTAATGTCAGGCAAGTAGTTTTCTCTGTTCTCTTGTGTCAGGCAAGTAGTTTTCTCTGTTCTCTTGTGTCAGGCAAGTAGTTTTCTCTGTTCTCTTGTGTCAGGCAAGAAGTTTTTCGGTCTTCTTGTGTCAGGCAAGTAGTTTTCTCTGTTCTCTATTGTCAGGCAAGTAGTTTTCTCTGTTCTCTATTGTCAGGCAAGTAGTTTTCTCGGTTCTCTTGTCATAGGCGTGCGCAGCGGTGCGGCAGACGCGGCACAGGTTGTATCTAAAATCGTGACAGCAAGTTTCGTTGTTCAATATCTTATTGCACTGGAAAGTGGAAATATAAAATAGTACCTATCCATAATGCAAGCTTAATGAAAATCTATGTACTTTGTACGGGTTGTGCGATTTCGAAATTGCCATTTAAACAAGAATTCAAATGAAGGAACCCTGCCATTCGATTTGCTCGTCTGGTAAAAAATGTCTCTAGGTGTCTTTGACCTTGAGCGACATTTAACCCAAATTTTTTTCCACACTCTCCATTTTCCACAGCCTCCGAGCAACATTTGCGACATTAAAGCAAAAGGAAACATTTTCATGAAGAAAGCCCTGGTTGTGTGCTCGGATGAAATTCAATGTGCTGTCGATTTCTGCTATGCCTTGTCACAACACTTGCTTTCGCGGTCATGGGCATCGAAAACGATTTGCATTTTGTGACCATCATTTTTGTCCCCCCCCCCCCCCCCCCCCTCTTTCAAAGCCGTATCCATGTATATAATCTTTGGCTGTATCTAACCATTTACCCTGCCACGCCTATGTCTCTTGTGTCAGGCAAGTAGTTTTCTCGGTCTTCTAATGTCAGACAAGTAGTTTTCTCGGTATTCTAATGTCAGGCAAGTAGTTTTCTCTGTTCTCTTGTGTCAGGCAAGTAGTTTTCTCGGTTCTCTTGTGTCAGGCAAGTAGTTTTCTCGGTATTCTAATGTCAGACAAGTAGTTTTCTCGGTATTCTAATGTCAGGCAAGTAGTTTTCTCGGTCTTCTTGTGTCAGGCAAGTAGTTTTCTCGGTTCTCTTGTGTCAGGCAAGTAGTTTTCTCGGTCTTCTTGTGTCAGACAAGTAGTTTTCTCGGTATTCTAATGTCAGGCAAGTAGTTTTCTCGGTATTCTAATGTCAGGCAAGTAGTTTTCTCGGTATTCTAATGTCAGGCAAGTAGTTTTCTCAGTCTTCTTATGTCAGACAAGTAGTTTTCTCGGTATTCTAATGTCAGGCAAGTAGTTTTCTCGGTCTTCTTGTGTCAGGCAAGTAGTTTTCTCGGTATTCTAATGTCAGGCAAGTTGTTTTCTCGGTCTTCTTGTGTCAGGCAAGTAGTTTTCTCGGTATTCTAATGTCAGGCAAGTTGTTTTCTCGGTCTTCTTGTGTCAGGCAAGTAGTTTTCTCGGTCTTCTTGTGTCAGACAAGTAGTTTTCTCGGTATTCTAATGTCAGGCAAGTAGTTTTCTCGGTATTCTAATGTCAGGCAAGTAGTTTTCTCGGTCTTCTTGTGTCAGGCATGTAGTTTTCTCGGTCTTCTTATGTCAGACAAGTAGTTTTCTCGGTATTCTAATGTCAGGCAAGTAGTTTTCTCGGTCTTCTTGTGTCAGGCAAGTAGTTTTCTCGGTATTCTAATGTCAGGCAAGTTGTTTTCTCGGTCTTCTTGTGTCAGGCAAGTAGTTTTCTCGGTATTCTAATGTCAGGCAAGTAGTTTTCTCGGTATTCTAATGTCAGGCAAGTAGTTTTCTCGGTCTTCTTGTGTCAGGCAAGTAGTTTTCTCGGTATTCTAATGTCAGGCAAGTAGTTTTCTCGGTATTCTAATGTCAGGCAAGTAGTTTTCTCGGTCTTCTTGTGTCAGGCATGTAGTTTTCTCGGCCTTTTTTTCCAGGCATGTAGTTTTTCCGGCCTACTTGTACCCAGCATGTAGTTTTCAAAGCATTTTGGCGCCAAGGATAAAGTTTTTCCGGCCTCCTTACACCACGCATTTAGATTTCCCAGGCTTCTTGCGCCCAGCATGTAGTTTTCCTGGCTTCCCTGCACGCAGCATATAATTTTTCCAGCCTCCTTGTTCCAGGCATATAGTTTTCCGGCTCTGTATGGTTTCCCGCCCTCTATGGTTTTCAGGCCTTTATGGTTTCCAGGCCTGTAGGTTTGCAGTTTCTAGATGGCCGCGATCCAGGCCAACGCTGCGAGCGGAGAAGCAATAAAGCCGCGGACCGAGGTTATTAAAGGATATAAAACATGCCCTCCTCGAAGCGGATTAGCTTCTTTGTTCGGGATGGCCATGCTCTCCCCCCCCCCCCCGTCCCCCGTCCCCACCATTGTCAGGAACACGGCCAGGCTTGTGTTTTATGCGACTGATAAGATCCCCCCCCCCCCCCTCCCCAACCCACCACCCGAGCACGGCTTACGCGATTGCTATCGGCGGCGGCGACTGCAGCGCCGGTTGACTCGCAGCGGCTGGGTGCGCAGCTTACGTGGGGATTAGAAAGGGCGCGGGGAGCGCTAGTGGACGCCCGTGTTGCTCGGTCTATCCGCTTGAACGAACGGCGGCGCGGCCGGGGTGATTGGATCCGAGGACGGAAACCACGCGCTTCCCGAAAGAGACATACATGGTGTGCAAAATGCGGTATTTTGGAATGTCTGTTATTTTTTCAAGCTATTTTCCCGGGTTGGTCAATACTCTTTCAAACATATATTCCGGAATTTCTTAATGATAATGTGTGGGAATGCTGGACCTTCATCCCTCCATCCATGAGAACTGTCTTTTTAATAAATTTTCTTAACTTGTAGGTTTTTCCAATATTTTTGCAAGATCTTGATGATTGGATTTTAATCTTGGGATGTTATTGATTGGTAAATGAGAAGAAGGATTTATAACAAACATAGCAAGATCTTTGTCGTTGTATTTCAATTCAATCTTGACAAGATACGAGATTGAATGGTAGGTATCTGAAGAGAAATTGGTATAGGTAAGATATTTCATATACAGGGTCTGAATTTTACACTGGCATCAACCCGTAGTTAACGAGTTGTTTGCCATGGTAACCGCCAGTAGGATGCCGTTGAGTTCTTCTGTTTCTGAGAGTAAGAAAGAAAAACTGAGGCCCCTTACAAGACTCACATCGGCGAATCCATCCTCCAAAAGAAGGGCATCGCTAAAAATCTATCCTCCAGAAAAAGGTATAATTGCCAAAATGTTAGTTGTCACCAACACGAAATTTTCTTTCTTCTACACATTTCCTAAATTCTTTTACAAAACTTTCCTATCGGGGGCCTTTGCGAGGCCGCCATCCGGGCCCGAGGCCCCAGAGCACTGCTATGACTGCTCCCTTCTAGGTACAGCCCTGGTAAGAAGTGTAACTAACCCAGAGTTGAAATTATTGAAAAAAAAAACCGCAATACAGTCTTGACAACGTCAGAAAAATATTGTATTGATTGCAATCATTGCGAAGTGGTGTTGGTCGAGTAAGAAGGGTTTCTGTGCAATATTTGTGCTGTCAAACGACATTAACGGGACAGATCAGTTCGCCAGAAAGTGGCGTTCAGACCAAAAGTTGCCGACATCTCAAGGTCACTTCGTTGAAGTTATCATATCAATATTTTAGTATGTTGTAGACAAAAGAAGTAAATAATGGTGAACATGGCACTTTTTTAGAAAATTTTCCTTTTGAATGCTAGAACATACCCCGAAACTCTTTTTTTTTACCCTTTTTAGAGCCACGTACACGACAGTGCAAAGAAAAAATAGGAAAAAGGGCCATGGTCGCCCTTATTTACTTCTTTTGTCTACAACATACTGAAATACTGGTATGATAACAGCAACGATGTGGCCTTGAGATGTCGGCAACTTTTGGTATGTTTCAAAAATTTTAATTGATCAATAATTTACGACTTTGGTCACCCCATGTGAAAGCAGTAAGACACGAGGACTTGGATGATTTCACACTGATACCATCTTCTTAGGGGTGTACCAAGTTTGCATAAACTCTTCAAAAAATTAACAAGCGGTACTGTGCTTGAGCCTTAATCCCTGAAAGTGCGTGCGCCATGTTTGTTCCCAAGTCTTGGCAAGTTCCCCCCGTTCCCCCTTCCTTACAACTCGATGTGCTCGCAGTGCACAGAGCGAGCGCTCGCGACATCAACACGTCTTAGCGCAATTAACGCCCACGCGTTCCGCAGCGGAAGCAGTAATACCCGCAAGGAGTCGTAATCGCACATAATTCACATCGAATACCTCGTTAACCTGTCGTGGGGAGTGTGTAGGTTCGGCCGAGGGTTCAATCCCTAAACATGTTCGACGGAGTCACCGCCAGCACTCTCTGATTAATGCGGATAGTTCACTGTAAAGTTGCGTTCAGGACGAGGAAGGTTGCCAAGTTTTCACGTGCATTTGTGTTTGGCTGTATGGTTGGGAATTTGAACTTTTGCATAATAATTTTAGTTAATTTTGTATTACTTTTGAAATATACCTACTGCAATACTCTTTTAGCTAAACTTTTCTAGGATGGCTATAATTTTGGATCACGTAGATGGTAGAATGAGATAAAAATTTGCATCACTCTTATAATGTGCAGATTAAAGCAGCCATAATGTGTTATTTTGTTTGTGTGCTAACTCTCTATTCTTCATCAATTCGTTCGTCATCTCTCGTCCTCTTTCGTGCAGTCAGCGACCCTGCCAATGCAAAAGTCGAAATGGGCGTTTTCGAGGCAGGGTCGCTGAAAGTTCCAAATATATTTGAAGATCCTTGGCTAGTATCAAGGTTGCTGTGGTAAGAAGCAAAAAAAAAGAAGAGGATACAAATTTCTCAGGCTCGTCATTTGAAAAATATTATTATTCGAAACGGAAACAGTATGGTTCTCCTCACCAATATAGTACTGTTTTTGTTAGCAGCTAACTTCGCTGCAAGATTTGTACGTTCTCAAGAGGTTGATTACTGCAACGTTTCCTCGTGCGCGCCGCGACAGCATGTCATGTGTGAATTCCCTAAGGTAAGTAACCTGCGTCGCAAGTCCAACTAACAAAACCCATTAGGTGGAATGATTTGCATTTTGAAAGAGACGCTGCATTTTAAAATATTTCCAGTAATCAGAGGTGCTCGTGAATGGAGTTAGATCTAGTTAACCATATATAAAACCCTTAAATTGCGATTTTCAGCTTTTATTGTACCTGAATTTGAGACTATGTGGCTATGTGGCTATGTGGCTACGTGGGGATGTCTACTTTGTGACCATTTCAGTTTGTAACTGTTTATAGAAATTGCGAAAATCAACCTAAATCAGCTGAAAATGGTTTTAATGGCTTTGACATAAGTGAGATTAGCGCGAGGCGACAGGCTGCCGGCGATTTTATCACGTTTTGTTGGTAAAAATTGGCAAATTCCGGCTGGCAACGGTGATTTTGCCGTTCATCACTTTGGTGAAAAGGTACATATTCTTATCGAAAACTTACCGTTTACGCTCTAGACGACTCACTGCGACTATTCACACTGCAATTTTAATTATTTGAAAGAGATTTCAAGCATATTTTTGTCCATTTGTGTTCATCTTCAGCGACATTTTGCGCGTTATAGATCAAAGTTTGACGGTCTCTAAACATAACTCACAAGGTCATCCGATCCCAAAAAAAAACTACGCCATATTTATGCACCATTTATGCACATTTTTGCACCAATGTATCGATTTTTGCACCCCCACCCCTATCGAGATATTCGACTTGAAAGATGGGGGAGCCAGGTTTAGTGCTTCTCACAAAAATGAACATTTCAAACGTAAATATAGCCTACATTTATGCACTATTTATGCACCTTTTGGAACCCAAGTCTTGATTTTTGCACCCCCACCCCTATCGAGTTATAAGCCGTTCAAAATGGGGGGGGGGGGGAGGTTTAAACAAATAAATAAACCCTGTGAAAACTACGGCTTATGTACTATTGCTTCGCGAACGCAATTTGTGTTGCGTTGAAGATGAGCGTAGCGGTTTGTGTATAGCGTATAAAAGGGCGCAGGCAGAAGTCCTATGAAAACCATGTTGCAGCAAGCCTGACCATAGCCTTCTCGAAAATTCTGATCACTTACAAATGTAGACGAATACTGACGATCCTTTGTTGCTCTTCGAGCTGTCAGATAGCGAAAAAATGCAGATTATGAACTCATTGAGTTATTGAGGAGCGTAGCGAGCGAAGCGAGCGAATCGAAATCATCAATTTCACTACTGCTAAAAAAAAACACTTGTGTGTGTTTGTTTGTTTGTTTGTTTGTTTGTTTGTTTGTTTGTTTGTTTGTTTGTTTGTTTGTTGTTGTTGTTGTTGTTGTTGTTGTTGTTTTTTTGTATGTGTGTGTGTTTGCGCGCGTTCTACGGGCCAAACGCCTGCCTCGATTGGGATGAAATTTTCAGGGTGTCTACTTTTGTTCTCAACCTAGACCCCCTGCGTTTTTAAAGAAAATCCTCCATACCCTTCACTTTCAAAGTAGAAAAAAGAGCTACGCTCATCTGCAACGCAACACAAATTGCGTTCGCCCTAGTACATAAGACATAACTTATTCCCGAGAGTTCTTCTTGATGAGCGTAGCGGGCGAAGCGAGCCAAGCGAAATATTACTATAAGAGATTTCATTTTTATAAAAGTATTTACAGCAAAAACTGCGGATGAAGTGTAACTTAACCCTGGCTCCCCCATTCTTCAATAGCTTATAACTTGATAGGATTCGGGGTAGTTTTTATTAATGTAGGCTAGTTTAAAATAGATTATTCATTTTTTAAATTTACTATAAACCTAGTTCTCCCATTTTTAATGGCTGACAACTCGACAGGGGTGGGGGTGCAAAAATCCAGACTTAAGTGCAAAAAGCTACATTAATAGTGCATTAATAGCGGCTAGTTTAAAATTGATTTTTTTCTTTTCTATGTTTTCTATAAACCTGGCTCCCCATTTTAAATGGCTGATAATTCGACAGGGGTGGGGATGCAAAAATCCAGACTGAAGTGCAAAAAGCTACATTAATGGAGCATTAATAGAGCCTAGTTTAAAATTGATTTTTTCTTATTTTTGTTTTCTATACCTAAACCTGGCTCCCCATTTTGAATGGCTGATAACTCGATAGGGGTAGGAGTGCAAAAATCAAGACTTTAGTGCAATAAGGTGCATAAATAGAGCAAAAATGTTAGCTAGTTTAAAAATAATTTTTTCGTATTAGTGACCCAAGTTGGGAATCTTCTCTTGACAGCTTCCCAAATTGTTTCTGAGTCACCTCAGTAAGCAGTGTATAATTTTACAAATTATCTTACGTGCAGTGTTATACTTTTTGGAGTTTCTGAAAGATTCAAAACTATCTGAGGGGACGGGAATTTGTATTGAAATTTGAAATATAATATAGAAATATCAGCTTTAAACTTCAGAAAATGATCCTGCCTTCTTTAAACTCAAGTGTTTTGGGCCAGTGCAGGAAAATTAATAAAGGTTTGATATATTTTGGTAGCTATATGTTGGAAATAACTTTTTTCGTCTGGCTACCAAGCTACCAGACTACCAGGCTACCAGACTAATACCTATTTCATTCTACATTTTATTTAAGTTATGTGTGCTGATCAAGCTGTTTCGTTAGATTTTAGTGTCTTCGGAAAGGGTATGAGACAGAGATTGTGGAACTTTTTAAAATACATTTTTGAAAACTAAACAAAAATGAATAATGTTGCCCACTCCAGCAACACCAGCAGGTGCCGTCAAGCATCGGGTGTCCAAATTGGGACCTACACATTAAACATAGTGGGTGGAGGGCGATGTTCCTCTACACCACTGATATGAGAAAAAAATAAATATTTAGAGCCATGACATGGAAAGTACAAACATGCCCACACCCTCAGGACTCTACACGTGCGTAGCGCGGGCCCATACTGCTAGTTTTAATATAAATAGTCAGATGTGTGAGATGTCCGTTGATGCCTGCAGCCCGGAGGCGCAAGCGACTGTCTCACCAGCCAGCCGTCGCTGCCATTGACGGAGAAGGAGAAGACCGACCTGCTGGATTGGCACAACACCGTGCGCAGTGGCGTGGCGCGCACGACGAGCAAGTTGGTCCCCGGCGGCGGCTTCAACCGTCCGGTGAGCAACATGCTCGAGATGACGTGGAGCAAGGAGCTGGAACTGTTCGCCCAACGCTGGGCAGACCAGTGCAACGTGGCCGTCCAACGCGAGCACGACGCGTGCAGAAACACGATGCGTAAGACAGATCCATGGCATAACTTTTTGTCGCTTATCGTTAACTCTTTTTGCTGCTGCTTGCTACGTAAAACGGCTTATCATTATTCCTGCTCACGTTGCGAGGACCTCCTCAGTTTCAGACAAGAAAAACGAGGCCGGCCAACTCGTGTCTGTCTACGGCACCACAGATTCTGTTCGGTTGGGTTTTGTCATGAAGGCACTGAAAAAAGATTGGACTAAAGCACCTCTTGAGATGCCAAAAGGAGTAAAGATAACTGGACCATGGTGAATATATCCCCG
>OV121074.1:7225916-7378416 GCA_921293005.1 Nemoura dubitans
TACCCATTTCACAGGATTTAAAGACCCAGCATTCTTTCCACAGATAATATCACTACTTGTTAATTGCACAATGTTCTTGTTTCACTGATAATAATCCTTGTGTGCATACTGTTTTTCTTTGCTTTCTTTAGAGATGTTTCCCAATTTTTTTCCTACCCATTTCACAGGATTTAATAGATGCAAGATTCTTTCCACAGATAATATCTACTTGTTAATTACACAATGTTCTTGTTTCACTGATAATAATCCTTGTATGCATACGGGTTTTTCTTTGCTTTCTTTAGAGATGTTTCCCAATTGTTTCCTACCCATTTCGCAGGATTTAATAGACGCAGCATTCTTTCCACAAATAATATCGATCACTACTTGTTCTGTACATAAATTGTTGATTTGTTCTTGTTTGACTGATAATCCATGTCTCCTGGTTCTGTTTTTTCTTTACTTCTTTGCTTACTTTCCGAGTTGTTTCTAATTTGTGTCTTTATATCCATGCCATGTCGCAGGAAATAATAGACCCAGCATTTCTTCCTGTCTCCGCGTTGACACGTTGACATCGACACTAACGCGCTCTCTTGCCAGCAGATTGCTCGTACCGACAGCCCCACATTTCCCATCGTGGACCTCGCAATGCAGCCAATCGCAGCTCGGAATTGCCCGTCGTGGACATCACAGTGCAGGGGAGCCACAATGGGACTCCCGAAATCACCGGGCGGGCGTTCGGAGACGTCGTCGTGGCCATGCCGGCTCCCACGAGGTTGGTACCGCAACTTTGGTGTGTGGCAAATTTTAGTGGATTGTTGCACCGGTCGTTTCGCAACTTCAAACCAAATTATTTTCAATTTACACTGCATCTTTACCACAATAACATTGGGTTCTGTTTAGAAAAAGGGACACCGTCGCCAAGTTTGGTGTCTGTTTGGTGAAGACACGATCAATTAACCAATTGCAGTGAACTAACCTTGTTGACCGTGGGTTTCCTAGCACCCAGCCTGCCAGCCCAAAGATATGTCCGACCCCCCAACCAAAGAGTTTTCTGTGTCGATGCTTTCTCTTCTTTCGCAGGCGGCCGATTCGACTACCAGAACTGCGAGGGCTTCGAGGGACGTCCGGGACCGAGAGCATGCCAACCAATAAAACACAGGCAAGCACTTTCATTTCTAATTAAATGCAAGAAAACCGTTGTTGGGGTTTAGAATCTTTTTGATTTTATGTCAAGCTTACCCAACAGTTACATGAGTACCTAGCTAGCATTGCTCTTTACCCAAACAATAAGTGTATATGGTATGGTATTTGTGATTTTAACGGAATTCGCCAACTAATTCGTACTCTTTTTATTGTTTGCAGTTTTGTGCCCGTCTTCGGTTGCGATTGGAGGACGCCGCGCGAGACCGAACCGTCGTCGTTCCAACGACTCTGCGATGAAAGTCTGCGCAAAATCTTTCCGTCGACGCCCACTTGCCGCAAGTCTACACCGTCGATGGCTGTAAGTGGTTCATTTCTAAGATTACCAGACATTTCGATGTTGAAATCACATCTCTGTCAACTCCTCCCAGACTCTTGCTGCCTCAGCTGACAAAATAACAGTCAAAAGGGAAGTGTGTGATAAATGCTGGAAAGCTGCATTTTAAATGGTAGTCCAGTTTGTTATTGCCATTCTATGATCAAGCCAACTAATTTAAACTCATCCACATAAAAAAGTGACATAGTGCCATTGTTTAATTTCCAAATCTAGTTGCTTTAAGCCGGCCCGTAAAGTAGTTAAATCCAGATAGATCTGCCGTCCAACCAGAGTTTGTCTCGGCAATAAGTTGCTTTCAACTTTTTGTAAATGATTCTAATTCCGATCGCTGTTTCTCAGGTCCCGAAGGCTTCAGTTTCTGCCACGGTATTCTAGCTGGGGACTAACTTCAAGATACATTCGCTGCTCTGCACACAGAAATGGTAAGCTGTAATTAATTTGATCAGTAACACCAACACGGCCTTGGAGACAAGTCGATGGTACTTAGCAGATTGCATGCAATCTACCTCAAAGGCATTTTTCTCAAATCCCCCGTTAAATGCTGACCTGTGGCACTTGTAACTAACGTGTTTATTCCTTCGTCCGAAGGCTCGGATTGTGATCTGCTACTCGGAACAATGAAGGCGTGACCGAGATCGACCAGAAGGGGACTACTTTTCCGTCGAGCGTCGAGCACCGAACGTTTATACTCGGAACCGAACGTCTTGCCGCGAGAACCTCGCCCAGAAGTTGAAGCGCTGTAAGAAATCGATGAGACGGACTACGTTTGTCGGGCGTCTGAGGGTAAACGCGTCTCCGTGAAAGTGTTGGTCTACATTTGCCGGGTTTAAGGCCCATTCACAACAAACGCAACGTAAACGTAACGTAAACTTAAACGCAACTGCGAAATCTGGCTGTTCAGAAATAACGTATGCCGTAAGCCATTGACCAATAGGAAATCGTCGTGAGCGGCAGCCATCTTGGAAGGCGATGTTGTTGTTCAGTTGTCAAACAGATAGATCAATTTGAGGTTATGTCAGTGTGCCAATTGCAATTTATTATGGATTCAAATCAAACTGTTGCGGTTGCAGCATTTCAATGTTGTGTGACAGTCATGCTTGCCTGCTCGTACCTAATTAAAAGACGGAGGCAAGGAAGGGCTCGAAGATGGTGGGTTCGTCCGATAAACCAACGGCGACTCCAAAACATTCCAGAATGTAAAACCAAAGTTGGGTGGTACTTCTGGTGTGATAATGTTGGTAGCCCTACGCCCGCCAAACCGTACTCGAATCTGATTGGTTCATTCTTACGGAAAACGCAGAACGTAACCGCAAAAGTTTGGAGTTTGCAAACCTTACGTTTACGTTCACGTTCTTACGGTTATAACATTTCGATGTGAACGCGAATGCACACAGCCATAAGCCAAATATTACGGTTACGTTTACGGCATACGTTTGTTGTGAATGGGCCTTTACATCGCGCCAGTTTCGAGGCCATTCGACGAGTGGCATAGATTTGTGCTGAATGGGAGATGTGCAGAAACACGTGGTTCAAAGTAGTAGAGGTGGTTGACGTCGTACAACGGATGGTTCGTTGCCGGTCGCAGTTTCAATCATTGTGTCTAGGTTCTGTCTGACAGGAGGGTTTGGTCGTTGTCTCGGTCGCTATCGTTGCAGGTTTTTCCCCGCAGGAAGGTCGTGATTTGTTGTCGCAGAGGTTCGTCGAATGTCTTTGATTGTTTTCCCATCTCTCATTCAGCACTTTTTTTATCGCGACACATCTAAAAGCACGCTTGAATTCTCTTTGCAATTTAACGATGACAGAGTCAAAGTAGGTAGATTTCCCTCAAATGCCCGGACACTCGTGCTTATTTGCACGCAATGTACAAATACAAATAGAGCAATGTTTCAATGTTGCCGAGCCCGACGGAGAGTTTTTCACGGTTTTCCCCCGTCTTTTAAGCAAATGCTGGGCTAGATTAAAAAATGGCCGTAACCAATACCCCTCACGAAACAAAACGTTGCGAAGTTACGATCTGATCACGCACGGTTATCGGATTTACATGCATTTTATTAGTTGTATTTGCTTGCTAAACATGATATTCAATTATTAAATTTCTTATGCTCATGTCTACTTGTCCTATCTCAGCACTAGTTTTGAAACACTACTATTTCAAGCTAGCGTTATGTTACGAAACGTCGGGAAACCAGCAAGACTTATTTAGCTTTCAAAACCCAGTTTGAAAATGGTTTGAAAATGTATTTGTAGCCAATAAGTTTTACTTATCAATTTTCAAGAATTTATTAAACAAGTTATATTGTAATGTATTCTTTTTTATTATCTATCTGCTGTTTTGTCCCATGTACCTATAAAATATTATAACTCGATATTATTATGTACCTATACCTAGTACTGTAAATTGTGACCAAACGTTGGTTACAAATTGAATGCAAATTTATGTTTTAAGAATACAGAGTGCCAGAAGAGTAGGTATACTGCTATGGGCCTGTACAGCATGTTCGTGACCTGAGGTTTTGGGTCGAGCCATAAAGTATGTTTATTTTATTTTTATGTACACAAATTTAATTTAATTTAATTAAAAAAATAAAATGACAAGCCAATTACGAGCTTTCGTAATTTAAACAAGATTATAAAGAGAATGTATGTTTATGTTTGATGCCAGCTCCTTTGACCTCTCCCTGCATGCAGGCTCACTGGATTAAGCAAATCTAGGTGATTTCTTAGTGAAAACTTTAAAAAAATCTTTGGCATCAAGATATAATGCAATATTATGCTGATTTTACCTGATAATGAACATTTTAACAAGCAATTTTTATTGGAGTTTGGTAAACTGTATGAGTAGTCTTGCTAATTGGACCAATGTATTGATCAGTTCGTTGTGAGGGATGACGTTTCCTCGACTTTTGGTCAAGTTATCCCTCGCAACCGCTTGTTGAGAGGCACCCAGCGAATTGTAGGGAAATAGGTATTTTCAGTCTATTCGTAGGAGTTGCGAGATTTACCAAACTCTCAGAAATATTGTTACGATTATTTATTGTATACTCATGTTCCTGCCATGGAAAGCACTACAATTTGCCTGAAAAAAGTGCCTCTCGAAAGAAACGTGGCAGTTGAAGAAGAAAACGGCGTTTATATAGCCCAAAAATAAGTATAGGGACTATCAAAAGCAAAGATAGTATATAATAACCTTCGATCAAAAGCATGCTCGCTAGATTTCTTTGCTTTTCCAGTGAGTTATGACGATTTTAACACGCGTAGGGATTTTTTGGGGTAAAAGGGGTTTCTGGCGAGAGCCGTAGGATAAGTTGCCCTCTCCAGTCGGGGCTTATCTCCCCAACATATTATGCATTTAATGGGGGGGGGGGGAGGGGGGGGGTGTATTACTATACAGAAACTTTAATTTCAAGGGTACAATAATGGTTAAAGCAAGTATTTCCGTGTGCTATATTCAGGCGAGACTTTCAGAACTGGATGAAACGGTGACTTCGAGGGCAATTTTTTTGAGCCCAGCTAACATGCAGCACAGCTGGGGACTCGGAAAGCTTTCCCGGTTGCAGCTAGTGCAGGTCCAACGATGCCATTGTTCGTGCCAGTAAGTAGCCTCAAATATGTGTTGCCTTGCTTTAGACCTTGCTGTTTCCAATATAAACTGTCAGGTATTATTAAGAAGTAGGCAGCTTGCTGTTTATTACGAAGATATTTAATTCATGGAGAATACAGGTCGGAAACAGATTTATAGTAGGGTTTAAAACTAGCATGAAGAATTTCCTGTACCTACACAAGTTTGTCGGATCGTCTTCTACTTTTGTATTTCACTTAAACACCGAATTAAAATCAAAAAGTGATCTGTCTGAACTGTAAAAGTTGGACAGGACGTGTGGAACTGGATTTGGAAGGGCAGTGTCACATTGTTTGCCAGTTCAAATCATTTCAAATAAATCAGTCTATGAAAATTAAGTAGAAATTTGGCTTTAGATGCAAAATGGTCGGTGTAGGTATACCTACGTGATTACTTTCTTGTCGTCTATAACTATAAAAAATGTACGGAAACAAATCCAAACGCAGCCATCCCTTATAGAACAATGATGGACAACGTAACAATGTTAACATGCATTGATATAATTGACAATCCATGTTTTGTTATGCTGTGCCACTATTACCTTATTCCGAGTTATTGTACCGAATCCGGTGTAGGATTCGAATATTATTAGGCGGCTATGTGTAGTTTATAGCGGATACGAGTGTCGGGATATTAAAATATTATTACATTTGCTTTATTTTTAGGATGATTGCCAGTTACATTGCAAATATATTGTGTCTCTATATAGCGTAGATTCCGAGTAGATCACTTATGCCACAAATTTTAAAAATGATTTTCGAAGGTACTTTGAAATAGCTTAGGTACACATGATTTTTAAGCTAAAATACATAGCAATTGCCAGCATGAATAGGTATACAGAGGCTAATCTGATACTTACGAGTGCTTTGCGAATGCAATTTGTGTTGCGTTGAAGATGAGAGTCGGTGGTGGAGGCAGATGGCCTATGAAAACCTTTCTGATTCTAATTGCTATGCTTCATCCAGGCTATTAGAGATCAGTGCCCGAATTAAACCATTGGCGCCCCCTCCCATTGCCACGGAAAAGTGCCTCTTCACGCACACTTTTCTGACTTATATTTTTCAAATCATCCCATGGAGCAGGAATAACACCAACTTGGTATGAAGGCAGGCGCCAACAACGCCAATGTTTGGCTTCCGCTCCCGCAGCAGCCTGCATTGTTGCCTTATTTAGTTGGTGTTATTCCTGATGGTGCTTTATATTGCTCTTTTCAAGTTTCATCCACCGCCTGCTGTATGATCGCTCTCTTCGTCGAAGAGAGAATTAGCGACGAAGAGAGCGACATACAGCTGGCGGTGGTTTCATCATACAAAACAAAAGCGCGCCACTTTCAAATGGCATGTCTCCCATGCATTGAGAGCGGGTCTTTTTAAGCCTAACAACTCTTTGTTTTCCAACGCACTTTTATAAATGGCCTGAAAAGTATTAATTGTTTTCTTAATAATTGTTATTTATTATTACTATTCATTCAATAATGGGTAATCGAAGTACAAAGCCACATACAATTTATCGGAGCTCAGAAATGAGTTTGTATGAAATTATATTTCGATATGAGACTGCGTATGAGTGCATTAACGTGCTCGGCAATCAAGGCCTTGTTCAATTTGAGGATATGAACCAAGGATACACCGCCTTCCAGCGAAGATATGTGACTCAAATTCGACGTTGCGACGAGATTGAGCGCCAACTGCGATACGTTGAATCTGAGATGAAAAAGGCAAACATTAAACCGCATGATATTCTTGAAATTCCTGAGACTCCGCATCAGAAAGAAATAGGAGTAATAGAGTTATTTCTTCAGAAAACTGCAAGCGACCTAAAAGAAGAAAACGACAGCATCAATGCAATGAAAAATACACTTAATGAAACGAAGGAGTTAAAATATGTCTTACAGCGTGTACAGAATTTTTTCGACGATGGAGATCCAGAGATAGCATACATAGACTTCATTTCAGAATTTGCAAAAAGGCCACATTTTTTGGAAGAAAAGGGATTTGTTCTCCCATCAGAAACAGAAAATGAAGATAGAAAAAACCAAGCAGCTGTCAAATTTCTCTTAACAGATGCCGACCTCAGTAGCATGAAAGTAGACTTCTTGGCAGGAGTCGTCAACCGTGCAAAGGTCCTTTCCTTTGAACGCATGATGTGGAGAGTAAGCCATGGGAATATTTTCGTTCGTTTTTACGACATTGAAGAGAAGCTAATCGATCCATCTTCTGGTAACCTAGTTGTAAAGTCTGTATTCATTATTTTCTTCCTGGGCGAAAAACTAAAGTCGCGTGTAACCAAGATATGCGAAGGGTTTAGGGGCCGTATCTATCCATGCCCTCAAAGCTTCGATGAGCGTCGTCTGCTTACTCTGCACGCATTCATCGACATAAACGATCTGGAGTCTACTATTGACAAGGCAACGATGGAACGCAATCGCATCCTCATGACCGCCGCCGAGCGGGACCTCCAGTGGGCCATCATGGTGCGCAAGATGATGTCCGTATACCACACCATGAACATGCTCAGCTACGAGGCGACCAAGACGAGTCTAGTCGGCCGGTGCTGGATGCCCACTGCCGATGTTCCTGAAGTGCAAGAAGCGCTCCGGGAGGGCGTTCGGAGAAGCGGCAGCACCGTGCCCGTCATCATGAACCCGCTGCAAACGACAGTTGATCCGCCAACATACAACAAGGTCAACAAGTTCACAAAAGGTTTTCAGGTGCTTGTGGATGCGTACGGTGTGGCGAGCTACCGAGAACTGAACCCGGCACCTTACTACTTGATAACTTTCCCTTTCCTGTTTGGGGTCATGTTTGGAGACATGGGTCATGGCTTGATCGTCTTAATATTCGGTTTCTTTATGATTCTAAAAGAAAAGACCTTCATGAAAACAAGATCAGGGAATGAAATCTGGAAAATATTCTTTGGTGGCCGGTACATTATTTTTATGATGGGAGTTTTTGGCATATACTGTGGCTTTATCTACAATGATGTATTTTCCAAAAGTTTCAACATTTTCGGCTCAAAATGGTCGGCGAAATCCGCAAAGGGCGCTGACAGCGGTAAGGTATTGACTCGAAATAAGGCTGGATCGGAATCATTTGTGATAAGCCCATTCAAGAACGAGTATGCTTACGCCAAGGAGCCTTACTTTTATGGTTTGGACCCCATTTGGTCCATAACACTATTTAAGATACCCTTCCTCAATAGCTTCAAAATGAAAGCGTCCATTATTCTCGGCTTTGTGCAGATGTTTGGCGGAGTTTTGCTCAGTCTCGGTAACTTTATCTACTTCAAAAACCAAGTCGACATTTGGTGCGAATTCATACCACAAGTTCTCTTCCTTACCTGCATGTTTGGCTACATGGTCTTCATGATATTTTACAAATGGGTGATGTTTGGCCCTTATGATGATTACCCTAAAGAAAGAAGCCATCAGTGTGCACCACTGATCCTCTTACGATTCATAGACATGCTCATGATGCAATCGGCCAAGCCGTTACCTGGCTGCACTGCGGACATGTTTCCTCATCAAGAATTCACTCAGCGAGTCTTATTAATAGTCATAATCATCTGTGTCCCGTGGATGCTGCTAGCCAAACCTCTCATACTGATCTGTCGCAAACGACGGAAGCAAAACCACCGCCAGCCAACGCCCCAGGAAGAGCCGCCAAGGGAGTCTTTAGCACTGGAAGACTACGGAGACAGTCAGCTTGCAAACCAGGAAAACAACGATGTTGAGGAGGCTGCCGGTAGAATCGTCGAAGATGATATCAGTGGACAAGACGTTGAAGTGGGTGGTGATCCGAATCCTGACTATGTGGCGTTGGGAGAGCTGGTGAACACCTCGTTCGAGGAAGAGGAAGAGGAAGAGGCAGCGGGCGAGATTCTCATCCACCAGGGGATTCACACAATCGAGTTTGTTCTGGGGTCCATATCGCATACGGCTTCCTACCTACGACTCTGGGCACTCTCACTGGCTCATCAACAGCTCTCCGACGTGCTGTACAGCATGATTATAGAGAAGAATTTCAGGGGAGCAGGATTGAAAAATGGCAATTGGTTAGCTCTGATACTGACTGGGTTGAAAACTTTCTGCGCATTTGCTATATGGTCTACATTGACGTTGGCTATCCTGGTAGTGATGGAAGGTTTATCGGCGTTCCTACACACGCTTCGTCTGCATTGGGTTGAGTTCCAAAGCAAGTTTTACTTGGGACTCGGATACCGATTCTCTCCGTTTTCCTTCAGTGTTATTCTTGACGATTTGGCATCTGAAAGACATTAGTGTAGAGGACTAAAAGATCCAGAAATTATTATGGTTCATTTCTATTGTACGCAGCTGTTAAAACTTTTTATGAATTTAATACTTTTAAATTTTATCAGAAATCAGGCTTTCCTAACTTTAGAGAATATTAGATTAATTAAATTTGTTTTGAAAGAAATAATAAATACAAAATATTTTATTTATAATTTGAAATTAATGCGTGAACATCACCTCAGATAACAATCCGAATGCTCTAGCTCTTGGCCCTCACAAGCTGTGGACAAATCCGACTGCGTATGAGTAACTTTTGCGCGTGAATACTTGAAAATGGCCTTAAACCAAGTTAAACCAAGTTTACCGCAGCCTGTGTGGTCTGCTTCTTGAATTATGGTTGCACCAAGATAATTGATAATTAATTACTATTTATTATATAATACCTGGTCGGATCGCTCCAGATTGTACTTTTGAATTGCTTGAAATGTGATTGAAATAAGTTTCTGTTATCATGAAATGTGTTTTTTGGCATGTCACATTATTATTGAAAAAACCAATAACGATCAGTGGTTCATTTAGATCCCGGTCGTTTTGCGGTTCATTATTCTACAAATGTAGGAAATTTCTGTTTTTAATAATTTCCCACGACTGCCCATTAATTGTGTATGCTATGTTTTTCTTGCAGCATTAACTGTAGTGATACCGAATTACGGGAGGTACCGTCTAAGTACTAACTTGCAAACGCAGTGCACATTTCTTCACGCTTGTATGTAGCTCTCGCATTTTGTGATAATAATTATGATTGCTACACTTATTTGTAAAGTGTGCAAGACAAAAAATCAGAAATACAAATGCCCTACTTGCAGAATACCGTAGTAAGTTAGCAGAATGTATTTTTCTTGGTACCCAATTTTTCATAATTTCTTTGCCCTCTGTCAAAGTTTTTAGGTTATTCTTTGCTAACAATTCTCATATTTTCCTTTTTGCCTATTAAACAACTTTTTTACAGCTGCTCACTTGATTGCTGGAAAGTACATAAAAGTGAGGACTGCCAGCCACCTCCAAAAGTCGAAGCATGTGTACTAGAGGGTCCCACCCTCACAGCACCAAGGGAATCATATCGGTATCCCACAGACGATACAGTACCGATTGATAAACTTCAACTATTGGGTAGGTAACTAACTACATGATGCTAATTATACCATCACTTCTAATCAGGGATTGGAACCGGAACCCTGATCCCTTTGGAACCATTTAAATCTGGAACTGGAACCCTAACACAGAAAAAAGTACGAACCGGAACTGAAATAAAAATAGTTACGGCATAGAGTAAGGATAGTTGTTACGGTTATGTTTCGGTTCCAAAATGTTAATTTCGGTACCAAGCTTGACAGACATTTTCATTTTTATGCCACACTGACTCTGTTTTTTTAAAGATTTTGTATGATAATTATTGTAAAGCGTAAAAAATATGGAATTTGAAACATAGTTTCCAAAAAGCACTCTCTGAACCAAAGGAATATACATTGGGAATTTTTTTACAGTGTTTCAATTCAATTCAATCCGTTTTATTGTCCATTATCAATAGGTACATGATTTGGAGACAGGTAGACGGGTAATATCTAAGACTAGTTAATAGCTATGTAAGTTAGTGTATGTAAGTAAAAGTTTAAGTTTAATTTTTTGATGAGCGTAGCGAGCGAAGCGAAATCATCAATTTCACTACTGCTAAAAAAAACACTTGGTGTGTGTTTGTTTGTTTGTTTTTTTGTATGTGTGTTTGCGCGCGCTCTACAGGCCAAACGCCTGCTTCGAGTGGGATGAAATTTTCAGGGTGTCTACTTTTGTTCTCAACTTAGACCCCCTGCGTTTTTCAAGAAAATCCTCCACACCCTTCACTTTCAAAGCAGAAAAAAGAGCAAAATTCGACAATTGGGCATGTTTGGAAAAGTACGGAAATTTATTTAAAAGTGCATATTTTTTTCAAATGTTTCCAATTTCGATTTGCCTTTGGAAACCATCGAAACCAAATCGAAACATCACACCAGATTTTGTCCGATAAAAACCAACCCAATAAAACCCAATAAAAACCCTTGGGCATGAGTTATAATATCTATGCATTAACATGCACAATGCTCAATGATTTCAAAATGAGCATATTCCGCTACCCGACAGCTCGGACAGAAACAAAGAAAGGTCAGAATCGTTTACATTTTCAAGTGATAAGAATTTTTGAGAAAGCATTGGTCCGGCTTGCTGCTCCATGATTTGCATAGGCTTCTTGCCTTAATCTTTTTTTGCGCTATATACAAACCGCTACGCTCATCTTCAACGCAACACAAATTGCGTTCGCCCTAGTTAACAACTATGAAGAAAATAGAGAGTAAACTCTAAGGTGGGAACAGCTTAGGATTCCATAAATAAGTTCTTAGGTAAGGTAATATATCTAAAATATAATAAAGTGCCCATAGATTTTTAACAATTAAAGTTTGAATAACTAATCGATAAGATATTAAAGGTATGTCTAATAGTATATAGGTACCTATTATGTATGTGTAAGCATAAAGTTGTTTAGGAACTAATAGGTAACTTAAATTCATCACATGAGTAGCACTCACCCGCAATAAGCAGGGATTTTAGTTTGGTTTTAAAAGAAGTGTCACTGGAGGATTTTAGTTCGTGGGGAAGAAGGTTAAATAATAGGAGCCCCGAAGTTTTGACTTGAGATTTTAGCTGACTAAGGGGCTATTTCACCAAGTTTAACTTAAACGGGCGTTTAAGGCCAATTTAGCAGGTGTCTTGAAATTCACTAATTTACTGACTTTTTGAAAAGTTCAAAGCAGAAATTTGAGACAGGTCACAAAAAAGTACTTGAATTTTGATTTTAAAGTGGCAGTGATTCTAGAATGCATTGTTTTGACAGGTGAAACATATTTTATTTTGTATTATTAATTCTCTGGCTAAACCATCGTCCATTATTTGAGCCCCCAAAGTTGGGGAATTAGCTTTTAAACCGTGTTTAGTGGTGAAAGAAAGTAGGTAGTTCCAGACACAACACGTGAGTGTTTTCAGGCCACCAAATATTATTTTATGTTATCATCACGGACTAAAAGTTGAATTTGCATTTTTCTTCGAGAGAACTCCAAATTCTCCATTTGAGTTATTGAAGAACTGAGTTTTGTAGAGAAAACGAATACGCCAGTCAAAATCGGTCTTAAACGACCGTTTAGGGGGTATTAAACCGACGTTGGTGAAATAGCCCGTAAGGGCTAGAGTTTCTCTTTGAACATCGAAGTCCCTTTTATTTCTTGTGCAGTGGTTGTGGTTGTGAGTAGGAAATTGGTCAGAATTTACGTTTATGAAAGTTAGAAGTTAAAAGATGTATAGGCTGGGGAAGGTCATTATGTTAAGTCTGACAAATTGTGTACGACATGTTGCGTTTGTCCTTAGATTTAAGATGATTCTGACAGCTCTTTTTTGCATAGAAAATATTTTTTTTGGAGGCAGTACAGTTGCCCCAGAAAATTGAACCGTAGCTCATTTGTGATTCGAATAGGCCATGATAGATAGTTTTCAGTGTGTTAAAGGGCGATATTTTCTTAAGAACTCGAATTGCATAACATTGTTTGGCGAGTTTCCCTTGTAGTTTGGCAATATGAGGTTTCCACTTAAGCTTACTATCTACCTCTAGACCTAAGAAAGTTGCTTGATCTGAAGTGTCAAGAACTACATTTCCAACAGAGATTTGTGGGTTTTGTGGTGCTGTGTATCTTGAATTATTGGTTTTGAAATGGATTATTTTAGTTTTTTCTGTATTAAGTGTCAGTTGGTTAGAGGTGAGCCAGTCATTTAAATCAACCATTGAAAATTTAGCCTTATCCTGGAGTTTAGATAGTGTAAAGACTTTGATAAGAAGACTGGTGTCGTCAGGGAACATAGTTACTTGAGTGTTATTTATATTTGCAGGAAGGTCGTTTATGTAAACAAGGAAAAGTAGGGGACCTAATATACTACCTGTGTGTCTCTATTTTTAAGCTATTTGGGGGTATATTTAGGGAAAGCACTTCAAGCGAGCTGCTATTAATGATCACGATTTGTTCCCTGTTGTTAAGGTAGGAACTAAACCAATCGTTTGCGATACCCCTGACTCCATAGTGGGACAGTTGAGCTAAGAGTAGCTTGTGATTAACACTGTCGAAAGCCTTGCTGAGGTCGCAAAAAATTCCTAATGCCTGTTTTTTTTTGCTAAGCGAGGTGCAAACATTGTCTATATATTCGAAGATAGCGGATTCAGTGGACTTTTTTTCCCTGAAGCCGTGTTGATTTTGAGTTAGTACGTCATTACTACAAAGGAAATGTCATAGTCTGGCATACATAACTTTTTCAATTATTTTGGAGAATGATTTTAAGATGGAGATAGGACGGTAATTGTTCGGCTCTTTTTCGTTGCCTTTTTTGAATAAGGGGAGTATTTTTGCAGTTTTATAGTAGTTAGGAAAAGTCCCAGATGAAAGAGAAGCATTACAAATGTCTGCTAAAGGCCTGTCTGCAAAATTTGAAACTTTTGGAACCTTTTGGAACCGTTTTAAGAACCGAAACGGCTCCAGAACCGAAACCCAAACCCTTTGAGATCAAATTTGTTGGACCTGAGTCGGAATCATAATGAGTTCAAGCAGGGATCCGAACCGAAATCAATAACGGTTCCAATTCCAAATGATTCTGATTTTTTTAAATATCGGTTCTGGTTCAGGTTCTTAATTATTTAAAATTATGGTTCTGGATCGGGTTCTGGTTCCAATGATATTTTGAATGACGGTTCTGGTTCTGGTTCTTGAAGCAATGAATTCAGGTTCCAGTTTCGGTTTCGGTTTCATGGATCAAAATTTAGGTTCCAATATCGGTTCCAACAAAATTAACAGTTCCAATAAAGGTTCCAATGCAAAATTAATGTTTTGAAGTTTTCCTTCAATTTTTAAATTACCGTACCTATCACGGTTAAAGAATATTATTTCCGTCGCTGGCTTGCTACGCCTTAATCAACTTCGTTTGGGGATTTATTAGTTAATTTTACTGATAAAAAAGTCACACCCACACTAGGTCCGTCACATCAATCCACACTCACAAATGATGGCCCATTTCTGATCACTGTCTTCTTCGAAGTGGCAAAAGTTGCCTGATGTTATCAAAATTTTTTACCTCACCTCACTCTTTCATTGCAGTGAAGTCTCTCAGTGCATCGTACTACGAAGATGTAACTCACTCTAAGCCACAGACGACTGAAATGTTTAATTTTTCCTATTGAATGAAATAACTTGGAATTTTTATTTTTCTGTTTCGAGGTTTTTGAAACCGTTATGAATTTGAGAGGAACCGATATTGTTTCGATCCTAATAGCGATTCCGGTTCCGATTCTGGTTCCATACAAAATTAAATTAGGGTTCTGATTCCGGTTCTGGTTCTCAAATTTTTTGAATAACGGTTCTGATTCCAGTTTTGATTCCATGAAAATAGGGGTTCTTTCGGGTTCCGGTTCCGGTTCGAATCCCTGAGTTAAAGTTCAAATCCCTGCTTTCAATTCTGTATCTTTTACTACTTGATTTAAATTATCAGAAAGAATTGCTGTTTCAATGTTTTGCACAATGACTATTGTGCTACATACTTCTCTACAGGGTGATTGGTTATCGTAATTTCAGGAAAGAGTAAGGACTTGCAGCAGATTTTGGAGAACCCACATGTTCGAGACATTCTGCAAGCTATAGACCGGTCTGCAAATCCTGGGGCGTCAATGCAAGCTGCAATGCAGGAGCCCATTTTTGTCGAGTTTGCAGAAGCGTGTTTAAAAATTGTGGAACCCACTAATGATACACTACAGCTTTTGTGAGTTAGTACAAAAATCAGCGTTTTAAATAGGTAGATATTACATATCACATGTTATCATTTTCTGTTTACTGGTATTTAATTACTGATTGATCTCCAAGTCATCTATTGAGAGTAGTATTCTTTGTAGGGAGTATATTATACTTACTCCAAAGGATACTAATGGACTAATGGCTAATGGACAGATATGAAAGATTGAAGATAGTGACTGACTCTCAAAATTATATACATTGCAAAAAACTGACAAATAAGTACAGTATTGGTAACTGTGCAATCTTGATCTGATGTTGGCAAATAAATATTCTTCTCTATTTAAATGATTTGTGTTATTATTTTAAAAGGTTGCGCAACCTTATAAGATTCAGGTGCCAGCACTTGCTATACGATTGAAAGTAAGCAGTTTGTGTGCGACTAAAGTCACAAGCATTGCACCGAAGAGCAGACTGACATTTTTCCGTGTTGGTTAGCCACCTGATTAAATGAGAGCAAGTCCTACCTACCAAATTTGTATTCAACTTCAGCAATGAATTGCTGCGGGCCATATAAAATGGCAATGGGACAGGTAGTTAAATTGTCTGCCCTTAAGAAATCACATGTTTTTTTTTATTTGTTACTTATCTGTTTGCAGTGTTGGGCTGAGAATAGATTGAAATTATTTTTGTGGTTAACATATTATGATTATCAATTTAGGTACCTACCTATGTTATCTATGGTTCCCTTGTACACTAAATTAGCCAACTTTATATATGAGGCACATTGATATGGAGAACATTCAAGGAGAGAATATTTTGTATGAGGTGGTAAGAGTTAAGTTATATTTCCCAATCAAATTTAAAAAAAAAAAAAATATATATATATATATATATATATATATATATATATATATTTTTTATAAATTATCATAATATGGCTAATTATAAGTGTATAATGAATACCTATCAACAATGTATAGCTACAAGACCAGCAAACAAATCTCAAGAATTTATTCTGTTATCTTTTCATGATTCCAGACATGAAAGGGAGTATGTCTCAAACTGCTTACCTACAAAGTTATTCATAATATACTTCTACCAACATAATTTGAATTATGCTCGATTTGGATTATGGATACCTAGTTGTTCTTTAGTTGAACCTGTGGTTAAACTGCATTTTGCCATGTCATCTAATACATTGCTTGATGCTTGTTACAATATGTAGATCTGACAGTATACCTACCTAAGTAACATGGTGACATTGTTATGCAGTGGTTATAAATTTTAATTGCAATGTTTCTCAACGTCTTCATCAATCATCAATTACGTTCATCACCGTAGGAGGGGCAATCACGGTAGTCTTAAATCTAACTGATTCTTTAAGAATTTACATTATACTGAATCACAACATTAGCTGTACTGTAGGTACATACTTATTAAAATAAGCTGCACAAGTCAAAATCAGGATTACAACTAGCTTCATGTTTTGGTCTTAACCATGGTTGAACTGCATTCTTTCAGGAATACCTTCTACAATTACAGATACTGGCCTAGGTTTCCTACTTTTCTGAAGTTGTTCTTGTCCAGCTAAGATAAACACTATAACTCAGTCTTCTTGTGAGCGGGAGATGCTACGTAACTATCGAGTTTCACGTCTAAGCGCACATTATCAAGTTCTTCAGCCAGAGCCAAGTAGCGTTTTCTGACGTGGAAAGCAGATGCTTTTGGCTGCCTAGCCCGGGTAAACAGCCCTTTTTTGTTGCCTCCAACTCGAGTATAGGCTGTTAACAGAAGTAATGAAGACATGTTTAAAATATATAGTATATTCACAGTTACTATATTATAAGTTGTAACATTAGCAACAGCCATTGCCTACACAATTTCAGCTCCAGGGAAAATGAAGCATTTACCTTGATCTGTTTTGAAGTCGGCAAAGTTCCAAATCATCTCTCCTATGAAGAACCCTTTTTCCCGTAAATTATCAAATGCCTTAAAGTGCTCCGACAAAAGTTCAACCTGGTATTCTTCGGACCACACAAACTCGGGCAGCTGCAAGAAAAGTTGCACAAGCCAGTGTTCATCAATTCGAAGAGCAAATCGAAAATTCAATCGTGTCGTCTAGGGAACAAATTGCTTCTTTCAGGAATAAATTATTCATTCAAAATGTGCTTTGTTGTTGTTGTTCATTGTGATTTAAGTTGTTGTCAGGGGCGTCGCTAGACATTTTTAAGTGGCGTACTCGAGCACCACTAAATATCAATTGAGCACCCCCAACTATTTCCCTGTCAATATTATTGACAATACTTTTTACTAGTGGTTTTATTTATTTTTTGTCTTTCCCATAAATGTATTGTTACTGGTATTGTCCTGTAGGTAGGTAGTCATAATCACCTACTCTGGTGGGAACAGCCAATCACATGCAGTTAAATTCAATTGTTAAAAGTTAAAGCGTTGGATTTTAATTACATTCAGCATTAGATTAATTTAACCGAAGTATTTTTAAAAGTATGGCCAAAAAATGTTTAATAACGCACTGTTTTTAACTATTGACGAGTGCACCAAAAGGCAGAAGTGCAATTGTATTACCTTCGATCAAAGCCTGCCTTGATCGAAGGTATTAATTGTAAATAACTTTTATTAAACTGGCATATTTCTAGGTATGCTCCAAACGGTATTTATGTATTATTTTATACTTTTATTGGAGCGTGTACTTCATTTGAAAATTTGAATTTTTCTGTTTACAGCTAAACTGGAAGTTGAGAATTCGGAATTTTGGAATTTGATTTGGCCAGCTGGAATCTGCTACAGAACTTAGCACCCCCCCCCCCCCCCCCCCTCCATCAAAAATCTCTAAAGCAATGCCACTGGTTTTTGTGTGGAATGGTAATTTAATACAAATTACAAACATGGGATAGGTCATTATATCCTACCAGATGAAGGCCCTCCATGGTGTCAGCTCCGTATTCCATCATGATGATGGGCTTGTTGTACTTTTTAAACCAGTTTAGAGCCTCCTCTTCGACGCGAATGCGAATGGTGTCTGTTTTGCCAGGGTTCGTGTACCACCCATTGTACCGATTGAAACCTATCACGTCCAAGTGTTGGCCCTGAGAAAACACAAAAAAGGGTTTTAAACTGAATCAAACCATTACTTGAAAAGTGCAGTTGTCTTCTTTTTTTCGTATGAAACTTATTTATTTTGGGTACAGGAACCGTACTGGGTTATTATGGTAGTTAACAATGGAGTTTGTACTCACAACTTTGTCATCATTGACGGTTTGAGCCAGGGCTGACGTTACTGGTCTGGAGAGATCTAGTTGCCTGACATGATTAGCAACAGCCCTGAAATCAGATCTATTTTAGTGAAAAACTCAACACCACAGTTATGACACAACAGTTGAAAATGCTTCATATTTATAGATTTTTTGTTATCTTGTTCCTTTCGGCAACTGGCACCTGCCAGTTGTGCAGTGTTTGTATTTCTTACAAGACCTGACAATGCCAGCACTGGTGGGTGCCTACCAACTACCTACTCACTCAAAATAGGGATCGGCTTGGGCCAATTGCGTCCTTGCTTCGTTCGCTATTGACCACATCACTACGCTAGGGCGATTCTTGTCCCTCCGAATCAGTTCACTGAGCGAATCCAAGTGTTTCTTCAGGAGCCCCTCAGAGTAGTTCCTGTATCCAATTTAAAATATAAGCTATGACTTTCAGGGATGCTCTCCGATACAAATTGAAATCATAATATAGCATGGATGGAAAAAATACAACCAAAACTGAAAGACTTTGTTCTGCTAGAAGACAAGAGTTAAATATCTTGTTGAACATACTCTGTATTGTATTGTATTTTATTTGGCTGCTGACAAGTTACATAGTAATTGTATGGGCCTTATAGAATAAATTTATATGTGGAGTACCTATAGTAGTGATATTCTCAATTCTTAATTAGATACAAACAATGGTAATGATAATATTCAAAGGTAATAATAATAGAGATAATTTGTAGTACCTGGTATAGTACTAATAATAATGGTAACTAATAATAATAATGGTAATGGTAGTGATGACTAATGATATGATTGTAGGGGTTATAATGGTATTTACTCTGTATTGACGCTGGGGCATTCGTCGATAATCATGATTCCTTGCTGGTCTGCAAAGTCCATGATCTCTTCGGCGTAAGGGTAGTGTGACGTTCTGTATGTGTTTGCTCCAATCCATTTGATCAGGTTATGATCTTTTACAATTAGAGGGTAATCCAGACCCTTTCCTCGAATCTAAAAAAAATACGTTCAATCCCTTCGTAGTCTTAAGGTCGACTGTTGTACATGAAAAATTACTTTTGCGTCCAACAAATTCCTTACGTCCGAATCTTCGTGTCTGCCAAACCCTCGGATGTATATCTCTCTTCCATTAATCAGAACAGTTTTATTTGTCCACTGGATCTTTCTAATTCCTATAGGAAGTCTATATATATCCTCTTTCGACCATTGCGTTGATGACAACCTGACCTGTAATCAACAATATCAGTTCTCTGAAGATTTTATCGTTTTGGCCATTCCCACATCTATCTCGATAGGTAAAGGATTAATTGTAGTCACATGCTTCCATACTTCAAAAACATACCTGCAAGGTGTACAAGTACCCTGGATCCGGGTCCATTAAGTATGGCCACCAGAGACGTGCAACTGGGATTTCCAGAGTGCCTTGGAAGAGTCCTGTTTCAATATCCCGGATCACGAAGTTGCCTTCCCGGTCAAGAAGGTCAACCTGGCACAGCGGGAGCTCGTCACCATCCAGGAAACCCGCAATGCTCACGTTGTACTCGATAATGCCTGCCAATGCGGTGCGCCATGTGTAAAGTTATGGATTACAATGAAATGAAGGGGCAAAAATCGGCATCCAATTCAAAGTGTTTGGGGCTGCTAGAAAAATTCTAAATACCTATACAGGTGTGTAGGTAATAAACTAGGGAATATTGATCATTTGTACTCGCTTTCTGGGAAGAGGAGTGGTGAGGTACAAGCCAATAGAATTCAGCAGGAAAACTTATTCCTGGCTTATATTGAATGTAAAGGTTGACACTCAATTGCAAATGAGGCGGCTTACCCATGTCACCCACTATGTCGGTGTGCACGTTGATGTCGTCGATGAAGATCGGAGGAGTCGTGTACAGATACACGGGCCTGTGAATACCCGCATAGTTGAAGAAGTCGAAGGTGTACGTCTGCACCACCTTCGGCCCGGTGTCACTGCAAAGGTATGGGTCCGTGGTCAATGTGGGCAACAGGGAAATTCATGTCCATGCATTGCCAATAATTTACCCTCGTGCACATTTGGAAATAGTACTGCTACAATGTAGTACAATGTAGTGAAAATAAAACTGCTCTGCTACCTATAAAATTTAACAGCCCATTTAAACTGTTGTTGTTGAAGAAAATCAACAAACGAAATTAAATTTTGATTCCTCGGTTCATTTCTGCTAGCTGCTGCGCAAATGATAGTGATAACCACCCAGTGCAATTCCCAGTGATATTTGCCCCACCCCTTGATAATAATTCAAAAATAGAAAACCGTACTGTCTCAATTGAAGGTTGGGTCATGATAATTAAAAACACTATAATCATAATATTGAAATGAATTTAAAGATCAGAATGTGGGTGGTGGAGGGGAGGGGGGGGGGGGGTCAATGGTCAAATTACACCAATTAACCATCCTCATGTTTATATTCGAATGTGGTGCAAAAACTTTCCGAAATCCAACCAAAAAACGAATCATTTTGTGTTTCGGCAGATTTCGGTAATCAGTTTTATTTGGTAGAAATTGACTCATTGCTTCTCCTGTCCCCCCCCCCCCCCCCCCTATTCTCTTGCGGGTGGCTGTCACTCAAACCATGGACAAGAGTCAAATTTATTTTTATACTTCACATTATTTGATCGACATTCGGCAATATGCATAATCAGTGGCGGCTCGTGAGTGTTTTCCTCGGAGGGGCAGCCATTGAATTTCATATACCCCCCCCCCCCCCCCCCCCCCCCCCCCCCCGGCTCTTGGCACCCATCGCAACTTCCGTAACAATATACATTTTTCGACACCATTTTCCGTGGTGCTGAGAAACGGTGTTGCCTGCCATCCGCCGTTATTTGAAGCGTTCTGGTTTAGGATGAGATTCCTGAACAAACAGTTTTGTATTGAACGCTCGGTGTTCTCCAAAATGCATTTTATTGTGCCTCCGTCGCAGACACATTCGAAGTTTTTATGTGCATCGCTCTGTCTCTCTCGCTCTCCGTTCGCAATCCTCGGCACATCGCCGATGCACCGCCCGCGGCGAGCCCGCAGCTTGCCGAAAGTGGCCGAGGGTACCCGAGGGCAAAATCTCTGCTGCCCTCGGTGGACTTGCGAGCGACGGCGAGCGGCTCGCGTTCAAGGCCATTTCCACGCACTAATGGCTGGGCATGCAGGGCGGCCGCGCTTGCCGCCCCGAGCGAGGAGGGTTGCGTCCAGGGTGAAGGCAGCAGACGTGCGGTGCTCGGGCGCTACCAAAACGTTTCGTTGCATTCGGCAGCTCGTGCCGTCAGCGCGACGCAAATGGCGTGATAGTTCTTAGCGAATAGCGAGCTTTAATAGTTACAACCAATATTTACACGCAACAAATTTTAAGAACAATTAAAATGAACACAACATTAAATATTTGAATTATAATATTATTATTTTATTCTGTCAAATTTCCAGGGGGGGCTGCCGCCCCGCAGCCCTCCCTCACGAGCCGCCCCTGGCATAATATTTTATACATGTTTACTTATGGAGAAAATAAAATAAAATAAACAAACGAGACTGCTCACGTCTGCAGTTCTTTCAGCTGGCCCTGGGGGATGGTCTTGTCGAGCAGCGTGTTGTCGACAGCCACCGTGATGAGATTCTTCGTGCCGTACTTTAGCACAGACGTGATTTCCGCCTGGAAGGGCAAATGCCCAATCTCATGGCTCACTACCAGATTGCCGTTGATCCACTGAAATCACCGGGAATTAATTTAGATTAATAAATGTTCCAAGGGATTCATGAGGCAGGGGTGGGTACTTGGGTCGATATTCTAATTGACTAAATGGTATAAATGTTGCGGTGTGGGTTGCAGAGCAGACAAACAGTTCTCTCTGGACGAACATGCACAACAGTTCTTGCGGTGCAGTGTGCGAGGATGCAGAGCATCTTGTTAGGTAAGGCGGTAACTCCAAGCAGTGCTCAAGGTCACAGAGTTAAGCAATATGCTGCGCATGGCAGGGTGCTGGATAGGTGGCCAGAGCATAAATTACTAGGCCGTCGGACTTTCTGACAGTGTTGGACTTTCGGACTTGTGAATCATGTCGGGCTTAAAGACATGGGTCGGACTTTCGGACAGCACCGGACTTCTAGAACATCTTGCCCGTATAGCGTAGCCAGGGTCTGGTTAATAACCCCGGTACTTGTAGGTACTGCAGAGCAAACACCGGAAGGCACAGGGGGCAGAGTTGGATATGCCCACTAGGCGATCGCGCAAATGCCCGAAGGGCCGGTAGAACGGCTGGGGGCCGCCCTCGTGGTCCGAGACAAAAGGAACAAACTTTGTTCGGAATGGGTTTCATGGCCATTCCTATGGAAAAGGAACGGGTGACGTTTTAGGAATGGACTTTTTTTTGGAAGCAGGTGCCGACTTTTTTTCTAAATGCCCGGACTGGTTTTCCCCCCTATCCAACCCTGCTAGGGGGCGCTAGAAAACGTGTTTTCAGACGTAAGGACTTAGCCCAGCCTCGCCTTTTGGACAGTTTCGGATGGATTTGAATTTTGGACTAATGCTTTGGGCCGGGCTTGAACGTATACTTTGAGGCAGGATTACGGACCGGACTGGGCTCGCGACTGGTTGGACCGCGATTAGGCAGAGGGAAAACCAACAAATTCGAACCAGTTGCATCCCCTTATCACCAGACACAACATCACCCTACCTTACATTGGAAGCCACTATATACCAGTGTAGTGGTTATTTTTCCTTTCCTTTCTCCTTTATCCTTTTGATATTTACCGCAAGCAACACCAAGTGATAAATTATGATAAATTATACCATCATAGTACAAGAGTACAATCCGTACGCTTGAGACGAGAGTCTGATCATGTAACATTACAAGAGCATTACTTAATCTATACGGTATTTAACACTACACCACCATCACCGCACCTTAAGTCACAAAGAGCAGGTATACTTTTTTACTTGTGTCTTCATTCTGCAGTACAGTAAGTGACAAAACCGTCGCACCGCCCCCTTTCGAGCATTTCGAGAAGTCTTGCTCACCACTTCCGCCGCGTAGTTGACGCTTCCGAATCGCACCCAGACGCGCAGTCCCTGCGTGCGCCAGGCGTCGGGGACGAAGAACGTCCTGTCGTACCAGACGACGCCCACGTGGTCCCTGAGCTCCTTGTCCAACGTGATGTCGTTGTAGCTGGCCGGTACCGGCATAGGGATCGTCTGCAAGAACAAGAACGACCACCCATTGGAGAATGGTGCATTGGCTGGCGTGGTTGATGACTTACGCGTATTTGACAGATCGCAGATGCAGATCATCTGTTAGAAAGATCGCCAGCGATCGCCAGGTCAATTGGCACCGTAAAAGGAGTTATTCAAGGTTCAGTTTTCTTTTCTCTCTCGTTTATTGCAGAATTACCTGCTGCCTTCTTCGATCCCTTCACTTCAAAATCTGCCCATAAAACAGTCGCTAACATCAAAGTCAACTTATGTCTGACAATCGGCAAGGAAAAAATTAATCCTCGACGTTGTTTATCAAAATATAGGCAATACGGATTTCAGCGGGATCTTGAATTTAATCCAGGCCAGAAAAGGGTGTATCATGAGGTTCGTGGTTTCAGGATATAAGCGTAGTCTAAAATGCAGCATCTGTAGAATAACCTATGACCATCTCATTAATTTGTGCTATGACTATGTGCCTGTCAATCGGACCGTTCCTCGTCGTGCTGGTCTGGCCACACCAATTGGTCGCTACTAAACATGGGAGTCGTTTCTCTTTGTTTCTAGTGGTGGCCGTCGTGATTAATTAGTCTGCCACTTAAACACTCCTACTTAAGCAGAGTCGTGTTCCGAACGGCATTACACTTTTTGTCGTGATTTGTAAGTTATGATAGGTTCATAATTTTCCTATGTCCTCGCAAAACTCGCTGCATCATCACAGGAGCATGATCATGGGATACTCCTATATAATATATACTATATATATATATATATATATATTGCAATAGAAATTTCATAAACATACTTCGTTTCCGATTAACAAAATCTAGTGAGCATTTTCGTAACACCTATTTTCGCGCGAACTTTCTGTCTAAATTTATACGCGTGCGTTCTCTTCCAACCCATCGACTGCATTCTTCTGTTTGACCACTGCCATTCCGCTATCACCTCGCAACACTTCCCTAGAATCAAAATTATTTGGTGGGGAAGGGGGGGGGGGTAAAGGGCAGTATTCCCCTTCATTTATTCTGTCCTTGTTTTGGTTCTTTCTATGTCCTTTATTATATTGTTTTGAAATGATATGCTTTGAACGCGAACTGCACATTGTTACAAATAAAAACTCAGCCGCATAGGTATTGATTTGCTACAAAATAGATACAATTACTTATGATGACCCCTCTCTCTTCTCTACGTATCTCATCCTTCTTTACACTTCTACAATTTTCACTCTCTAAACTCCCCCTCACACCCCAAGATCAAAATCTCTTTTCCCCGGCTCCTGAGTCACACGTACTTACGTCTTTGAGTTCCCGAAGGTACCAGTTGTCCCGAAATCCCATCAGCGGATCGGCGGTCGGTGACCTGCGAAAGTTCCAGACGCCGTCGAGCGAGCGCACATCTCTGGACTCTGACTCCCTGGGGAAGAGCATTCCCCCGCTGGCGGTCTGGCCGGTGGTCGCCGGGAACAGTGGCAGCATCAGCCACAGGAGCAGCATGGTGGTTGTCAGCAAGCACCCTGCGACCCGGAGAGCCAGACAATGTCTTAAAAACGCCGCACTCAGGCTGTGGTAGCAAGTGCTCGCCAAACAGTTCATTCTTGTAAATGCATTTGCCGACTGTGTGCTTTGCGAGTGGAAACAATCGGGATATTATACATTTTTTTGATAAAAAGCATGTAAACTGAACCATAAATAACGAAAATGATAAGGAGATAAAGGGAAGCGTTTGGGAGAGGTTAATTATGTGACTGACTACCTTTCCTGCTTGCGATATAACTAATTGTAGGTATACCATCCATACTTATGTTTATTTTTTATTTTTTATTACCATGTTGTTTTCTTTAATTTGATTGCACTGCATTATACCTATATAGGTACCCAAAGGTTAGAGCTGGAATATAAAATCAACTGCACTTGTCTCTAGATTGTAACCATGTGTGGAGGATGGTGCGAAACGTATAGGTTCGAAATTCGAAATATCTGCTCCCGCACATTTGGAATAACTGTTTTAGGTAGATAGTTATGTTGTGTCCATTTATTATATTTGATCAATTTTAAAAAAGTCAACGCGATATGACGAGCCCGAATACTTTGACAAAATCTTTGACTATTTATATTTGGACCGAAATTACAATAACCAGACAAGAAATTATCCACCAGAAAACTTGTTATCTCCATAGTCACAGCCAATCTCTAAACGTAAATGTTACAAAATCGCTAGGCTGCCTAGAGATTTAGTAACTTTTACGTTATGCCGTTATCGGTTCTGATGGATAAAATTCCTATTGTTGTCCATGTAAAATTTTTAACTTTGTAACCGAGAACGGCAAAGTCAGAGTTACAAAATTGAGGTAAACCTCAATTTTCAAGTTATGTATAGATAACTTCATATCTAGACATTGTAATTTCGGTCCGTAGGAACGTTGCTTTACATCGGTTTCTCGTACAACAACAAAGAAGTAGAAGGAAGACGAAGCTGGAAATTTGTGCAGCTGGCAGCAAAACCGGGATACGAACCCGGGACCATCCTGCTTGCCGGGCAGGTGCCATATCAACTGTTTTAAGCATCGATCATGATACTTCCAGAAAACCCATTAATTAAAGCTACAATGATATCTCTTTTTATTCATGGTCACTCACTATTAAGTTTGTATACGTATTCGTTTAAAAACAGATACCTTTGGAAATTTTATGCGAGGTACACTCACAAATTACTTCTTGTTATGGACGAACAATACACTATTCTGTGATAGCTCCTGGCTAATTATTGATAAGCACTTACCATAATGGTCCTGTGCGCAAGAGTTTTATATGAAATTTTGACATAATCTCAGAATTATGTAGGTACTTCACTTCGAACTTATAATCTAAAAGTTAATTCTAAGGAATGTTTTTTTTCAAATTTTTGTGCTGTCACCTTAAACGGTAATCACTTAAATGCGAACACCTCGCGTGCTGTGCAACGGATCGAAACTCGCCAATCACTTTAGTTGATAGTTGACAAACGGCAGCAGGCCAGCCGACGAACCCAACTGATTGATTTTCACTGATCGCCGGAAGTATGCTACCACACATGAGAGTTTTCTGCAATGTGAATTATATCCAGCCTCTGTCACATGTGTCTGCCGATAGAGAGAGCGCGCGACGTTGATAATGATTTTTTTCGATTTAGGTTGGTTGTTTGTTTCCAATAATAATATTATCACGTCGCAGGTATGCGATCGCATCGCATTTTAGAGAAAGCGTAGAACAATGCGCTCGGCCGCACCAATAAACCTATCTCCGTGTTGTGCGTGGGCGGCAGGTATATGGAATAGGTATAATCGTTCGCGAACACTCCAGATAACCTCAGATTTATATCTCGCATAAAACATAAAACACAAACAAGATAAATTGAATGCGAAAACTTACAAGACACGGCATGGTGTGCAATATGCAGGTAGATGAAGCACCGGCGCCTGCTGCTCAATGAACATTATGTATTAATTATCCTTAGGGAGAGAAGGAATCATGAAACAAAAGTAGATTAAGACGATCGGGTTAAATGTCAAACGCTGATACGAATTAACAATGCGAAGGTCAATGGTGTCGAAAAGAAACTTTTAAAAATGTTTGGAAATCAATCGTTCCTAGTGCCCAGCTGTGCCGGCCTAATCGAACACGAGCCGTCAGTAACGCATCTCCACGCATCTCTGCTCCGCGCGGCAGAGAATTTCAGAATATTCTTTCAATGGACACAAAAACATCTAGAGCGCTCAACCCGTAAAAATCCGTTAAATTAAAAACGCCCACGATACGTGACCAACGCTTTTGGACAAAATCATCCAACTCCATGTGAAATTTCATATATAGATATACGGGCTGTTCCACCGCTTATACGGCAGTGCTGTAAATAGTTAGTGCGCTCTTTGATGTGCTGTCGTCGTTGAAAACGTTTGCCCAACGTTCGGTGGTACGTCACATGCAGCACTTAGCAGCATCGGCAAGCCACACGGCAGCACGCATTGCTTGCTCCGAGTCAACACGTACTTGTGAAAATCGCGCGAGTTTTCCAGAGTGGTCTCGACCGATCGAGTGTGTCCCGTCAAGGTCGTTCGGGATTCGCGGACCAGAGCGCGGACTAAAGCATCGACTCTAAAGCACATGGACTAAAGCGTGGACCAAAGTGGCCGGATCCCCGACGCGGACGGGCGCGGGCGCTATTGCCTTGCCATTGTCACGCTCGCATGCGGCAATCGGTGCAAGGTCGGTCTGTCGTGCACCTTGCACTTGTCTGCATTGCCTTCCTGCTCCTGCATCGACCTAACGACGGGGACCGTCGGCGACAACCGCGAATGAACACCTCTTGTCTATATACTTATTTCGACTGTTGTATATGTCGCAATGTTTATAATATTATATTGTTTAATATTATGGAATATCGACGTTCGAAACCGGTTGCATAAAATGGAACTGAGAAAATAAAAACAGGAAAACATCAAGCATCAAGCATCAGTCTCCATTGTAAATCCGGATATATCATATTGATATTGATCTGATCGAAGGTGGTGGGCCCAGCCCATGGGCCAGCTTGGCTTTGTTAACTTATAAATAGGAATTACCTTCTAATTGCACCGTTAAATATAAGTTTGCAGTTCCACAGAAAAGACAAATATTGTATTCAAACCTGCGATTATCATTATATTTTAACAGATTACTTATCAGTAGTCACATGGGCCAACAAACTCTGATTTGAGGCTCCGGCCCTGGAAAAATGATGCTAGAAGTCGATACAACTCTTCGTCTGTAGAATATTAATCTGACGGCATGACAAAAGCACGTCTGTTTTGCATGTGCCTTTCCATGACCTTTGTCTCGCTCTCGACAAAGCACGTGGTCTCGTACTCTTCCAAACAAGTTCCCTCATAAATGAAAGGGAATCACATCAGCTCCGAATGGAAAACTTTTTCCCCCTTTCTAAAATCACCCACCACCAAGGGACTCACCCGCACCATTACCACTTTTTCAACCCGAATGCATGGCCAATGCATCCTTCCAGTTTGTCCAGACTCACCAGAAGCAAGCATTGTACCAATGTCGACGTCCCGTCTGCGGATGACTGGAGAGCTCTCGGCGCCCGCCGAAGGTGCAGGTCTGGGAGTGGTGGGTCCTGACGACCGACTGAGAGTCCGACACTGCGAGGAGGTGCGTTACCGGTCACCGGGCCTGGCCTGGCCGGGCCCCTCTGGCCGGCGAGCGGCCACCGCCGAGACGCGGCTTGCGGTGTGATGCCAATCAACGTCCCCCTCAAGGTAATCGGGATCAGCAACCATCGGACGCCCCCAGCGGTCAAGGCGGCTGCCGCTATAAACGTTTCTTCGCATTTTTTGCTTATGTGTCGGGGGAGGGCGGACGGAATCAGTATAATTATGTGTTTTTAGTTATACTTTGCATGTTTCAAATGGTTTTTGTGCGATGTGGTGCGGTGTGATGGATATCTGCATGTATAATAAGCCGGATGGTGGGAATCCTGTTTAGCGAATGATCTAATCTAGGTTCATAGTCCGCTGCTCGTATAAGTAGGTATAACAGTTGCCGTTCAAATATTTAATTCCACTACATTGTGGCCGGTGGCGTGGCGGGAATTTCATTTGCAAATCGTTGCAAATATAAATTCATGGCATACCTATGGTATTGCATTACAGTCATGAGCAATTGAAACAGCGTGTTAATAAAGTGAGAAAACATCCGGTGAACAGTGCTGTTCATATTTTGGACAATGGCTTGCTTAGACCATAACAGGTTGTTTGATGGTGAACGTGTCCCCAAATGTTAGGTCCATGGAAGGCGACCTGACGTGCATTTGCGCCCAACTTGCTACTCCAAATCAAGCGATAGAGCGGCGATTCCGATCGCAGGTGGCCATCAATGATAACTCGGACAATGCACGTAAGTGTAGACCACAGCCAGCCGACTTGTGCACATAACCAGTAATAATAAGACAAATGAATGGCGAGAAGCGAGGGAAAACCCCGATGCCAGGCGCGAATCAATTGTATGGGTAAAGGATTTATAAATATAATTATCTGTCTGTCAGCGTACACTTTTGTGGTTGCGCCGTTAACAAGCGATCTATACCTATACCGTGTAGTGAACTGACTGTGCAATCATTGCACCCTCGAGTGGTGCAGAGTTCGATGATCTTCTTGATGATGATCTCGATGTTCGCAGAAATATGCGTGATTACAAAGAGGATTGTATATATAGTTTCAAAGTTTCCGTGAGGGTTAAGCGTGTAAAGTGGAGGTTTGGTGTACTTTTGGTATTTAGCTACTTATTTCCATATCATCGCGAGAAAGGAGGGGAATTTTATTTTTTGCCAGTGCCTCCTCAATGCCGCTTGAGCAGTGAGCTGCCAAACACATGTGCGATTATAGCCACCATTATGCCCATGGCATTAGAAATAAGTTTCGGACCTGGTTTCACAGAGGTTTCCAAAATTCTATAGTAACCAGAGGAGCTTATAATTTATTGTACTCGTGTCTACTTGTCCTATCTTTAGCCAGTTTTGAGTTACAACCCTTGAGGAAACCTATATGTGTTACGAAACGTCGGGAAAACATTATTACAAAACAATATTTTTTCATTTTTATGAAACATTATTTTTATGTAGCATTCCAAATTCCCAGGTTGAAATATCCTTTTCGAGGCCAGGGGAGCTCTTTGAGCTGGCACAACCCTTCTACATGCTGAGGTGATAATGGAGGCAAGTGGCCCCTGGCGCTGCTGGGACGCAAAGACGGGGGCACACGCGTGAACGTTTTCGTCCATTCGATGCGTTTGTAAAACGTCTCATTTGAATAGTCAAATCGTTTGCCTTCCCATAACGGGTAATGTATAAATGTAAACAAAGCGTCAAAGCGATGGCTATAACAAATCTCGAAATATTTAAATCTATTGCAATCTGCATTTCAGATATGTCATGCTATAAAAAGTGGGGGTAGGTCATTGGCATGAAGTCTTCAATGTGTATGTGTATACAGACTTCAGTGTACCATCCGTCTCTGGATGAAGCCTAACGCAATTGTTCAAGTTCACTGACCAAACATTAATAACCGACGCGCTAACAGCCAAAGAAAATCCACATTGGAAAAAAACTTATTATAATAATTCATTATACACATCTTCAGCTCCAATAGAGGATGAATGGTTTAGAAGGTTATTCCCTCCTGCAGCCCGCGGCTTTTTTGAATTTCATTACCTCGTTCAAATACTGCAATAACTCGTAACCCGAGACGCGGTGCACAGGCAGTGGCTATCGACCTGTGGGAAAACTACACCTGCGTTTTTCTGGTCGCCGTTTTCCGGAAGCTGGCGGGAAGATTTCGCCTTTATCGGCCGCGTTTCCTCTGTCCAGCTGAGGCTCCATTGACAACCATAGAAGCTCTCTCAATGCTAAAATGGAGAAAGGGGTTGCGGGAACTGGAATGAAACTCGAGAATGATCATGGTTTTCACACATGCAACAATCTGACTACACTTTTGGTTGTGGTTGGGTACGATTCTCGGTCACCTTCGCAGCTGAGTAATACCTAAACGATAAGCCTTAAACCATTTAAGACTGGACATAGGTGTTTTCATGTAGTTGAAATCCTGAAAATTGCTAGGAAACTTCCTCCAACAAGCGTCTCCAACTCCCTACAAGATGTCCTGCAGGTCATAGAGATGGATACATTTTATGGCACCATGGACGGATACAGATCTGGAACGGACGTAACAAGTGCGGCTATCAATGGTGGACACAGTCATTCGATAGCACAAACGAGTATTTTTGTAGTTTACCCCTCTTCGCACCCTTCCACGGCGACATTCGAGCCATCAGAGCAATAGGAAACTAGTCCATCTATTTTTTTATTTGTTGTATTATTTATTATTATTGTTATTATTATTTATAAACCATTTATTAGAAGACCCTGTTTGTATTTTATATATTCTGATAAAAATTTCACTGTAGCAACTGACATTGCCATTGTATAGTGTACCCTCGGGAGATGAAATGCTAGACCGGGCGCATTTTGTGCCAAACTAATTGCTTAGATGAATTTCGAGCTTAGGCAATTATTCGGCACTTGAACGACGCTCTTTGAACATCACAGATCTGACGAGTCTATTCTTTTTCTGTTGAAGTATACTTAGTAGTTAGTAAGGAAGTTTGGACAAATGTGCAAATAGCGCCTGAAGTCTAACCAAACACACTGTGTTCTAAAAATTTTTGCTTCTGGCAAATTGCAAGTCAATGCGAAGTGGTGTTTACAATTGCCAAGATGCTTTTGAAATTTTAAGCAAAGTAACGTCTGAAGTCTGAGTGTGAGTCTTGGGGAGACTAAATTTAACCACCCACTGTCTGCGGAACAGGTCGGGTCGGAAAGTTGTATATATTTGTCTGTTTTCGTCATTTTTAACTTAGCACAAAATGTTGGCATTTCCGGCGTGGCCTGCGCTCACCGAGCATTCAACCGTGCGACGCTTTATTGCAATGAACATCAATGTGTGCCATTTATTTGTTAATCATGCTCGCTTGTACTAAGTTGTACGGCCGATCCTGGGCAGCTGGTAGACATTAGACTGGTACCAACACTAATTCTTGGCGACTTGGGAGCCTGGCTGCGGCTGGGATGATTCATTCGCGCGCAGTGTGCGAAAGGCCCCCACCGGACAGCCGAGGTTGCAGACAAATTGGCAGAGCGATCTGCCTGGGCATGACCGCAGCCGCCGACCGAACAGATGATTGCGAGAGGCTGATCGTCTTCGCTCGCCGCAAATCACCGTTGATTGTGTGAATAAATTTCGAAAATTGTTTGAAAAGTCGCATCTGGTTGGTTTCGCTCGCTTTTAAACGACTCTTATTTACCTGCCGAGACGGGAAAGCTATTCGAAATTGAATTTCACGTCAATTATTTGTGTCGTTATGGTTGAATCGAAAACACAAAAGGTCGCTTGAAACGCTCAGCGGGTGGTTACACATCCCCACGTTTTTCGTTTGAAATTTAATTCGAGAATAATAAATTTTAATCAGTCGTCGTAAAAACAGCTGTGACTGGAAATTGTACCAAACAGTGATCAGACAATAATTTATCGAGTCAACAAGCATCACCCATAACTCGGACTGAATTTAGATGGAAAGATAACCTCGAAGTGTCCATGCCAGCTCGATCGCGTGCTGCGGGTTGCATATGCGCCAAGATTACAGGAGCACCTAATCTAAAGACAATAATTTTCCAATAAGAGAAGAATACATCTAATATATCAGTAATATGCTATTGTTCGGAGCACGCGAAAGGTTAGGTAAATCGATGACATGAAATGTCTAGCACGGGTAGGTACAAGCAACTCGGGCACGTCGCGTGCTCGCCTTCCATTTCGGGACCCAGTTGGTAATTGACAGAAAAAGTCCGTGGACGTGGAGGTTGTTTTACCTTAAGGGCCGACAATGAATATAGCCTGGGGATATCATTGTGCTGAAACTTTGTTCCGACCTAGTATATGCATTTTCATTAGGCATCCTCTAAGAGAGTACTTTACGGTTACGACATTGCTGAAAGTATCGATTTTGCGGATCAATTGTGTGCTGTGGACAGATACTCATGGACATGACGGTCGGGTTTTATGGGCTGCTAGCTGTTTTACCGGCAAGACACATGCAAGCGCAGGGGGCCAAGGATAGGGAGGATGGTTTGGTTACGAGGACTCTCGCCGAACGTATTTAATGCTCATTGTCGATGACATCCCGATGACATCCTTATGGGTATCAGGTTTCCATTGGAGAGATCCTCAAAAATTAGATCCGCAAGTCACAAAAATCAATCATTAATGTAACAATGCTAAAATATGTATTGGTATGACTTTATTATCTCTTAATCACATCCAGTTAGTTCGGTCCTGCACAGCTTTATCGGCACCGATAAGTAATTACACTTGTGATCGTGGGCAAGGATATATAGTATTGCCACCTAACTTATATTGTATTATTTATGTACAATTCAACAGAAAAAATCATTGCATTCCGTCATTTTCAAACTTTTGGTTCAATGCCCTTTTATACCAGAATAGCCTATCGATAAATCCAAGTCCATTCGAATGTTTTATACTTCATGCCTATAAGCGTTATCACACAAGAGCGAACCAACTTCGACTTTTCGGTAATAAGTATTACATAAACGTGGTTCCTATGCGTTGTATAGTTCTAAATCTAACGAGGGATGCGATAAAACGTAATGTGGCGTTGCCGACGCCGACGCCGACGTCGACACCGATGCCGACGCCGCTTTGGGGCGCTGGACGCAATGCCTCGGGTGTCCCAAGGCGTTTGGCTGTCTGTCAGTCTGGCACTCTTTGATTTTGAAGCCCTCCCACATGAGAGACGATACTCAAAAGAGTGCATTCTCCAGAGATCCATTCTGGCAGGCGTCAAGCTACTCGGGTCACACTCGGGTAGAGGCGTCGATTCTTCCAGATCGAAGGCGGCGTCGGCCTGTGGCAACTCTGAGCGAAATCCTCATCTCACCTCGTTGATTCCCTGCCCTTTTGTTCGGGTCACAAAGCTTCGGACTGGAATTGCGAGCCGATGAATGCTTCTCTTTTTCGCGCTTTATTGTATATCTATATATGAAAGCCGACGTAAAAAGTTCTTATTAGGTAATAATGGCATGAAAGCGGAATACAAATTCAATTTGAAGTTGGCTGAAAAATGTTTTGCTGTGTTACCATATTCACTTCTAAGAAGCTTAGCGTCTAGTTATGGTTTATTTCCATGTGCATGATGAGTTTTAATTCTCTTGTTAAAATATGTTCTTTTCGGGACTTGCGGTTTCGTGCTTTTTCTGAGTTTTATAAACTGTTCATTTATGAATAATTCAAGTCGCGAGAATGGTGTGCAAATATAACGTCATCTAACATGTTTTTTTTTTTCAATGTGCCGATTTAGTGCATAAAATAGTTATCCCCATTTGGCCCGAAAACAATCAAATGCTGTACGTGCTCGTACTTGAGTGTCTGTCATTTTCAACACTCGCTTGAATCTCAGAACAGATTTACTTGTTTCTTGTTAAAACGGCGTCACATTCGCGCTGTGAAAATATCTCCTCAATGAGCTCACCATTGCAAATTGTTTCTCGCGCCCCTTCCCCCCTAAATTCTCATTAGCCCCCCAATGCGGCTGGCGCCGATCGAGCGCCCACGGGGTCCCCTCGCCCCTCCCCCGCCCCACGCAACCCAAGGGAGGGGGGGGGGGGGGGGGCGGGGGGAGAGACGGCGCCCAATCTTCGACGCCGATACTTGTCAAGGAAATGAAATAAAATTCACTTTGCCCACTTTATTGCTCATTTGATTCGATCCTTACCAGAATCCAAGGAAGTAATTTCTTTCGTAACCATATGAAGATATTATCGGGACAATCACACTCACTCACACACTGTCGATTGACGTACAACGGCAAGATTTTGCGGCCACCCTGCATGGTTTGAAACCTCTTGAACCAACGACTTTCAAGTACCACTAGCGCCAGCCGGATGTTGAGAAAGAGCTGAAAAACAGTTTGTCGTCAAGCCAGAATCGCTTATACATTCAATTATCCCATTCATTAATTTTTCATTTACACAAGTTAGTGCGTACCACAACCGCTGCTACTTGTTTCTCTTTTACATCGTATCCATTATGAAAACTCATGCAATATCTGGAGGTCAGTATCGATATCACGTTGGGAGGAAACAAATATCTGGCATTTTTGGACCGTCAAGTCGGTCATTTTGACTACTCGCACCGAACGTAGAGTGCGAACCAGATAGCAATGCTCTCACGACTGTTGCGTGAGAGCACGCAGGCCATGTATGTGCGCACGTGAGACGTAATTACATCCGTAAGTGGGCTGGTTCCGAATAACCAATCTCCCTACTCCGCAGGAGTCATAGGACATATTTCTGGAACGTACAACAGGGCAACAAAGTACCTACAACGTCGGAGAGAATCATAATAATATATAATCATCTCCCTGAACGCCTGAGCGCTGCTAGGTAGGTAAGGTGCGCTACTTAGATGCGACGAAATGTGCCTATCGTCACGGCGCTGAAAGGTGAACCTTTGTCGACCATTGATGTTCATGTCACCGCCCTTTTAGCAAGCTAGATGTTTTGCACAGCCTCAAGTTATATTCTGAGGCTGCAATTCTCCTGCTCTTCTTACCGCACCATGCAACCACGTCAATTGACATCTTCTTGTCTTGCCGAAAGAATCTACAAAATTTCTTCTCCCCTGATTGGCTCATTAGGGAAGTTTTTCTTATAAGATTCTCTTCTGCAAGAGATGCGTTTCGTTTAGTTCGTGGTCATTAGTTCGCGGAAGGAAGCCGTCGATGAGATCATCTTCAATCTGATCGAAGAGGTGACTTTTTCTAATTCACACGCGCTCTGTCGGCTCCTCTCCCCACCGCATACGCATAGGCGAGAACACGCATAGTAGCGGTACTAATGGGGAAGGGGGGGGGGGATGTCTTCCTACCTTCTTAGTAGAAAAGTCGGTAGCGTGGAGAACTCACTGCTCTTTATTGCAAGTCATAAATTTGACTCACAAAGAACGGAACAGACGAAACGGCAAAAAAGATCAATCTGCTAATGCAATGCCATGTGATCCTAAATTAAATTGTAAGTAGGTAGAGGTGCTATACTGCTAGGGAGGGGAGGACTTTCGATAGTGGAATTGATGTGAGGCAGATTGGTTTTTATGACGCAAAACACAGCATTAGTCACTCGTTCTTTGTTTCCCCAGCATTTCTCTGCTATAGTTGAAAATTAAATTCTTAAGTTAGGCGCCAGCAATGTCAGACCGGCATAAAATATACATAACAGTTGATGCCATCGGAATGAAATTACATGACTGGCACCGTAAATAAAGCTGGATTCTGTCGCGCTTTTATTGTTTTGTTAATATATCGTAAGATTTAGTGCTGGGCTGGCGACAATTCTTTTACATCAATTGGTTTAGTTCCCGCGGTAGCCACTACCTTGAAGCGCTGCTGCATAAGTAGCGTAAAATCGACACGACAGCCTCATCCGCCCCTGTGGCCTAATGGATAAGGCATCGGCCTCCTAAGCCGGGGATTGTGGGTTCGAGTCCCACCAGGGGTACACTTTTTTTATTTTTGATTATGATTTAAAACACCATTCTCTCCTTACATTTTGCTCGATTTCATTTTTTGACTTTATTTGACGCCATTGTGGAGGTTCGACCTGCATTTAGAATCGTTAAAAATCATAATGTATTATAGATAACGATCATGAGCACGTTGGGCACTTCCTACAAATCATTCAGCAAATATGTGTATGTCGTAAAGCAATACAATCTAAAACCGAACATTTGCCCGCAAAGTTTTGCGTAGCGGAATCTTCCTGCACTTTGAATTGGCCGGTCGATTGTTGTGAATCGATAACATGTGTTGGTTTTCCTTTTTGAGCAAACACCGGTGTGTCGTTTTGAACCGGATGGCTCGTCTCAGCTCGTTTGCCTTCCGGTAAGCGCAAATTTATCACACCAAGACAAACAACGGGGAGGGCCATCAACCTTCCATTCGATCGAACAATAACCAATTAACAGAATACGCTTAATGATGCATCATTGGCCGTTGTTGCATGCTCGGCTAGGCCCTCGACAGAGTCGGTTTGCCATGGATTGCGAATGGCAATAACGGAAGGCAAAGGATTACCAAGTCTACGGATACGAGGCTGCATTGTAAGATTCTTTGAATTGTGTTTTGATAAGTAGGTAATAGGTATTAGTTATGAATAATTCAAGAATCATGCATATTAAATTAATTTCACACCTAGCCGCTCACCAGATAATTTTGTAGTACCGATTAGTTTAACTTTAAAGTTTATATCGTTTCGTTTATTTAGGTATAGTATAAACTTGAACCCCTCTATTCGAAAGTGCACCGCCCTACCCACACAAGTTGAAAGGCATTCTCTTTCAATTCACACATTGCCATTCTGATACTAAACTGTTTGTTTGGCTGCACTTTTTAGAGCTCCTTCAGCCTCAGGGTTATGTGTGTCTGCCATATTCGCCTCGCATTGCAGCTCACTCGCCGATCCGCCGCATCTGCAAACAGTTACTTTATTAATCTCTTGTAAATATTTAATCTCAATGCAATTTCCCACCCCTAAACGATGCCGATGCCTAAACGATGGGCATCAAGTAACTCGGAACATTGTCTTTATAACATGTTTATGACTGTCTGATTTTCATATAAATTTCCGGTGTCCTAATTTAAGAATGAGATTCATTTCATCCAAGTCTGCTTCCTACAACTTTTCCGTGCATTAATTGTATAAATAAATAACTTTGCTTTGCCAAGCCGTTTTTCGGGTCCGAAATAAAATAAAGTTTGTCTTCGTCCCAGTGCAAGAGAACAGCTGGAGTGCAAATGGTGCATCAGCAATAACTGTGTCTGGGGAGGGGGGGGGGGGGGGGGAGGGACTTGACTCGACTGCCCATGTGGACCCAGGGACAGATGTTTGATAACATTATGATCGATGGCCATTAAAAACAGGATCCCGCGCATTATAGGTTAATAGACGTTTGGCTAATGCAAATAGGGTCAGCGTGCAGGAGGGTGCACCATGGTGTGTGGCCTGGCCAATCAAGCAATGTGGCGTCGATCGTCAGGTTCGGTTCCCGTCGCGGTGAGCCGCGGTCACGGGCTCGGGGTGACTCAGTCCGTGGAAAAGCAGCCACGCGTGGAAAGCGTTTCCTCGTGTCGTGACTCGTGACTCACCGACGCGCCGGCTTCGTCGGTCTTGCACCTAAGACAATGGAGTCTAATCCGAGCGAGCGCAGTCTGCCATTAAATCAAAATTAAAAACTTGATCTAGCTTGCGTTGCCTCATCGAATCGCATCAATTACCTAAGTTTGCCTATACCGATCTCTGTGACATTTGACTAATTTAACGTGTTATAAGTTACCACCGGTCTTGCCATAGAGCCGACTGACCCAGAAATTGAGAAAAAACGTTTATTTTATACACCGAGATATCTATTTCATAAGAATATGGTGTGTTTATGTTTATTTTAAATCGATCTTTGTTACACTTGGCATTTCTGTCGACTCTAACAACATTGGGAAATATTAACAATCATAAATATTGTTTCCATATGACAAGAGATGTGAGTAAATAGCGATTACGCAATGTATACATTTTATCATAACATCAGGTAACTGACCTAATAATATAGAGATAAAAACCCGAAAAAATAATATGCGACCTGCAGTGTTTTCTTCGATGCCAGATCTATGGTATCGTCCCCCCCCCCCCCCGTCCCCCGTCCCTCTCCCGGCGCGAGGGACTAGGGATCGATTATGGCGGCTTGGCCCGGCAGCCGGCACCAGCCGTGAAGCCGGCACTCACTCCACTGGTAGCGTGCTTGGCAGGAGCACGCGTTGGACGCACACACTCACCGCACACGCACAGCGGCGAGGTGTTCTCTCTTCAGGTCAGCCGCCAGGACCGCGATCCAACGTCGTCGTCGCCGCCGCCGCCGCCGCCGCCGCCGCCGCCGCCGCCGTGACCAACACCTCGCCGGGAGTGTGCATGTGCAATTATTGGGAAATGTTGCGGTTTTTTACAATCGGGGATATCCGTTGTCCCAAGAACATGACTGGCGAACAGTTACCGGTTTGAAATGGCGTAGAGTGCATGCCATGTGGTCGTCTTGAACAGTCGATGGCAAAGTGTGACAGGAAGATCTGTCAAACAATGTTCTGTAGAGAGAATGCGGCGGACGTTCGCGGACGAAGTGTGATCAGAACTTTTCATCAAAAGTCTAAGTTAGAACCGTGTGGATTCTGCGTGTGGAACACGGTTCTGAGTTGTTGTTTAATATTGTTATGTTGCCACTGTGATATATCGGCGTTTCCTACAAAGAGAGAAGGCGGTTTCGCGACGAGAGGGAAAAGACAGATCAACGATGTGAATGTGGTAAGATATTTGCACGTGCCTAAAGTTGACTTTCACATATATGTGGTGCGTGTTGCCGCTCATGCATGTGTGAGTGTGAATGTCTCGTGTCGGTGTGCGCTAAATATGATCGTGCAGGAAATATATTCATCGCTTTGGCGGGTTGTCAAACTGATGCGAAAGTGATCCAGAATGTCCGGGGGTTATGGAACCCGCGGGCTACAAACCTTTTATCCACATAAGTAATAGGAAGAGAAAACAACTATTTCAAATTTGCTGACACCCTCTCCATTAAAATAATTATGAAAAAAAGGTGGAACAAAAAATTCTTCCCGCCTTGCTAATTGAAAGATAGCACCTACACACTGTCACACGATAACGAGCTTCTAGATGGTGTCTTCTGATGTATAGGCAATACGAATACGTAACACCTAATGAGAAAAGTGAATGTCGACCAAATGACAATCAAAATGTAACTACCTCGATCCTCGTGGCCGTTATTAAGTAGATAACGAACGTCAATAGGGGCCATGTCCACGAACTAGTTTGAAGTCAAACGATGGGCGTCCAAGGTGGTGGACATCGTCTGTGCAACATCGCATTCGCACCCACCGGCCAGTCGGTCCGGTCCCCTCACGCCGAGCATGGCCGAGACATTGCCAAGGTGTGCGTCTAGTGGTCCAGAGACCATGTGCTCGGGTTGCCTCATCGGGGGCCCACGCGTCTCTCAGTGGCAGGCTTGGCGCCAATGCCGGACGATCCAGCGAGAGGTGATTTTCGGAATGGCAGGTGGACTGGAAGAAGGACCGGGGTGTTTTTGGTTACAAAAGGACTCTATCGATCCTTCTCCTTCTTGATGAAATGTTAAACATTGCAAAATTGGATTTCGTTTTAGCAACATGCGCGATGTATGGTATTGGAAATCGTTCTAAATTTTGCGATAAAATCACAGATAAAACAATAGATATTTTATTTTCGAAACTATTTCGTAATTTTAAAAGCTTTGTTCACTTGAGCTCGTGGAGGTAGGGAAATTCATAACAAGATAGTTTAATTTTCACAGTGAGTTTTTCTGCTTCCTGAATTTAGACCTGTATCAAAAGTCAAAACTAGTACAGAAATTGCATATAACAAGAACAATACCGAATTCGAATACGAAACGAAACAAAATCGAGTATAAAATTGTTACAATTTGATTCTGTACGATTTATTTCGTACCTGTATGGGGAAAGTTGTTTGGCAGTCAAAATTTTGGTTTACGATAACACCATCAACTTTTTAAGGCAAATTTCAAGTGACCCTGAACCGTTGCGTCCAAAACTCTTTTGTAGTTCGTGTGACGTAACATTTCTTTCATCGTGTTAGATCGTGGTCAAATTTTCGGGTGACTATATTATGTAGGTAGCTTGCGATGTTTATTCTAGCAACAGCAGAAAATTCTAATTGGATCGCAACAAAATATAAATATTTAATGTCACTCGAATATATTTCACATCATGCAAAAATTGAAAAAATACTTTATTGGTCTATAAAACATGCGACGTTATTGCAAGAATGTGTCCCTTAAGGTGCAACAGCAATAGGATCTAATTGGCAGCAGAGGCGTGTTGAAGTTTTGCCAATACACCTTGAGCTATCTAACGCGACAAGTGCCTAACTGCCTGACTGCCTAACTGCCTGACTGCCTAGCCTGGCTAGCTCCACTAATGCCTATACGTGAGCGTTCTCTTCGGCATATTGTGTTGTTGCAATTTATTTATGGCTTCGGCGCCTTCGCCTCCGACCTAAAAACTCGTGTCCAAGACAATAGAAGAGTCTACGCGTCGAAATGCCACGCGAGTAGGCCGTAAGTTGATTTGGGCTAGAAATTAGAATGATGCAAAGTGGTCGTTACACAAAGTAGATACTGACATTGAAAATGAAACCAATGCTTTGAGTGGAGCTACTTTCATCAATAGGTTTTTATTCCATAAATAACAATCCATAATATGGATATAATAATTGGAAATAATATCCAAATATTATTCCAAATATCCGCATCGTTGAGATGCACACATGGAGAAAAAGCAATTTTCTTGAAATTTTCTCTCGCTTCGCAGCCTGAACGTAGTTTGTGAATTCCAGCTCGTTTATACATATTTACACCTACCTTATGAAAAAAGGAGGTAATAATAATATTCTTAAATCCAAACTATTACGAAATGTCCGGAATTTTTCATCTAAATGAAACAACGTTCTTTCCTTACAACTCATGGACAAAGAATTTGAATTATTGCATCCCCGAGTCTATCTCTTTGTACAGGTAAGTCCATGTAAGTTACGTACTGATCATGACAGATACGTATTGCGCAAGAGCGGAGATGCGAGTGACCAGGTAGGTCATGCTGTTCCCTCGTATGGCTTCATAGCCTTGGTCTGTTCCCCGTGCGGACAATACGGTATTGTATACCCATTGTGGGCTGCAGCCGATACCGTCATCTCCTCGACAGTAATGTCAGTCGGTATTGTCAGTCAGTAGTCAGTAGAGTCAGTACCTAGTGTCACTGTCAGGACGTGGTGTACTAATGAGTCGGCATGCTGCCATTACTTGGCATTATGTTGTTACATCGGACGTCAATGTAGCCAGAAAAATGACCACGACTAGTGAATGCACGTAATTTTTATTGTATTCCATGTCAAACTCTTGAACGCAATTGAAAATACGATAAAATTTTAAATATAATATACCTGTGTATTGCGAGGATATACGTACGTGTTGGTTCTGCTGAAATGAACGCTACTTTTTGGCTGGAGTATTTTGGATTTGTGAATTATCATTTATTTATCTGATCGAGCGCTGGCTGACCGCTCGGTTCGGCGTTGCACATGGAAGATCCGACAGTTCGTTGCAATCGAGTTGAAACCACATTCTGCAGTCTCTGGTCAGAGGAATCTGCGGACTTCGGACAAAAAATGTCGTCTAAAAATATCCCCGAGGGGCGCCGTTAGAACCGTCGTCCATTCTTTCCAAGCAAAGAAATTTAAAAAAACCTATATTATATGCTTTGCTTATGATTCATAAATAAATATCAAGCGTTTCTTTGGAAGGGATGCGTTTACCTCCAATTATATTTTTCTTTGTCATGACAATTGGCGAATACTGGTTGTAGCTAATGACGACAGAAACTATAACTACCAAGTGTGGCAAGGTGTTTTCTCTTCTTCCAAGCACGATTATATTAAAATGAGTGTGGAAAGATTTAGAATTAAGATGGGTTTCCGTTTGTAGATATTAACTCTCCTTTGTTGCATTCGGTCCGCCTCTGCATTGTTCCCCACATAAGCAGGGAATCAAATTCAATGTGAAATTTCATAAACGAATGCCTATAATATTATACCATAGGTATATGGCCACATTGAGTGAAATGGGCTGGGTGGGAACTAGGCGTCGATCCGGGGAGGATATGTAGCTATTTGTTTTTTCCAGGGGTGTTAGTTCAGTTTCATATTCATGATCGGCTCAACTCTCAAGCGAGGGTGTCGCCGTCGCCAGCCCGCTATCGTCGTTGTCAGGGGCAACGCGACGCAGGCGAGGAAACAGCCTCATCTTGCTTCGATTTAGCACGTACTATCTTCAAATACCAATGCGAGAAAACAAAGAATCGGTGGGTTGAACGTGAACGTGCAGGAGGGAATGAACTAGAGACAGAAATAGCCGCGCTTGATATGTATTTTTCATTAGGATTTTAAAGGAAGGGTGCTCTTTTAGTTTTAGGGATCAGGGAAACTCTTTCATGTTTCATGGGAATCCAAGTAACAGTTCATTGCATCCAGAAATTAAAACTCCGTGGAGCAAAAACTGAGGCAACTGGCAGACGTCATTCTCATTATTATAATTTTTTTGTTATCAGCAGAAGTTTTCCCATGTGTTCACGTTCTAGAGTCAAGTGCAATGCGCATTTTTTGGCGAGCTGAGAATATGTTCCTGCAAGGCCTAGAGCAACGGCTCTGCTATGTAAAAGCCGGGGCTCCGTTCATTTGCCGTCCGATTGTTTCGAGCAAAGTGTCTTCTTGCTTCCATCTAAGGCCTAATGACGCCAGTTTAGTGCATGCTAGCTGCATAAGTGTTGGGTCCCGACAATACCTTTAGAATTATAACGTGTGGGCAGAACAATCCACAGAAGGTTGTGACCGGAGTAATGATGAAAAACTCTCGGTTGTTCAGGACTCGCCATGAACAATTGAAAATGATTGCGGGCCCCAAGTGTCAGACAGACGGACACCGTCCGGTCCTGGAGTCCGGGAGACAAAGCGCAATGATTCTTGGTCGGCCAATGTTTCCCAGTAACAGGTGCTTCCCGAATTGACTCACATGGCGACGCCGAGATTGCTCTTGGCTTGCGGATTTCACACAATACCTCAATTATATATTATTCAGAAATTGTAAATGTCGATGTTGCGGCACGTTTAGGAATACCACCGCAAGAGGTAAACGTCCGCGCGGCATTCCTTCCGCGGAAAAAACAGCTCGTTAAAGAGCAGTTCGGTGGGAGGTGAACGCGGGTCATTTCTCTTATTTTGTCCGAATAAAATTACGGAGCGGGTGACACAAGCCACTCGATGCCCGCGTGTCACGAGCGAGCATTGCGAGTTGCAGCTCACGAACCATTTGGAACGTAACTACTGAACATTCACGAGCAAACTTTACATGGGGTTGATTTCATTTTCTTTTAGACTGCTAGGAATTTTCCAATCACGGCTTTTTCCAACAAGTATATCTATACATGTAATTTATTCATGACTTGAAAGTCATCATCTTAATCACCATCATATTATTCCGATGTCTACATCGATTGCCCGAGCCTGTCCTGTGGTGCAATGCCTCGTACTCCTCCACTCGCGCCGTACCTCTGGCAGTAGCGACTGCAGCAGACAATATATAAGTCCATATATCGATTCCGTCTGGTATGCCCGCGTGCGTGTGCCGGCGCTCATTGCCCGAAAGCGTGCGGCGTCGTCGTCGTCCAAAACACCCCACGCACTACGCCCCCCCCCCCCCTCCCCCCCACTAAGGAGAGCTGCTCTCGCCGCCCCCGACTCGGCCTTGGCGCCTGCAAGGCGGCTCGCTCCAAATCAAACACGTCGCTGTTGACTCAATCCGTACCCTGTGTCTCTAAAGCGCGGAGGAAATCTCTTGACTAGCTAATTTATATGCAAATTGTATTGTAATGTCGACAGTTAACTCGCGTATATACCGTGTACGCATATACACAGTGAACCAATTCATTTTCATTTCGTCGGGGTGTTCAATTGCCAGATAACGGACTCACGGATCAATTCATCTCGTGTTCAGTTCGACTCATCGTGGTACAACTGGTGTGGAAAACATATACATAAATAATCAGCATTAAACAATAAGCCAGTACATATTTAGGGGAGGGGTCTTGAAAGGTTGTCAATCTTATATGAGCCGACTCAAAATTCAAACGTGCCTACACACTCTTATATCTTATAAATTATAACATGATTATACGCTGATAATATTTATATTAAAATAGCAAACGCGAGGATTTTTTATTCAAGTTGTTCGTCGTCTGCCGATCGCTAAAATTCTGTCCTTATATTATTGCAGTACTGTATAATGACAGAAAGTTTAACTTTACCTTATATGTAACAACAGAAAATGTAACCATACCTACTTAATTTCTACCGAAAAAAATATATATCTAGGTTATGTCTGAAAAATATTTAAATTCCAAATTTATGTTTTCATATAATATGCTTCGTTTCACGCTTAAAATTCCATTCGAATTATTTCCTTCTACCCTCATTTCCAAGTCACAACGTTGCATGCACGAATTGGCAGCTCGCGTGCCCGCGTCTCTGTGCCCCATATGACCCCTTTCAAACTGGGCTTGAATCTGACCCATTCAAAACTGGGCTTGAATCAGACCCCTTCAAAACTGGGCTTGAATCTGACCCCTTGCAAACCGAGCTTGAATCTGACCCCTTGCATAGTGGGCTTGAATCTGACGCCTTGGAAACTGAGCTTGAATCTGACCCCTTGCATAGTGGGCTTGAATCTGACCCCTTGCATAGTGGGCTTGAATCTGACCCCTTGGAAACTGAGCTTGAATCTGACCCCTTGCATAGTGGGCTCGAATCTGACCCCTTGGAAACTGAGCTTGAATCTGACCCCTTGCATAGTGGGCTCGAATCTGACCCCTTGGAAACTGAGCTTGAATCTGACCTCTTGCAAACTGTGCTTGAATCTGACCCCTTGCCAGCTGGTCTTGCAGCATGAGTGCATCCTGGTCGAAGTCAGTATACGACACCCAATTTTCGAAATGGATCCAAATATTTGCAATTGGATCGCTCCGTCCAGCATGGGATTTCGTTGTTACCGTTGTTACCGTTGTTTTCGTTGTTGTGTGGGTTTTCGTTGTTTCGTTGTATACACCGAACATGATGCAAATGTTGTGATCAAATTTCAAAACAAATTCCGCGTGTTTCTAACGACATTAGGTTTTTAGAATGCAATTACTTACTCCAAGCGCATTCTGATAATGATCATCATTTTGTTGTCCCAAAGGGATGCAAGCCCCCCCCCCCCCCCCCGCCCCTTCCCAAGGTACCACCAAGGTCACAAAGCAGCGTGACAAAATTGTCGCGTGAGTCGGGCCTTAGCAGCTGCGACATGCTCGCTTCGTTGTCTCGAAATCGATGAATATTTAACAAAATTATCCCTGCAAATATATACCGACATGTATATAAACATTCTTTCTTGATCTGTGATTTATAGCCAATAGCAGTCTCGTTATCTATCTAGCCTAAATGGACCGAACCGACCTTGTCTTGAATAACCCGGTGCCTGTAGGCTGATAGTTTTAGACGATCGCTGTCCTTACCATCGTATAATGTAACGTCACATCAAAGAACATAATTTTTTTGTTCCTCGACCAGCATAGCTCGATTATCAAACGGTCGCTTTGCGAGGATGGAGCCTAAAGAACCCAGCTCCCACAACTCAACTCGGCACAACAGCGCATGTCTTACAGCCTCGCGTTTGCCGCATAGGATCCACTGGCTTCGCTATATACACCTTCAAAGAAAAGGCAAACTGCCCAGGAAATGTATTCAATTAAGTGTATAAAAAAAGGTTGGCATCTCCAGATTAAGATTCCTAGACGACAACGCTCAGCCTCTCAAATCTCAAATACAATCGAAAGCTGTCATTGGCTTGTTTCCTGCGGGGGACAGCTGCAAATTCAAATATGACGCGCTTCACATCAAAGTTTTACATACACCTACATATTGTGGTTGTTGTCAAACATGCATGCTTGGTTTTATTCGGACCACGTATAGTACGGTATAGTGGTCAATTCGACAAGCACTTTCCGAATGTGGAGAGCATATTATTAATTAATTTTCAACTTCATATCAGAGCCATCAAAACAAACAACGGATACTTCACTCGTCAAATCACAATATACAGTTAAGCGGTTCCAAAAAAACTTCATGTGGTAAACGTAGCGCCACAAAAGGGCCATCCACCCACCCAAGAAGATTTTTTGGACCCTAACGAATAGCGATTTCCTCGATTGCGCCCGTCTCGGCCGTTCTGAATCGGTCACGTCCCTAAGCGAACGTTTTGCTCTTTGGGCACGGTTGCCCCCGACTGATGCGTTTGCCCGGATGAATCAGCCAATTCTTGACTCCCGCACACGGATCAATCTATTTTTCAAATTTTTTAACGTGACAGATTCGAAACAGAGCTTTATTGGACGGGCCAAGCATGACCAAGCAAGCATGGACACACACGCTGGCGAAACTGATTGGCGCTAGATTGCGTGCGTGCGAGCCTAACAAACCAACACTAAAAACCATGCTACCCACGACTGTCTGCGTCTAAAATAAGCACCTAAACCAAAACAATTTGTCCCCAACTTTACATAATAAAATGCATAAATTGGTTGATTCATAATTTATTATTGAACGTCTGTCTAAATTATGCGCCGCGGTCTGTGGATCAGATCTGTGACACCATATAATAACATGATGGCGTCGTGCAAAGTCTCCTTTTAGAGATCCATGTGCGGCAATGTAAATTCGAGTATATTATATGGTTAACATCATGCCTCCTCCCACTCATTATTTCGGTGACCTCCCGTTTCGAGGCACTTAAACTCTTTGTGCCCTCTGCGCAGTGCGAAGGCATCCTCGCAGCGTTTTTTGCGACCTCCTAGACTGACTCACTCTTGCTCGGCTTCTCCAGACGGATATAAGTAGCGTGGTGTTATTATTTTAACCGACGGCTCCGAATCTTCTACAAGTATTTTTATCCTCCAGGCCTGGTGGTCGTGCATAACATCGGATATAAATACAGCGAACATCACAATGATCTGATGCACATGATGAATTTATTATTTTGTATTAGAAGATCATCATATTAAATTGAGACGTTGTCTTTGGGTATGATTCCGTGCCTCTGACTATAAGAGTATTCCCCAATGAGTTTTTCTGCATCATAGGTGTCGTTTTGGTGACAACTACCTCGTACACCATTGCATTTTTCATTCTATGAAAACATTCTACTAATATGATACATTCGACTATGTAAATATGAAAACATTCTTGATTCTAGAAATCTTGGAAAATTAAATACAATCACAATCGATATCCAATGAGCTAATGTTCAGTACATTCGAGCTGTTAAGTATGTGATGATACGGCAAAACCCACGTAGTCTGATTTTCGGAATGCCGACAGTTTTGTCTGGCCGCTGGCGAGCGCCGGCCGCCGCTCTACCGCCGCGCCGATGCACTTCCGGTGTGCAGTGGGCGTCAGACAACAGTCCGAGATTTCCGGTAGGAAGTCAATCGAATGACTGGAACTCTGGACCGACTTCCGTGACCGCTGTTTGCGGGCTGCCGTGCCGTGCCGTGAACCAGCGCAGCTTCCGAGTTGCCGATCATTCTGTGCTATCGCTGCATTGCTTCATTGTGGCATGATTGTGGTGCATTGGATTGGCGTGGCCGTGAGGCTTGATAGGATGGGGAGGGTGGGAGCTGCGCCCGACGTTACGTGTCCGCAACAATCGTAAAAAATTAAGGATTCTTTATTATTGTTCTGGCCATTTTATGAAGCTCGCGTGGAAGAAATCACACTTTTGTTAGGAAGTATAAAGCTGTGTTTAGCTGAAACCACAACTCCACCCCTGCATGTGTCAGCAGACTGTCCTCTCCACACACGAGAAACGACTCGAAAGGGTGGCATCCCGCGCAGTGTGCGGTGTCCACGTCTGTGTTTATATTAAGTAGCTGAGGGAAACAAAACAATAATAATGTAACACGGAATGACTGTCCAAAATGTCAATAGATCACCATATACCATTCTATGATTACCCCGTAGTTATGTGATCGTGGATCATGATTAAACCCCAAGACCATTTGTTTTACTTTTAGCACATGATATTGGTAAATCCAGTCCCTGACCGCGCTGTTTTCGATTAAAATAAACCAAAGCGTAACTGGTTTTGAGCGCTGTCTCGGTGCTCCCTGTCCTGCCGAAATGCAATATTCGAAATAAAGGGAGGGGGGGGGGGGGGTAAGGTCCCGATAATATGAGAGGAAGATGTGCATGCTCGTGCCGACATTGCTGACGAATCGGGCGGATATGCAAATGAAACATCGCCATGAATATTTTGATGGAATGCAAAACTGTGTGCGAGGGATGTCCTGGTGCCGTTCTGTGACGGAGTTGTTGCGTGCACCTCAAATAGACTTGTCAAAGACGCGGCGGGGACGTTGCTTGGCCCGCGCACGGAATAATGATGCTGCAGCTCCACAGTCCTCAGTCCACGGCGACCGAGCGCCAGCCGAAACCAACATGACACACGCCTTCGTGTGCACTGAGATGCGCCGCATCCGGCTTTTGTTTGTCTCCACGTGGTTTATGCGTAAATAAATCTGAGTTTTATGTGTCAATCAATTTGTTGGGGAAATTGTAAATATTTTATATCTCAGAGTTTTCTGACATTATATGCTATGCTCACTTTTATTCGAATATTATTTTACTCGTAAGTGCTGTCATCGTTTACATTAAATCAAAATAAATATTAAAAATCAAAACAGATCATTGCCGCAGGCGTCCAGTCAAGGCAAAGATTTGACTGTGAAGTGAGAACACAGTGAGTACACTCAGTCAGTACTCAGTACTGATGTCAGTAGCACGTCTTTCCAATCAACCTGCAGCAACTGCGAGGAAAGCCATGCATCTGTTGGCCAGCTTGACCACAGAATCTCACGCCCCATAAAGTTTCACGTCTCGCAGGACAATCACAGATCGTAGCAGTCTGCTCTGTTTTCGGCGCGCCATGTTTTCAATCGCACTTTGTGGGAAAGCAACGTTCCCAGCGGCGGTTTGGTGCGGTCTTCCCGACTCGTGCTGTGTGTCATTCTTGCTTGCTGTTCATTTACAGACGGGCGTGATGCTGAATTGGCTGACCCCAAATTAATTTGCATGGCTTTATGACTAACATTTCGAAGCCATACAGTTCGGAAAAAGACACGGCAGGTTCTTGCGGGAAATGGAAGCAATCCACTCTGCAAAGGAAACCTTATACACAACACAATTCAGTAGACTTGCAGCCAAGCTCGCTTTGTTTTGAATGCGCTTTAATGCGGTGAGACTTTCATAAAATTGAATCACTCGTCGCGAGTACATTTAGTGCGCGATCGTAAAACACGGGCCCCGCCGTCGCCGTCGCCGCCGCCGCCGCCGCCGCCGCCGAAGCGAACAGAACGGCGCGTCTCGACCGCAAATATCGGCCACTTCCCCGTTTTCAGCTCTCGTTGGCCACGTTCCATCCATGTCGCACAGGAAAGTATTCAGCGGAGAAAACGCCAATAAATCATCTCCGACCGCGTCGAAGTGACTGGTCCATCAGCATCAGATCGCTGACGCAGAGTAGTTTCCTCGAGGCTCGGCGCCGCGACGCTGTCCTCCTACGAAAGCGGCGCCACACGGCGTCGCGACGCCACCCGATACGACGCCCGACGCCGCGTCATTGGGATGCCGCGAACGCGGACGTGGGTCCCCGTCGACGTCGGTCGTCGAGTCACGTGGATGCATTTACGCGCGGCTACCAAGTACATGCCGTCCTCAGAGGGGCGCCCACGTTATGGGTGGTGGGGGGGGGGGGGGGGGGGGGGGAGGCGTCGGCTTCCATTTGTCTCGCGAGATGAGCGCCGCAAGACGCCGGTCGCGCCTCCACGAGTTAGCACGCGTCCGACCCAAAGACGCGCCACGTTAGCGTTCTGTTTTTCACGAGCGTCCCCTGTCTTGAGTCGGCTGCAGATGCTGGCCTCGCGGCTCGAAGATGAATTGCAAGGAGGTTATTGTCATCTACCACAGGCGATAATTGATTGTTTTCAGGCTGAGAAAAACGAAAAGAATGCGGCGTTCATTAGAAAACATATTGCTTTACAATTCCAATTAGATCGGTGAGCTGGAGCAGAAATTCCGAATCCAATAAAAGTACTTCGACATTTCAAATACCTCGCACTGCCCAAGCAATTAGTCAACTACTAATACATCTCCATAGCCCTTCTGCATGAAAATGTTTCCCTTTGGTCCTACGCTACGGCGCGAATGTTGCTAGGAGGCTGTGAAAAATGACAGTCGCTCATGGTCAAAGCAGAGTCTATATGGCCTGTCTTAAGTATGGACCAAATTGGACCAAATCAGCGGACCAAATATACAGTCCATGGTGTAAGCCATCTATATATATAAATATATTTTTGCCAGGCGAGCAAATCGAAACAAATCCATTCAGAGGGCGCTGGCAGGTATACAATCTTACGAAAATGTGTTCGTCCACATTCGTCCACAATGAGATATCCACATCCTTGGTCCAAATGTCAAACATGCAAAATAATCAGATCTTTCAACTATAAACCCTAAACAATATATTTATTTTGTACTCTGGATACTTATCTAAATTTCCCTTCCAATAAGATTGCCACGATAGGTTGGTGGAGGGGACAATAAAATAGAAGATTTCGCTGCGATCGGAATGCTCATAAATAAGAAATTAACTATGAAAGATGTAATTGTGCAAGAAGTATTTGATTTTGAACTACCTATATATATCGACTTGCGTTTTAGTGAGAGGCTTTAATTTCTGGGGTAATATTAAAACCCCGTCACAATAACAATGGTATGTGTATGGGTTAACGGGTTACAGAGTATGTGTAGACTAACATAATAATCAATGGCGAGTTCATTGTGTCGTAAACCATCGAGACCCCAGTGAATGAAGGGGACGTACTATATGTTAGTTCATCGTAGTGAGGTACAATTTTGATTATTGTTTGTATTTCCTGGGTAGTTACTAAGTAGATTATGTAGATCACTAACTCTGATTTGCTATATACGTTCGAGCGAAACAACCCGGGGATCTCGCCCGTTTAACTTTACCTTGAAAGTTAACAAACCTTTCCCAAACCCCAAGGAAATCAACCCGCCAAACAAACCCATATACCAATTCCCCCCAAGGTCATTGAAGCGGCGTGCAGGTTACATTGCTGGCAAACAAGTGATCCAACTCCAAGTCAAGTCGGGTCGGGGTTCACAAGACCTGGTGTTTGTTTAGTACCTCTAGGTACTTTCCAAAATCTTGGGTACGGCCTGTGCAGTGTCGGCCGCACGCCTGCGCACGCCTGTGTATTCCTCTGGTCTCAAGAAGCAATAATTTAATTGTTGCATCAGTTGCATTGTAGACATTCCTCCGTTACAGGTGCAAATGCGCGTGCAATCCAGACTCAGTAGTCAGCACTCAGTAGAGTCCAAAATTTCATGCGTTCAATTTCTAGCAGAAAATTAGCGAAACAAGAGTCTAGCCTGCGAAAAATCGTTTGCCACTAGATGAATCTAAATCCGTGGAGTATTGCGCGTGCGAACATTGAAATAGAAATCTTTCAGAGCTAAAGGCGGATGTGTGCGATGTTGAACTACAGTTCTCAATCACCTGTTGAAATAAATATGCAGCTGTTAGTGCGTCGGTGGCTAAGTATATCAATCAGCTGTATGCGTAATTATTACACATTACATGCGTACATGGTGCACATTCGCAGTACGTGCACGCGCTATGCAGTTGCGCTGCACCCAGCACAAGGATGAGAGCTCAATGACTCTAGGCCAATGAGGCCGATCAGGATGTACGCAAAGGGGCTTCTAGTTGTCACCATTGGTTGGGTTGGGACTTGGGAGACCCAAGGCAGATGGAGCAATGCGACTTATGGACATAAATCGTATCTCGATCCTTTTTTCGCCTAATACGCACAATAACTATTTCTGTGGTCCGTGACCACTATCAGAAATTGTCCTCGGGCAGGTCATATGCGAGTTCCAAAGTTGCAACCGATTTGCCAAACTATTTGCTAGAAAGTTGAAGTTAAGCAACACGGCTCTGTATCAGGTATTGGGTGGGTGACCATCCATATACGAACGGAAGAGGGGATGATATTGGTACAACCACATTCACCCACCTTTTCTATCAACCTCACGACAGTCGACAACGACAGAAAACGGAATGAATCTTTTTTTCCAATTTGCTTTTCGACAGGGGACATGCGGTATGATGTCGACACCGGGTTTCCCCTCCTCCCTTCTAGGCTAGGTTTTGTTCATCGTCAAACTCCTCATCAAATTTTCAAACACAGCACTAGACCAGTGCCACAGGGCCCTTATGTCATTGAACACTATAGACCAATCAATCGTGTTTCCTTATGTGAGAATATATAAAATCCCGGACGAAATATGCTTTAGAGGAAGATCTAAAAGAGGAAAAATTCTAATTTGATACCAATCCAGATTATTCTCGTTATCTTTAAGCGCATCACAGTATGAAAAGTATGAAACAGAGTTGCGGGATTGTCGGTGGTGCCCCCCCCCCCCCCCCCCCCCAATAGCATCACCCCTGCTAACTCCGGAGCCGGAGCATCGAACCCGTAACCTTCTCGGGAGCAGAGTGCCCAACTCCAGTACTTAACGTCCAAAATTTGTAGATCGTTGAGAATCTAATGGGATTGGATTATCAAATTTCACCTCATTTAAAGTTTAAGCGTAATTTTCTAGTTTATAGCGTACAATTACTCGTTTCTATCATCTGCACTCGAAAGGGCTACACTTCCACAGCACTCACCGTGGCCACATCACACAGTCCTTCTCTGAAGGATGTGTGACTCCGGCAAGGCAACCGCCAGAGAGGCGTTCAGAGGGGAAAGAGAGCCTCATAAATTATGCATCACCACCCTGTGCATCTGGAATGATGATTTTTATACGCTCTTTTGCTGATTGATTACCTTTCTCAGGAAAGTCTGGAAAAATTACTCTTATCTGTCATGATTAAAATGCAGGCTTATAAGGAAGGTGTAATGAGAAGTTATGGGATATCAGCGGCCATCTTTATAAGTTGAAGTATACCCTCATCTGAATCGTTGATGTATAGTTATCTCATAGCTCCACAGATTCAATTCATCCGCTTTCCTATATATTCCTCAATCGTCATGTATAGTGCAAGGTTTCTTAAGTTAATCGAGAACGGCTGAGAGTAAATGATGCTTTCCATAAAAGTAAAACTGATAGCGATTTACTGCAACATGGTGTCTGATTCTATTTATAAACATATTACGATTAATAGTATATAGTAGGTACACGTGGTGTTTCGTTGCGGCGCTATTACTTTCTAACTATCCATTCATAAAAAGTTTTAATGGCGCGAAGAGATGAACTTGGACTGAAGATTTGGACTAGTTAAAAGTCATCGCCCACAACTTCATTCATTAAATCAATATTGCGAAAGAGTTTCATCGCTGCATTTCGCGCTGCCTGACAGAAGATCGTGCTCTTTCAAGTTTGTAGCATCTTTTCAAAGTGCAAGATCCTCTGCAACTCGATGCACGCTTTGATTGAATGACCAATCTAGACCCTGAATCCCTTCGCGTCGCCGCTAAGACTAGCCATGTTTAATTATGCCTACAGCAGCATCGCGTGCTGTACTTGGGTGCTAATGCCGCTTTGAACTCCGCTGTGTAGGCGGTAGGAAGATCACAAACTTGCTAACCACCATGGGGCCTGCCGATGACAATTTTCTGCTAATTTCACTTATCAGACAGGCCCATGCATTTTGTGTCCGTTCTTTTGTTACGATTTTACCGTAACATGCGCTTCCGAATTATTATCGAACACATCTTGCATTTTGAGACCGTATTCATATTCGCCTCTCTGCTATAAATTAACGGGAAATGCATGTAAGTGCTCAGTGTGCATAATAATTGTTCAACTAGGTCGGACATCGGAATGGGAGTATGCGCTTATCAACATCTTCCTCCTTCCTCCTTCAGCCCGGCGTGCACGGGGGTGGAGGGGAGAGGCGGGGGTGGGGGTGGGGGATTGGATCGGGGAGCGGAAGTTCGTATCACTGTTCACTTGAAGGGTTCTTGATCGAGCCAAGAGGAAGACGCTGCGGGGCTGCGTCGGAAGGCCTGCCGAGTGCTGAATGGACCCATCATAAGCCATAATCTCATCTTCTTGCGGGACCAAACCACCTGGGCCACGCGCTCTATGCCTACACTCTCATCAATAATGTTATAGCCCATAATAAAGAAAAAGTACTGGTGGGATTATTATGTCATACTTATCTAATAACGTCGTTTGACATTTTACGTTTCGGCCGTTCGATCTTGATGGAACATTTTCTAAAAATGTATAGGTACATAACCCTCAATGTTCCTGTTACACTATGTATATATAGAGACCGTCCCGTTCGATTCTCCGAAAGGTCATTTTTCATTAGCGTCCAGGTTTTTGCTCTTCGCGACTCGATCACAGATTGAAAGTTCATCTCGGAGAGCTTTTCCCCTCGCCGTCGAAGGCCATTATAGGAACTAGGAAGGCGGTGGTCGCCAGTCGCAAGGCATGTAGAGCGCAGAGCGCGAGTGCCGTCGACCGGTCGTATCCTAATTTCCCGTGGCTTTCCAATCGACCTGTCGCACCAGCCATTACCTCGAATCCCCCCCTCCCCCCCCCCCCCACCCGAACGGCGACGATGGCGATCCTGGTGCAGTTTATTGTTCGCTGCTCGGGCAGTTTTCGGGATGGTTAGATTCTAATCAAAAGACTTGGCCAAGCGTGATAAGGGAAGCTCTGGTCAGGGTATGTAGGTAGCTATCGGAAGAACCCCTCGATACAAGCCAAGCGAGAGCAACAATTGCTACGTATGCGATCTTCATCCATGCATCGTACGGTCGTACCCTCTCTATTAGCCGGATACTGAATCCTGATCTCACAGGGTTGCAGCATTTCTTATGTAAGACTTGAACGTGGTGACATCGTCGCTCGTCAAACTTGTGTCGTTTTTCATTTTTAACTGCACCCGAATTAAAGTAATCTTTATATTAATATGTATGTTATTAATATACTTTTTGCTCCAAATGTTAGTATCATTAGATAGTAAGTGAGATACGAAGTTTTATTACAAAAGTTTAAACTGTCCAAAATGACTGCTCTGATTTAATAGCCAAACAATAAAAAAAACACATCCGTGACTTTAGAAGTACGCATTGAGTTAATATTTTGAAACCTCGTTTCATGCTCCACTTGAGTTTATGCCCCCTTATCCGGCAAGGGATAATTTTACTTGGAGACTGCTTCCTCGTCTTCGTCTCATTCCCTTTCCCTCTCCCTTTCCCTTTCCTTTTCCATGTCGTCTCAACGAGGCCTACTACACACAAGGGGGTTTCTTTCAATACTGTAGGTATGTTCCTACTTGGTCTCGATATGTTGGTAATTACTTCCGTGTGCCTACGTGCCCACACCTCCCAATAGACATCGAGGGAAGGAAATTACGCGCGATGGTTTCCGGTTTTCCACTGTGACTGATAAATATACGATGGCCAACAATTGGTGTACATTTGCTCGGATCCATTCGCAAGTTTAAGATATATTTAAATATTAAAACGACCATCAGGTGTGCGACCCTTTCTCATGCTGCTCGTATAATTTACCTTGGAAGTCATTAAACTTACATTCTGCGACAGAAAGTCCTATCATACTAAACTCATTTTTAATTTATCGCACACAAACCAGTGCCAAGCCAGCCCCCGAAACAGATCAGTTGAGTTACCTACAAGAAGCAAGAAGCAAGAGCACTTAAATTTGTAATTGATTTGTGGACTCGACTAACTACCAACGTCTTGCGGGCTGAATTTCGCAGGAACGTGTGAGGGTGTAGTCGAAGTGGTCGATCGCCTGACACTGCTGTGCGATGCGAAATAGACGTGCCGTACCGCGCGTGGTCGTCCTCTTCCCTGAAAGTGTTGAAAAACTTGTGCATTTCACTGAGGATAAAGTGTTCTGTGCAACTCAGGACGAGCAGCAAGAAGTTTTTGAGATGAAAATTGAAATTTCTTTCACGTCAGCGAGCAGAAATCAATGATAATAAGTTCTCCGCTCAGTTTGGATACAGCAAAATGGGTATTAGAGATAAGTGGAGCTAAAATTAAACTCGATTATATAATAGTCTCTCTGGTCGCCGCCATTCGCAATGGACGCCAATCGCAGCCACTCGCGATAATGAATGAGTTGAGCAACGCAGAGTCGATGTTATCAGCTCGTGAGGAGCACAGAAAAGTCAGATAATCTCCTTGAGATCGCTTACCAACCAGGGGGTAGGTATTTCTCGGTGTGCTATGAATAGGGTTCATTATTTGGACAAGAAAAAAAATAACCAGGCTTCCAAGACATTCATTAATTCCTAGTTTAACAACTATCCTCCTCTTTTATAATCTTATTTAAATTACGAAAGCTCGTAATTGGCTAGTCATTTTATTTTTATGTACACAAATTAAAAAAAAAAAAAAAAAAAAAATTAAATAATTATAAATATAAATTATATATATATATATAAATTATATATAAATATATATATAATATATAAATTATATATAAATATATATAAATATATAAATAAATATATATATATATAAATTATATATAAATTATATATAAATTATATATATATAAATTATATATATATATATATATATATATATATATATATATATATATATATATATATATATATATATATATATATTATATTATATATAAATTATATATATAAATATATATAATTAATATAAATTTAATAATTAAATTTAATAAAAAAAAAAAAAAAAAAAAAAAACTATCCTCCTCTTTCGTTTCTCACTCACACCTTCATCTCTCTTCGTGCCCGAATGACGAACTAAGAGGGCGACGGAGAGAGTGATAAAGCGAAAGAGGGGTGGGCATGAAAGTGATTGAAACTTGAAAGCACTCCCCTGTAATATGCCCATGATAAACAGGAGACTCGGCGTCATACCTCGACATATTGTTGTCACGTGACTGAAGTATAAGGCTTCGGTGTCGAGAATTCTGCGCGGTGCCGAGCATGAATTCGGATTGTTTTTTATGTTTGTTATAAAATGTATTATTGATCAACATCCCACTCGTCTGGTGGTGGCAATTATTGGCAATTCAAAAAAAGGATTCCCTTGTTTATACCTTTTTCAGGCACCTACAATATAATCGCTAAACTAATCGGTCCCTCGGGGGAAAACAATAATACAATCAAATCCAAATCTCTATTGGCATTTGGCATTATAACGAGTCAATCACGCATGCAAAGCAATGCCCCTCGGCTGAACCTCGTAGACGTCGAAATATTCTTTTATTTAACTACGAATGGCGATCAAGCGCGAGCTAATCTATCATTTAGACACACAATTACCTTCGGCATCAATATCAATTTGCAAATCCTCCAATTACTTAGTTCTCGGTATCAAGGCATTGTACCGATACCATACCGACTTATTGCCGGACGACAATCTATAACAAAGAGTTATATTTGCTGAAGGCCGAAGATGTGAAGTGTATGGATTCCAGCCAGACCAAACAAAGAGGTCATCTTTCTGTGATCTTCGCTGCTAGATCCAATTTTCAAACACCGACCCACCCTCGTCAGCTGTGTTTATTTTGCTCCCTAGTACAGTGACGATATTGCTGACTTTGACTTCCCTGGGCTTCCACAGGAAGTTGTGTATATTATTCGTCGCCCTTCAAAGAGGCTCTTTGGGGTCGTCAGACACTCGTTGTCTTTTATTAGAGAGGGTTTACCCTTTTCAACCTTCTCTGTTTCGAAACGTAGCTGGATGGAGAAAATGGCTTCCAAACCTCAACTCAAGCCATCGGCATTGACAGTCACACTATCCAGACATCTAGACGAGCACGCGACGACTTAGATCTTATCCGCACTGAATTATTTTTTAAATCTACACTTTTTGTATGGAGTTTGGAGTGTAGCCTGCTCTTGTTGCTTGTTTGTTTGTTTGCCAGCATTTCAAGCTTTAAACTTGAATGAATATAAGCCTGTTCAAAGGGATTTTCATTTGTAACGAGGCGAGCCATGGTTGGGCCATGGTTGGGTCGTCGGCTGCACGTAGCATTATAACTTTCCACGGTAAAGGACAGTTATAATGCTACACACTCTAATTTTCTTGCATGGGGAGCATAATTTTCTTTCTTCAAAGATGTAGTGACTTGCATACAGTATGCCCAGTGTCTCGTTGTAATTCTGACCCTCTTTTCATTTGGGTCTGGGTGTTTTTCTTTTCGCCTTGAAACCAGCCGACTCCACTGTCGCGGTATCGACACTCTATTTTCGTCTCAACAATACTTTCCAGTTTCCAAGCTCTGTCACCGTTGAATCTAACGAACTTTCCGAATAAAAGCATCTCGCGGAATCAAGACAAAAATTCGCGAGATCATTTCCACTCTTTATTTGCACTACTACAGTTCACGAAAAAAGTCACACATTTCCTGTTTCCATCAACAACAGAAAAAACGCGAGAAACGCAACAAAAAATCATCGTAAACTCAGCTCTAGACTTTTGCAGTCCGCATGAGTTTTTATTAAGCGCGTATCCACGTTGCCAACTGCAGCGCTTATACGCTTTAAATATAAACTCTAAAAGCGTAACTTCGCTTCGGAGAGGAGAGCGGATAGGAGTGTTATCACGGTTTCACGCATCTCTCCCGGTCGCGTCCGACTTTCCGTTTATCCGAAATGGTCCCAGGAACTGCAGCAAGCCAAAACAACCCTAGAAAGGTTACAGTGCGGACTGCGGTGCGGTGCGGCTTATAAGGAGAGCATGGAGTCTGGGCAAAGCACCTGCAACTAAATCCACAGAGGGCAGCATATCTGTCGCGACTAATGGCTTTGCCGTCTTGGGGGTGTGGGCTGCACACTTTTTGCTGCGACACCGGCACGCCGGTGGAATTATGCGTATTTTAATCTTGGAAGTAAATAGTAATGTCGCTGCGTCTGGGGCGTCGGCGTACGCTCTATGAGCTGCAATGGGCCCCAGGAAAATTAAGCCGAGAGCATTAGTTCCAACTTGCAAGCGCCCTTCAAGGCCAATGGCCATAGGGTCACATACACACATGGTTGTCTTTCATGACAATTAAAATTGCACATAGAGCTAAATTGAGCAAAACAAGAGTTATTGCAATTACAACGCTTTATACGAGCCAAGCAAGAACCGGACACGAGCAATTTAACATTGAAACTTTATGATTTTGTATTTTATGTGGGAACAATCATAGGTCAATTTGATAGGTTAGTAAGTCGATTTGTTCGATGGACATGTAATTCATGACAGGGTCAAGAATGATTGACCTTTTATGAATCAAATCTGACGCTCGCTTCCGGCCGTGATTGGGACACATCATGAATACATTACTTTGTGTCGGATTTTCAAAATTCTAGACCAATTTGAAATGACGAGCGTGAGTCTGATATGCAGGATAATGCAGCTTATTTTGGGCTCAATATTTTCTATGATAGCACGTCGTCTTCAACCAATCCACCAATAATACATTAGCGTTTGGAGCTACTGTTTTTAACATTTAATATTTTTAAGTTAAGTTTGTTTATTGATACGCATATTGAGAGCTGCCGGACAGATGAGAGCTATCTTTTTCGTGTGTTTACTTCTGGGTCTAGAAAACCCTAATATTGAGCTTTGGGAGTGTTTATTGAAGATAATGGTGTACTTTCCTGAAGACATTGAACATTGCTTGCTTCTTGAAACGTGCTCAGGCCAAGTCGGGATGAAATTAACCATTGCACTCGCTCACATCCGCTGCATCATGTCTTGGCCGAGCCCTCGAGCTTTCTGAGCACGATCTTCCGATTGGCCACTTTTAGTTTGCCAGACAGTCCTATTTGAACAGATCTTTACAAAATTACATCAAACATAAAATATCAAATGAAACTCAAACCCTGTTCGGAATCCTTCGTAACTTGTGCGATATTCTGGAAAGTGTTGGCAATACTTCTTTGGGAGGCTGGAAGGTCATACCTTTGTCCTTAAAAAACGTCAAGCATGTGAGAGTAAGGGTCCTGACTCCTGACTCGTGACTCGCGAGCTTGCAGGACCTTCGAGTGCGGCAGATGAAGAGGCTCGCGAGCGCCACCACTCGACAGGCATACGTTTCAAGTGCGCCCCTGCGAGCTAGGCAACCCATCGTACTTGAGAGTACGGCGTGGCGCGTCGAACGCATTGCAGGCGTCGCAGGCCGTTGCTCGGGCGTCGGGGTTCAAAGGAGCGGGGATCTAGATGTGAAGCCAGGGTCGCAGTTGAGACCGTGGAAGGAAAAATGTCGAGTGTGCGAAATTCAGAAGCAGAAAAAGCGATCTTTTGCTTGCATGTAAATTCCATGGACGGGGAAATGAGACAGACAAATTTGTTTGATTAACAGTAAGTTGAATGTTACTACATATTTCCACTTGCCAGGGCTTCCGTTTGTCTGAAAGAATGTAAAAATAAGATAGATCTTACGCATTGAAATGTGCACTTGCGATTTCCGGCCCATTTTTAATAATATGTGGAGCAAAGTCACCAAATGTTTATCTTCGCGCACGAAATCAATCCGGCTGCTGGAGTGACGAAGATTACCGAAGTGTTGGACTCCAAAGTAATGGACCCCGAAATATTCCCAAACTCTTTACGAAGAAGCAAAGCCCCTCACAATTCCTGGTCTTTCGTGTTCTGTTGCGGGGGGGAATGGTGAGGGGGGGGGGGGTCCAGGGGCGGAAGCCACTAGTTGCATACTAAACTGGCGCTGCAGTGTCTTCCAACGAATGTTATACTACAATTTTATACGCCAAGGTGCATTCCTAATCCCATTACATTCAATTGTTAATACCGACATTATACCAATGTTTTTTACTTCGACACCGAACCATCCATCAAGGATTTTTTTTATTTCTCCTTTTGACACTCAGCTCCGTGAAGGCGTCTCGACAGTCGACAACAACAGTTTGTTTTCTGGTTCCTTTTATTTCGACGGAAATGGTTCGGCCGGTGCCGCTTTGGCATTCAGCACGTCACTCGTGCTCCTCGCCGCGACGGCCGGATGCCCGTGACATCGCCTGCCCTGCCCGGTGCCCCTGCCCTGCCCTGCCCGTCCAGGCGCGTCCCTGCCCGGCGTTCACCGACAGTTCGCCGTGGACCGTGCGTTGTGCGTCGCCTCTCCTCGCGCCTCGGCGCGGCTGCACTAAGGACGTGTCGTCATGTGTTTCGCGTGTCTGCACTCAGCGTCGGTGCTGCCGAGTGCTGCTGTTCCTTTGGGGCGCCGACCGCCAGCGTTGGGTGCTTCCATTGGTGTAAGGGGTGCTTCCATTGCTGTAACGGCGCTCCCAGCCAAACTCTCTGCAAAGCTCCGATGCTGTGCGGTGGACGAGATGAGGATCCCTTCGTCATCTATTGGAACACCCAATTATTTCAGTCTTTCCTCGTGTGACGTCCATTTCGGTGGAAACGCTCGTAAATTAGTTGTCTTTACAAGTTTACAACTAATTATGTTCGGACGACAATGACGATAATTATGACGATAATTATGTGCGCGAAAAGCAAACAAATTGACTTTCAAATAAGCAGGCGTCGACGCCAAACGCAGAGCAGCAGAGCAAAATCCGACTGGAGTTTCGGAGCACAAAACTCGAAATGTGATGATATCGGACGTTTTTAAGTGCTGTACATTGCAGCGATGCAAATTCTTGGCACTCTGCGGATATTTCGCGGCGTGCATTATGCGCGACATGCTGTCGTCGTCGTCGACGTCGTCGTCGTATCCGCGTTGTTCGAGTTCGATCAACTATTATGATGTAACGATGTGGCATGGCGTCGTCAGCCGGTTGTGAAGAGCGACGCCAGCGTCGCGGCGGCCTGGCCTCTCAACGTCGCTTTTGTCGACGCCGTCGTATCGCTACCGATATCACCTGACGCGAATAATATGAAAATCTTGTAAGGAATAAGAGGTAGGAGGAAAAAGGAAAGGAGGTACATATTTCATCCCTTATTTTGTTGGCTCGCCGTGTTTCTTTTTCCTTCAGAAAGGTTATGTTGATTTTATCAATTCTTGAGAGATGGGAAAGGATGCTAAACTATAAGTGAAGAATGGTATATGCTGCAGCTGACAATAGCAATAAAAACTCTGTCAAACCAAATGTATTTTTCTGTATATATTCTAACAGATGGCCGCGAAGTGTGCATGGTGTATAAGCCACAAACCATTCGACTATTTTGTGAGCAACATTGTTTCACCACCATGTGCAGCCAATTACTAGCCAACAGGAAGATGTATATAGTATGATGTGTGGCCCCAATTCTATAGTGGCGGAAAGTTGGATTTCGCTTTCTAAACCAAAAAATACTCGCTTTGAGCAGTGAGCGAAGTCCCGTTTCAGTCGCCGACACCGTTTCTCACGAAACGGGACATGTGGACTTCTACTTGGTGATGCGAGAGACCACAACTGCAACAATATCTGCCCTGCCCTGCCCTGCCCTGCCCTGCCCTGCCCTGCCCTGCCCTGCCCTTGGCCCCCTGCCCCAAAACGTAGAAAGGGTTGCGACTTGCGAGTTCACCAGGTCACTGCGCAAGCAAGTCATTGTTTGGAGTTTAGCTGGACGATTTGCATGGTATCTAGTTTTTGGTTTATTTTCCAGTCAACGGCAAAAGGGATGCTTTTTGTTTCCAACGGATTTGAAAATGGCATTTCACTTACCCCAAAGTATTTCCATATTCACAGGTTGCCCAAAAAGATTGCACAACTCTCAACGTGCTTTAAAGCCGCGTGACGTGAGGGTAATGCGTCATTAACTATTCATCGCTGCAACACAGCAACGTTGTGCAGGAAAAGGGAAGAAAAGCTGCCCTGACGGCGAATCTAAATGTTTTAAATTCACCACTTCGATCATAGTTTCTTCAGCGTGCAGCCCTTTAGATTTCAAAGTTTAGACTGTATCGACAAAATATTATGTGTTGTCCGTTGTCAGTTCGGTTATTATGTTGTCAATTTCTGGATGTGACTGCGTTCCATATCTACCGGTTATATAGATTTTAACTTTTCACGGAAATTTCCCGCTCAACAATAATGTCTAAACTCCGTATCGCCCTCTTTGCAGCAAAGCTACCTGATGAGCTTCGGCTACCTGCCGCAGTCGGATTTCGAGACGGGTAACTTGCGCAGCGACGACCAACTGAAGGACGCGCTGCGCACGCTGCAGACGTTTGGCAACATCCCTGCGACGGGCAAGATGGACGAGGCAACGAAGCTCCTGCTGCGCAAGCCCCGCTGCGGCCTGCCTGACATCAGCACCACGCAGTACCGCAGCAAGCGTTACACCCTCAACGGGCAACGGTGGCACCACACCAATCTCACGTGGAGGTACGCACTACGCACGCGCACGCACCCACCCACACGAAAAAGCAAATACGAACATATCTGATACATACAGGGAAAATATACGAAAGTGCAATATCTTGGCAATAATAAATTTCTATAAGAAACATATAAGTTTCTTATAGAAATTTGAACCTTCCATATATGTTTCATACATGTTTTTTGTATGTACTTCCGTGTGGGCAAGCCCCATGCCGTCAATGGCAGGGGTGCTAACTGCACTAGTCTAGTCTCTTTTTGGGTTTGCCATATTGTGTGCCATTTGGAACGCCCTGATTGTCTAATGTCACCTCAGATAAAATATATTTTGGAAAGTCGCACAACGGCCAGAGGGTGTACTATAGCCACGGGGTTCATTGACTCCTGAAGAATTTTGAAAACTGTAGAAAACAGAGCCATATTCTTGAGAAGCCCTTTTGGGTACACCTAAAAACGTTACGGACAGCTATCTTATAATTTCCTTGGCAACTCAAGCCAATCGTGGACCTGTTACTTTTTGTTTTATATATACGTGTGCACTAGAGCTGGAGAAATGTGTAGTGAAGGGAGCGAAGTGTAGGGAGTTTTAATTGTCTCTAGTTTCTTAGCACGAGACCATGTGGACTTTGGAGACAATGATATCTCCGCTCACAAATCACAGTGTAAACTTCTCAAATACATTATGTTAGTGCAGATACTGTAAAATCACAGGTAAAATATAAATTAATCTAAGATGTATAGTATGGATGTATTATAGCTTCTTTTTGCATACCGATCTAGAAATTATGTGCGAGTAATTAATTAATTAATTAATTAATTAAAGGACATATCTAATCTCCTGACAAACTGTGCTCATATTAAATATTTTTACTTTTTATACCCCATAGCAGAGGCAAAAAACGTTTTCAAAATTGTTTGAGGCCACAAACAGCATTTATGTGAAGCCCTCTATGACGTCTTCGAGGTCTGTGTGAGATCACTTCGCAATATTAAAATTTGGAGTCGATATAACAGTTTTGAAATTTTATTTGAAATTGGAAAGATGAGAAAAAACGGCGATTGGTGGTCAAAAAAATAAATTTTTTTTTTTTGAATTGCTTCTGTTTTGGTCACAAAAAATAAACTCTTTAATCTGAGTACAACTTGTGTGAAGGTGAGAGAATTCCTTTAAAGGATTTCATAGTCTATGTCTAGTACCATACATGCTCACCGTCAACTGCAATGCAGGCGCAGTTGGCGGGCACCAACCAAATTGTCAGTGCGCGACATCAGCTTAGCGAGCAATCGGCCACTGACATCGCAGATCAGAGTTCGAGGGTTCGAGCCTCCACAGGACAGCGAGCGACGAAACGACTAAAGCCATGCGACACGTCAATTTAATTGAACTACCACAATCTGCCGTTTGAGAGAGCAGTACGTTCAGTCGACGCGTAACGGAGTCAACCGTTGATTAGCGAGTTTCAATCAATGGGGTGGTTATTAAATGTTTTGGCGCCGCCGCGATGTGTATAGTCACAACGGCCCAGTCGCCCCCCCCCCCCCACCCATCCACCTACCCGCTTCCACGCCTTCAGAAAAATATATAAAATGTTGATCAGCAAGAGGATTTTCTAGGTGGATTCCTCGGATATTGCATTTCTTTCGCTTTTCATCAACGCCATCTCTCCGGTCTCATAAAGACGGTATTTTCTGGCTTCTCGCGAATATAATGTCGATTTTCAGCGTTTTGCACCGAGGACTCACAGTACTCGTTGCAAATTTCCTCCAGCGTACGGCGCTGCAGACGCTAATGCAGCGAAGCGGCCTGTGACCACTTGCTTTGCGTGCTAGAGGTTCCAAAAGTCACCCTATCATCAAAGATGTTTCTCTCAGGCATCAGTCTCCTCGTTGGGGAGGGGAAGGGGGTATGCGTAAAGTCATCGCACGGGGACAAAAAAGTGGTGAGGGGGTGGGGGGCAGAGTCTTGGGTATAATGCTTCCACGCAAATCCCTTTATATATATAAGACCCTTCTTGTAATAAGTTCGTTATTTTTCTGATACTTTTTAGCAAAGTTTTCACGACAGTGAAAAGTCACTGCATAAATACACAATTTTTTAGGGCTGGTTCCTATAGAGCCTTTACTCTATATAGTTTGGTTGTCATTGTCGAATCAAAACGTTTTATGGCTGTAACACCTGTCGTGGTCACATTGCCGCGATTTAATTTCAGTAATATTTGGAATAACTCTGATTGGAATAGTTCTTGACGCGAATTTGTTGGTCGTAGGTATTCAGAATCGATTGCACCATATCATCTTTCCAGCTGCAAGAACCGCCGAACCCACTCATCTTCCAAACTTCCCACTGGCGCCCCGACGTATCCATCACCTCACCCACACGCTCATTATCTGCGAAGCGAGAGAAGAGGTGCATGAGAAATATTCCTAGGCCCCCTTGGGTGGGAATGGACGGGCAGGGGTGAAATGAAGCAAGCACATTACAGTGCGATAGCTCACCCCCTGAGTTCTCATGCGTTGACGATCACTTGTCTTCATCCCCTGGAATTACTGGAGAAACAAGAGCGGCGCGGTGCCGACTGCCTACTGCGAGGGCGTAAAGACCGCGAGTGGCTGCGTCGTTGATGAATATCGCCCCCGCGTGGGGTCGCTGCTGTACCAACGCCGAGGCTTTGCGAGACACGTTTTGCCATTCGATTAGGTACTTTGATTATGAATTATGATTTCAAATTGCAAACAAGGCGTTGGCTTAGATTGTTGTTGTGAACATATACGAAGGGGGGGAATGGCTCGAAGGGATTTTCTCAATTTGGATACGCGGGTTCTGGGAAAAATAGCCATGCATATGAAACAAAACAACGGATATTTTCCATGCGACCCCACATTGTATACAGGTCGAAAATCCTCACAGATACACTCATTCTCATGAAAATAAAGTCATTATAGAACAATGGCCTCGCCCCTTCTTTTGAAGTCTGCTTTGTGTCTATTTCACGAGGCAAAAAACACATAAAATCTTCCCTTCTGCTCGTGGGTTTCCGAACGCGGTATCAGTTAGCAGCACACACCCACGTGACGCGACATGGCTGCAGACTATCTGGTTGCAGCGAGCGGCCTGGCATCCACCGGTGCCTCCCACTCGGCTCGACGTGTCACCGGGTGACGGGTGACGGGTGACGGGTGTCACTCCCCCTTGGCCAGTCTGCTATAGATAACCCTTCCCGTCCCCGCTCTGCCTGGCGACGGGATTTTGTTTCATCACCCCGGCGACGACGGCAGATGATATACATTCAGCACTCAACATATTCATTTCGCATTTTGAAACGGAAAAGCTTTGGGGTAGTTGACATTCTTGCAGGTATAGGGTCGAGCCAGAGTCCGTCAATTACCATCACATTCTACTTAATAAGTATTTATATTAATTACCAACACGTTAATTCTTTCTTATTGTAAATATAATTACATGTTAAATGCCATAAAAGTTTGTGTTTATTGATTACATAACCTGTGTTCCTGTACAATCGTTTGAAATGCGTATGGGTCACGGTGATGTGATGAGGGATGTGATTTCCATGTGGCAGCGTGTCGGGCCCCGTGTTTTGCGCCTGTCACGTGTAGCGTGTCAAGCGGCTGTGCCCCCCCCCCCCTCCCCCCTAAGAGGGCACGTGCCTTGGTCGACTTTGGGCTGCCCTTGCCACTGTCCTGGAGGGGGTCGTTGTGCTTGACAACTCGGAAAATATCGCATTATATTAAACTTATTTTTGGATTCAACGTTTTCTGACAAAGAAATATGGCAGCATATTGAAAAGGAAGTCGTATGATGGCGGCGAGGAAAATGCGAGTCGGTTCTTTATACAACTCCCTAACAAGGGAAACTAATGAAAGAAAATGTGTTCCTGCGTTCTGATTTGGGATGAATTGAAGGTATATGTTTGATTCAAATGATGTTCTCTCTTTTCAGTATCAGCGCCCACATAATCATTAGTATATATATTCCTATAATGTATACCTATACACATTTCTTGGATGCCGATGCCAATAAGAATAAATGGCATTGTCAGCGAGTGAAGGCAATATCTTTGAGGGTTTTTCAAACGTGGATAAAAGAGGTCTGGTCGCCTCGCAGTCGCACACAATATCCGATATGCCACCGAGAACACCAGTATCTTCCTCTAATAAGTGGAGGAGCCTACGCCCACGAGTGCCTCGCTATATTGTGATGATGAAGGACCCTCGACAATCTGCATAGTTCCAGTTCTCCCTGTGTAGCCTTGGCTGATCCTGGATGAGTGATTTGGTCCTGTGTCTTGGCAGCCACTTGACCGAGCAGCGCTAAACCAAAGGACCCTCCGATTCCGCCGGAAGTCACCGGGGTGGTTGAGACGTTGCCAGCACATATTACATCCCCCACCGTGTTTTTGCATGATTAGGGGAAGCGAATTTCCGAGACGCCAAACGTCAGAGCGACGCTTCGCTGAAATCGACGCCAGAGAGCGAACAATATGTTGGTCGGTAAAGGGGGGCGAGGGGGGGGGCGGGGAAGAATGCCCTTTGGAGAATGCCAGGCGCGCTTGGTTTCAGGCTCATTGTGCTTGCTTGGTATTTTGGCCAAATGTCAGGACGAATTCTCCGGAGGGAAATTTCAACCGAAAAATATTATGTGAATATAATTTGATGTTTCTGCGGGCTCGGGGCGCGCGTCCTAATGTACTGAGAAACTGCCCCGAGTTAGAGAAGAATCGGCGATCCAGAAAAACATTTCTTAGCATTTTATTTCTTTCCTTCGTTGGAAAGTGAGGAAACATAATATGTTATCAAACTTCCCTCAATCTATCATTTACATAATACATGGAGTCGTATATTAGTACCAAATTCAAATGCGTAATTTTTTAAATAAACCGGTCGAAAAGGACGTTGAAATCGTGAAATTTATCGAAAATGTCTCAAAAAGCGAATGACCACAAAGCTGTGACCACAGCCAAATCAAATCGCCGAGGGTCTTGAGAGGTGACCGCTTGCACATTGGTGGGGAATTGGGGGGGGGGGGGGGGGTCACGGACCCCGTTCAAGCAAGCAACAACCGTTCAATCTGTATATTAATATGTAAACATCAGTTTATCAACATCAGTTCATCAAGAACCAACAATATAAACCAATATAACCAACAATATAAATTCCTGTAACTTTGAGGAAAATATAGACAATGCTGAGATTGTGAAAAATCTACTTGAAGGCACTATTGGCGCATTGGCTTCAGTCTTGTCGAGGGATGGGCTTCCGAAGTTAGTTATTGGACATGAGTGTATATTTTTACTAAAATGAAAACCTTTTGAAATGGAACCCTATTTCATTCCAGTCATTTTGCACACTGAACGCGATTGACAGAAATGTGATCCTGTCACCGTTTTACGTGGTCCGTTTGTCAATCTGAAACGGTCACCGGGTGATCCGCGTGCAGCGTGCCCGGTGTCAGTGATAGGGGCGTTCTTCCACGACCGTGGTGTGGATGCTGACGACATCGGATATGCGGGCACCCACGTGCTAGCGACGCCCTCGAAGCCGACGCCGACGCCGACGCCGGGGCAGTGAGACAACGTCTGGCCCGAAACGTGATACCGGTGCTGATAACGCGACGGATCGAGCTCCAATCAGTCCCAGTCCCAGTCCCAGAGGTTGCCCGAGCCCGCGGCTAGAGCCACAATGATGCAATGCGGATTGGGGCTGGGGAGTTCGACGGCTGGTGGTCGAACTGTCTTGCTTGCGACAGGGGCAGGGACAGGGACAGGGACAGGGACAGGGACAAGGACAGGGACAGGGACAGAGACAGGGACAGGGACAGGGACAGGGACAGGGACAGGGACAGGGACAGGGACAGGGACAGGGACAGGGACAGGGACAGGGACAGGGACAGGGACAGGGACAGGGACAGGGACAGGGACAGGGACAGGGACAGGGACAGGGACAGGGACAGGGACAGGGACAGCGACAGCGACAGGGACAGGGACAGGGACAGGGACAGGGACAGGGGCAGGGGCAGGGGCAGGGACAGGGACAGGGACAGGGACAGGGACAGGGACAGGGACAGGGACAGGGACAGGGGCAGGGTCAGGGACATAGGCAGTGGCAGGGGCAGGGGCAGGGGCAGGGACAGGGAGTTTCGCGCAGTTCATTTCAAATGGAAGGAAAGAATTGGAATAGGTCGAATTAGGATAGAATTGGATAGAGTTGAAGAATATCAAAGTTCCACCTGCTTCGTCGAGGGTCGTGAGCCGGGAGGTAAACTGTGATCTCCCCTTGCCCACAAATTTATCTTCGTCCCAAATAATTATCTGGATCGTGTGCAGCTATGTGTATTCTGGCGCGCGCAGATTGCTTTTGTTTTTAAACGTCATTCTGCAGACAAAAATTTGACGCAAGGGTAGCTCCCAGCTCTGGCTGTGTATTCCGGAAATTTTCCGCATGACAAAATAATTGAGATTTGAATCAGAGCACACAACCAGAGCCTTCTATACGTAATTGTTTTCAATGACATTTAAATTGCTTGGTAAAATACATACTGTACCGAGGAAGTGCACCGATGTGCGTCGTTCTTGGGCACGTAGGTAGGCAGCCCGCGCTGCGTCTTTGCCGGTAGTGCGTCTTTCGAGCGCGGCGAGCGTTGGCGTCGAGGTGTGGGCGCCAGTGACTGAGAGGGATGCGATGCGGGTAGCAGCGGTCGGGGTAGGTGGGGGAAGCTGCGCGAGATCCAACGAACGACGGCGACAGCGGCAGCGGCAGCGCTCACTTGGTTGACAGATGGAAAGTGTCGGGGGTCGGTGGAGGGCGTGCGGCGACTTCGTGTCGGGAAGTGCTCGAGTTGCGCGTGTTGTTGCTGTGTTTGGAGCGAGCGGCGTCGCGGCGTGAATGTAAGAACGAGTTACGATTATTCCTTGGGTGGATCTGCGAGGTTTATTTTAGTTAAGGTTACTAATTTGAGTTTTTATGTGCTTCATTTTTGGGGGTAAAGTAAAGGTCAGAGGAGTTGGAATGGCCCTGCTTTGCGAGATCAGTATAACCGAACGTTCGAGAACCCCATACACCGTCTGATCGCCTGAACACCTCACCAATCAGGCATCATTATTGATTATTGAAATCAACTTTTGTTTAAAACTTTCCACAATTTCATAATTTGTTTAAATTTGTATTTCCGACGATAGGTTAGATTATTTGAAATCTCAGATTGAGGCGCGTACCAAATGAAATCAGGGAACCAGTAGATGCCTACCGAGTGTTCGCAGTTTATGAATCTATAAGATAACTTTACGAGCAATTTCTCTCCGAACTCTCGATTTTCCATTGCCATAACGTAATGTTACATACAGAACACCGGCGCGGATCTTCGAGTTCGATTCTGGAGTTTAATGATGAGAAAGGAAGGACATGTTGAGTGGTTTGATCATCTGTGGTTAGATTGCTATTGACAATTCCCACGTACGGGAATTGATTACCAAATAGCAATTAAAAGTTCAATTCACTGAAGCTGGATCATTCGTATCGAATTTGTGCCAACATATTATACCATCGCCATACCCACGGACTTTAGAAATCTGGAAGCAACTGAGGTGACCTTCGTGGCATTGTAATAATGATATTGTGTGTACCCATGAACATTTCGCGTCCAAACCCGCAAACGTAGATTTTCGAATATGCCCCATGCCGTTTGCCAATCACAACATAACAGGTCGAATTTCAAAAGCACGGTTTCAAACTCTACCAACAAGTTTCGAATTTGACTCCGGGGCTGCGTTTCAAGGCCTTGCGTTTCGACCATTCGCACGTTATAATATAGTATCTTTGATTCGCACTGCCCTGCATTGTGTGAAGCCTGGAGCCTGATTTGGCACTGAGAGTCGAGCACTCGTAGTTTTTCATCAAAAGAGGTTCCAAGCAATCGGAGCAACATATTTTACTATCGACATTTGGTTTCAATTTTAAAATTATCATGGGAAATGGTCATGTTTTTATTTGATTTGATTTATCGTCATCAATTTACCCTGGGCCCCTATTTTGTAACTTTTCCCAAATGAGATGACAAGAAATGAGAGTGACAACTCCAAGTTCGCATATGTTTTCATGTGGAACAAATGAAGGTTCTCGCTCTCCTTTCATTTCATCTCACATCAGAAAAGTTAAAGAATAGGGGTCCAGCTTACACATGGTTTACAGACAAGTACTTGTACAAATACCTACTAAGAATGATCATGTATGCACTCAGAGTACAAGCGCATCCAACACGAAGCTGCTTTCTTGTCTTGCGTAGCGTTTGCCATAGCACACTGCCATATTTGATTGTCGAAAATACTTTGGGCGCGCTGATTGACCCCTTCAACAAAGGGGCTTAAACGCTGGTCACGGCCTTCGACAGTTCAAGGTCTTACAGATGAAAGACAATCAGACAACAGCCACGAGTTTATCTTCGGCCAATCAGTCTTCTCTGATTGGAAATAATTAAGTCACATTGCTGCGTGCCAATAAGCTGCACACATGCATGCGTGCTTCTGAGGTCTTGCCGCCAATCGAGCGACGGGAGGGCGAGAAGCTCGACGATTCAATTCAAATCTTAACTCATCATTCCGGAATTTCGCCAGACTTGCGACCCGGTTTTGACGAGTTTCGTCCCCCTTTCGTATATTTCGAAGATCCATGAAGAGCGACACTTCAAAAGCAAGTATACTTGCAATTTCATGTCAACGAGTGCCCAGTACTTGCTGCAGACGGAACTCTCGAGAAAATGCTGATACAGCAAGCTCAATGATGAATGTAGATACTTGACTGAGCTACACCGCAGTAATTTGCCTCCAGGATCATAGCTATAGGGAGTCCACTAGAAATGCGTACCTACCATTTTAAACTGCCGTAATATAAGGACTGCCAAAATGACACATTCGCTCAACGTTCAAACTTCCAATCTCTGTGTGTCGGTGATGCGAAAAACGCACGAACGCAAAGAAGAACACGTTCCAGGAAGAATGTCCTGATTGAGGGACTTGTGTGCATGCCGGACATGCCGCCTGCTATAAATTAGGCGTGCTCATTCTGTGTGGCTCGGCTCGGCAAATGCACGCAAATGCAATGGGTCATGTCGAGCGAGTGCCATGGAAAACTGTTTTTGCATCATCGAAGGAATCGTACAGTGTGGCCGCTATATATATGAATATAAAATAGAGACCGAATATGGGTAGGTATCTGTTCTTTCCCGATAACTGTGCTTCGTGATGAATCGCTGGAAATGAGTTGAAATGAGTTACAATTTTTTCATAATGTATTTAGGACATTAATGAATGCACTGTTATTGTTTCATGGGAGTCTAATTTCGAAAACATCTGCCTTTTAGGTTCTGCAAGTCTGGACGATCTACACCGAGGAGTGTATTTACCTGTCCACTTGCTATATAACCATAAACCTTCTATATTATAACCAAACGCTTACTTGCCTCGCACTCGGCACTACCTACCTACTGTTATCACTAATCGCGTCAAACGGGCGAGTAGTACCTATATTGTGTCAACTTAGTTCCATTGTATACCTTCACACAATAAGTCATTACGGCGTTATTCTTGTAACATTAGGAAAACACAATTGGCGCTTAACTATCAGTTATCATAAAAAGGTGCCTTGTGGCTTGCCATTGCATGTAGTTCACACAATAAATGCAAATACCAATAAATCGACTAAAAGCCAGCCGCAAACATCTACCCACATACAGAAGGAAGCTGGCGTTTTGTGATCTATAGACACAGTTCGGTCGCATTAAAACATTAACTTAGTTATTATTGGATCTTTATTGTTATTGATGGTGCGAGAGCGAGAGTCTATGCCCGTGTGTTGCAGCTCCGATTGATCCAGTCGAGCTGGCTCACTCTGAAATGATTATCGCAATCATTTGGGAGGCTTGACTTGCTCAGTCGAGCCAATAAATTTCTTGAGTCGATCATTTGATATAAACTCGATATCAACTTCTTGATGACATCTGACAAGTCAACCAAAGTGAGATTAATGGTGTACAGTCTCAGATATTTGTTGCCATAACCGCTTGCAAAAGCCAGCTGTTTTCACTAATTCCTATTATAAATTATAGGCTTAGTTTGCAGAGCCGTGTCCATACCTTAACTCGTTTAGCGAATGGCTTGCCCCCAGCTAAACGGCATTAGCCACGTCGTCCCCGTACTCAATTTACTTAGGCAAAAGCAGCGCGTGGTGCTCTTCCAAAATTCGCAAGCGTAATGCATCTTCGGTAATACCACGTAATACGCCTGGACGACCTGGGCGACCCCCTACGGGTGGCCACAGCGCCCCAGTGAATACGGCGCGACGACGGCGACGACGACGGCGACGACGGCGGCGACGGCGACGCTGCCAAACAGCCCCCGGGCCCTGTGGTTACTCACTCAACCTGGGTGTGATGTCCCTTCCGAGTCCATCACAACCTCCTTGAGTGAGCGATCACGGGGATGCTCAACACACCTCGGACCACAATTCACCACCAGAGCATTCTCAACATGGGTTGAGCGACATTCGCAACAACTTCGAAACAAGGAAATGCGTTTTCTTATAGATCAGTTATTTTCCAGCAGAGTTACTGCGTATTGCGACACTGAACCAATCTTGGATAATCTGTGCATAAGAACCGTGGTAAAGCATAAGATTTTTCATTCTCTCAACGCAATGGTCTCGCCCACGGAAAAGGTTCTTACTTCTTCCATCCAACACTTTCTATTTATTCACTAGACTCAATTAAGTTTACCCTGTGTTTAACTTTTTATATGTCCCTGTGTTCACACACTGTGCACACTGCCAAAGTAATGAGTCAAACAAACTCAGGGAGGGCATGCGGGTAGAATATCTTCCCCATCCCATTACATATTGAGTGACACGAGGAGGTACATCCCATAATTAGAGCATGAGAGGACAGTGTTCCTAGTAAAGTGGAATTGCAGATTGCCTGCTCAGCTCAGAAGGGAGAAGAACATATGAGTTTGTGGGCACTTGATTGTTTAGGAGTCTGTCTCATGGTTGCTTCAGGGTGGCACATGTGGCAACCAAATGTTGGGAATGTGGTCTGTATCACTGAAGCTGCGAACTTTTCCCGTGGTGCGTAAACAGTTCCAGAGAGATTTCGGTATGCGACCGTGCCTCCATTTTTGTTTACGAGCTGTTGTAACTTGTAATAACGAAACCCCACTAGCTGAAGTCTAGTTTATACGAGTCTTGTGACTAACCATTGTTTAATAAGACCAATGAGTGGGTATTTTATTACAAATGCTACAGACACAATCGTGCCAGCAACAAAAGGGAAGGACGGAATGACATCACCATACTAACAATGTCACACCGTTTTTATAATCCACATAAATTCAGTATTCAGAGCGATGAGAATTTAATCAAATCGCTAATGCCATAAGCATATCACGTGTATAAACTCTGACGACGCAATCATCTTTGAATCAAATGAACTGTACATTATATTCTAATGAAATGTATATTTTCTGGATCTCAATGATGATTCGAAATGATCTGCCCTGCTCTCGCTCAGAACTGTTTATTCGTTTACGAGAGTCTATAGGGCTTGTCGAAAAATAAAAGATGTCTTTGTTGAAGTTAAATACAGGACTTGGCACTTGGCAGTAAAACGTGGCCGGTAATTTTTCGTGGGTAAGGAGTAAGGACCATAAGGGTATGATACCGTTCATTTCGAGCTTTTTGTGTAATTTCCAACAACATCATTATCCGCGGATGGTTTGGGATGACGTGTGCTTTTGACATTGCTGAGAAACCACATAGCGATGTCTCTCAACTGTCACCTCCTGTGGAATCGCCGCAGGACATGGTCATCGATATTATGATTAATGAACTCGAGAGAGGAAATTATTGCTCTCGCAACTAGGTGCCAAGCGTCCTGCCGACATTGAAATCAACAGTCGAGGTTTGACTTGTCTCATCTGTATTGAAAATGGAAGTAGAATTGGCAAGTTCGCAGTGTGACAGTGTTCTACTGTCAAATGTGTATAAAAAGAAAAGCCCATGATAAAAACCCAAGTGCCGACCGACCAACCAGCCCGCTCCAAGTAAAGGTCTCACTACATGGCAATATCCAAACAACGCTAGGGTCTGTTTATAATAACATAATGGCCGCACACTGAAGCCGTCATCCAGCTCGGCTGGCTGCTGATGTGCCAGTGAGATTTGTATGTTTGTACAAAACCGAACAGAACCGCGCCTTGCAACTCACTATCTTGCCTGCATCTCTACAGTTATCCTTATTGACTATGGAGTGGCGAGGAGAAAGACGTATCTGGGGAAGGGTGTGCTACTCAATGGACATGAGGCTGTTCGACTTGTTTTCAAGAAGCAGCCACAAAGAGACAGAACCCGAAATCTTCCACGGATTAGGAAATAGTGACTTTTTGGCTTGCCTTCTCATGAATATATGAGCAAACTCCCACTTTCAAACATGGATTTAAAAAAAAATTTGTGAACTTAGGTATAGGTAGTGATCAAAACTCAAAATATAAATTATAGAGAAATATAGAGAATTGTAGAAAATTATAGAGAAATTCTAGAGAGGTTCCATGCAATATCCCCCCCCCCCCCCCCCCATTTGTTGAAGTTCAGATTGGCAAGAAATTAAATGCCAAAGATATTATTGAGAGGAACATAGTCTCCCTCCCTACTTTGTCTCCCATGGAGATCCCTTATCCCACCCGGCAGAGCGGGAGAAAGTTGCCCACATAGCTAGCAGGAGGTCCCGGGTTTGTATCCCGGTTTGGTTGCAAATATTTCCAGCTTAGCTTCTCTTCCAAGATATTATTGATCAAAGATGGGCATTGATTTATTACAGCAAAGAAATCATAGAATGGGGGGAAAATGCAAGTTTTTCTCTCTTGAGTGCCATGAATGAAATTAAAAATGTTTCTTGTCTTGTTCCAGTCTTCAGACACAAAACCCCAGAAACTTGGATGGAGGCTTGGTGCGGGCAGAGCTGCACCGTGCGCTGGACATTTGGGCGCAGCATTCACAGCTCACGTTCCGCGAGATCAACAGTGATCGCGCAGACATCCTCGTCTACTTCCACACGTACGTTCCTCTCTGGCAATTATACCGGTTTCGTTGGCAAGAGAAGATACTTCAATTCCAATATAATTCCTATTACATACCTACACCTACCTATATCTACCTTTCAAATCAAGTTTTTAATTTCTGCTAGATATTATGGATATATATTTTTTTGAACGGAGTTCCAATATCAAATTGCTTGGCACAGCTATAAAAATTCAGTGTAAACTTTTAATTGCATTCCCACAACAGCAACCAAGGACTTATAGTTTGATTATTTAATGAATTATTTTCATATCATATTCATTTTTTATTGTGGGGAAAAAACACATTTCAGTGGTTGAACATGAAAAGGATTGTCTTTGGTTGCCCTTTGGGCAAGTCACTCGTGGCAAGGACAGATAACGGCCGAGCCAACGTCCTGCAATCGAGCACCGCGGTTGCGTGGGCGCAATTGTGGCGCGGTATATGTGTTTGACGACGAGTGCTTTGCCGTGCACAGGCGCTACCACGGCGATGGCTACGCGTTCGATGGGCGGGGGCAGATCCTCGCCCACGCGTTTTTCCCGGGCAGCGGCCGCGGGGGCGACGCACACTTCGACGAGGACGAGATCTGGACGCTGCAGCATCAGAGCGACGTCGAGGGTGAGACAAAACACGGGCAATTGCAAAAAAAACCCGCCCTCTAGTTGAACGTAGAGAGTGATATCTTCAATTTTTACCACCCTCAAAAAAGTTGATTGTGTATTACTTTTTTCCAGTGTGTCACTCTACAGAATAAAATATGTTTGCTTTGAGATCAAAATTTTATTGGATCTTTCTCTTTATCTTACCTTTGTCCCACACCATTCTTGAGAAAATTCGAAATAATATTTTTGTAACCAATCAAAATTTATTACATTTAAAAAAATTTTCACAGTTTCCAAAATTGTGTTGCCAAAGTTCTTACAATTTTTGCATGAAACTTAACAAATGTGTGAAACAGTCTAAATTAAGCATACATGACCAACGTAGGGATCCACTTAAAATGTTGGATCTGTATCTAATATGGCATGCTTTTTATTTGCACTTTTCTAGCAATTGCTTTCAACTTCTGGCAATTTCTCTCGTCCAATCGGAGAAGGTGTGGTTTCAGTCATTGCTAACGGGTTGTTAAGGAATTGGCTATCATATTTTTCAACCAAATTTGCTACTTTCTGCAAATCTGCAAAGCTGCATTCTGGGAGAAAATATGTAAGGGGCAAGCCAGGTAAAACACATATTTTCTTGCTGGATCCAACTACCAGTGAGCCAAGTTTATATCTTGAACAATTTTGTTTGTTTAGCTTAACTTTACAGCACATAATCAACTTCCTATGGAAGTTTCTGTGTGGAAGAGACTTCCTCCAGTGATATGATGTCATACAACATCCAGAGAATAGGGTAGATTGTACTCTATCACTTCCTGGCTTGCATAGATAAGCTGAACAGATAGGATAAGCATCCTCTCTGTGGCCTAGGCAATGGCTACATGTGGTGGAGAGCAGCTCTTTGATGCTCTGACCAAATTGAGGAAATTGCGCTTGTCATGCATTCCGGCAAACTTTCCATCATGGTCTCAGGCATGGGCGTAACTAGATAGCTTTATTCAGCATTTTAAGAATTTTTGCAGCGTTTTTCTCTGAGCTGTCTCCCCAGACACATTTCCTGTACCTTAATTGTGCCTCGAATATGGCATAATATGTGAGCAGCATTAGTTGTTCCTATTTCCATGGTGTGCTAATTTTCTTAGCACAAAAAGTCCTGCAGAGAGCCTTTTTGCCAAGTAATCTATATGTAAAGTCCGGTTCAGATGTTCGTCTATTTGTACTCCTAGGAACGTTTCTTGACTGTCTTGTTCCAGTGTTGTATCACTAAGACCCAGTTTTTCAGTGGCACGTTAAATATCTAATGGTCTGTTAACTTGTTATTTGCTTACCAACGTCTAATCAGAGCCCTTAATTTTCTTGCTAATGGACTGTTAAATCTTAACGGGCCACTAAAAAACCGGTACTTAGTTGTACATTCATATCACACTCTTCTTTCTACCTGGGTATGGTCAATTAAAATAGTGCAATAATCTCAAATGATTTTTATTGAACCCATTCTGTTATTATGGACCCACTCGTAAAAATGGATCGAAGTCCAAGTTTCAAACGTAGTAAGAAGAAGGTTGAAAATTGATTAAACTTCCAAGTTCTAAGTCCCTTACTGACATAATCTTTTTCTTTCTGCAGGCACAAGCTTGTTTGCAGTGGCCGCCCACGAGTTCGGCCACTCCCTCGGACTGTCCCACTCGTCAGTGGAGGGCGCACTGATGTACCCGTGGTACCAAGGCCTGAAGGCAGACTTCCAGCTGCCGGATGATGACCGCCACGGCATACAGCAGATCTACGGCCCCAAGGACGGCAAGCTGTGGGGCAAGATCCCGGTGTACGAACCCGTGGAACCGCCGCGAACGCCGCGGCCAACGAAGCCTCCGCGAGCCAGGCCGACCACGATGACGCCAACGCCGACGAAGCAACCGCAGCCACCGCCGCCACCCAAGCATCCACCTAAGAAGTATCCAGCCGTGGCGGACAAGCCAGATACTTGTGACACGAGCTATGATGCGATTTCGGTCATCCGGAGAGAGGTGTTCATCTTTAAAGGAAGGGTGAGTGGTTTTTCCGATTCATTCTAATGCAAACTAAGAAAATTGAATGTATTGTATAGATTTGGTTTTCTGGGCTGCTGATTTAGTTGTGTGTGAAGTTCAAAATGTTTGCCCAATACATATTTTGTTAACTTGAAAGAAAGAGGTTCTTCTGAATCAAGTAGGTACTCACTCTGCACCAAAGCTCTGCACATTGGTAATTGTAAATTTCTTAGTCTTTTGACATTTTTTTATAATTCACAAGTTCATGCCTTTATTGTTTAGCAAGTTTTATTAACCAGTGGTCTCAGCATCAATTCTAGAAATTAACTGTGAATGGTAAATGTCAATAAGCAGGCCCCGAAGTAATACCGAACTTGTAACAATCATTTCCGTTGTATCGCAGTTCCTCTGGAGAGTGGGCGAGAAAGGACTTTACGACGGCTACCCAGCCGAGATTGGCCGGCTCTGGTACAACCTGCCCAAGAACCTGACGCACGTGGACGCCGTCTACGAGCGACTGGACACCAAGATCGTGTTCTTCGTCGGCCGCCAATACTTCCTTTACGGGGGAAACCAGCTGGAGGCGGGATATCCACGGCCGATCACGGACCTCGGTCTCCCAGACACTCTGGACCAGGTGGATGCCGCCATGGTGTGGGGACACAACAAGAAGACGTACTTGTTCAGTGGCACCATGTATTGGAGGTGAGGAATCCATGCATTAATATGATATTATGCTGATTGATCCATTGGGTGCATATTATGACGAGTACATGTACAGGCGCATTGTACAGGAAAATATCCCTAACTAATTCAGAGAACTCTGAAAGCATCTTTAAAGCTGTAATCAACATAACATCCAGACATATGTTTCTGAAGAATTTGCCAAAAAAAAATTGGAAGTTGGTACCAATAGCTGTATCTAATACATAATATTTTGACATGATGATAAGTGTAGTTTAATAGTACCTACCTACCCTCTACATATTGCACCTGCTCCCAGGTCAATTTACCAATTCCCATTGCTAGGAATACCTACTAGGCTACTACTTCTCTAAATTAATGATTGCATTTTTGTTATAGGTTTGACGAAGACATCGGTAAAGTTGAGCTGGACTACCCACGCGACATGTCCATGTGGAAGGGAGTTGGCTACAATATCGACACAGTTTTCCAATGGAAAGATGGTATGCTTACACATCAAGTCCTTCCAAATTTTAAACCACATGAGTGTTGATAATCAAATTCTAAATTATGAAACTTTCTTTAACAGGAAAGACCTACTTCTTCAAGGGTAAAGGATATTGGAAATTCAATGACTTGCGAATGCAAGTGGAAAATGAGAAGCTATCCCCGTCAGCACCCTTCTGGATGGGCTGTCCGAGAGAACTAGAAAACCCCATCGATGCTAATGAACGGGAGCTATTTACACAAACGTCGGCAACGACGAACATCACACCATCGATAATCATGTTAGCACTGGCATTTTTTGTTCATTTCTCTCATCTCTAGCCTGCATTAACATAAGTATTCAACATCCCTTCATCTTATCGTTACCTAAATTCATGTATTTATTTTGTAACTTGTTTCCAAGTTTACCTACATAGTTTTTGTATTTTTAATTTAAGTTTTATATCTTGTAACTTACTATGAGCCAATTTTCACTGCCATTATTTTGATCTCCAGCATCCACCAGAATCTTGAGTTGTAAAATAAGTCCAGCTTATTTTGTTTTAAATAGGAGGGAATTAAAAGGCTAGGCATATATAAAAGTGAGTGGCTGGACTTGACTGACTAAGGTAATAATATATAAAATGAGGAAACAAAAATTCTTTATAGACGTGCTCGCTGGGTAGTCTTTCCACAGCATCTTACTACCCAAGGTGTCTTCAATCATTGCTTGCGATGATTTCTTATTTTCTTGCGGTGGCTTTCAGTTACAGTGTACCTAATTAAAAGCATCCCGAAACTGAGGAAACCATCCTATGAAAGCAGACACTAAGGAGGGGAAAAAAATGATACTTTTCATAATCTGTGCATAGATATCCACCAAATTGATTACGCCTTTGAAATTGTCCTCCTCATGCCTTTGGAGGTTTTCCAAGTTTAAAACCATGCTAAAGTTATTGGTGCACAATACTAATTAACATCACGCATGCCAATCTGGTATGATCATGGGCTCATAGTCAAGGGCCAATGATTAGTACTCTGGCCATGTGATTGCTACGTAGCTATCACATGGCCAGAGTACTCATTTGATTCTGGAGCTTTAGGTTTCCTGCACTCTGCCAGAGTGACAATTTGAGGTGATAATAGTCTTGTTCATTGTGAAGAGCGATTGCAATGCAAATGCAATTTGTCGACATTTGGCTAGAAACGAAAGGTGCTCTTTAGATTGTGGCTTTTGGTATTCAGAAGACTGCACTTGCAAAATTATCCCAGAGATCAATGAACCCCTGCCAGTTATAGGTCAAAAGAATCGTTAATTGGGAGTAACTAGAAGTTTCCGGTGTACAACAAAAGCAATCGTTATCCCGAATAGGTGCGGTAAACTAGCATTTAATTAAGAGCAGTATAGGAAAGGATATACATTTTTCTATACACCTTTCACTAGATTCAGCAATTGCGCGGTTGAAAGTGAAATGAGAGATAAGTTACCGATGTAAAAAAAAGATTCTGATAGGTACTGAAAGTTTTAGGGTATTTGCACCGCTATAATGATGAGCGTGCATTGAAATGAAATACTAGCCGAGCCAGAAACTCGATTGCCATTGGAGATGTTTGCTGTCCTTTGCTTGGGTATGTATGGGGATTGTAGCTTAAATGTATGTGCTAATGTGTCGGCTGTGGATGGCAGGAAAAGGAGTGTCAACTTTTAAATGAAAATGAAATATTAAGTTCAGTTTCACACTGTGATAAATATATTATCTTATTAAAAGAGTGTGCATATGTAGCAATTATTAACTATTTTTTCCTGAATTATCTTACATCTGATCAAAATATTCTCAAAAACTATTAAGTGAAATAAGTACGAAGTTAAGTTAACTTCTTGTAAGGCTTTATAATTCTTTTGGGTAACAATAAAAAAACCTTAAATATTACTATATTGTAGATACATTGCATTATGTGAAGTTTACACATAGGCATGGAAAAAGGTATCGAAAGGAGTTCACGTCGGTCTTGGGGTGTGGTTTCACCAGAAGTTTGGTGGCAGAGCCCCTCTGGGTGGCGCTATGCCTCCGTTCTTGAGCATGGCATGGAGGAAAGCCTCCAGCCGAGACACGGATCCACTCGCACAGGGCGTAACGGTCTGCAACGGGCACAGAGGATTAGAAACATTGGAGCATGTCAGGTCAGCTAGCCAAAGACCAGATGACTCCTATTTGTTTGATAACTCTGCTGTTCACCATGAGTTATTGTCAAGGATTCCATTTCGAAACTTTGGACTTGGTCCAGTAACTCCCAAAAGACTTTACGGGTGCCAGGACGAATAGGACCGTGCAGTGTGGCCAGGCGTAACTGTGAGGTTGTCCACGACACCCTGTCAGTTTAGCGCTGCTACCTTGAGCAGAGATTAACTTGAGTGCAGTTTTGTGAAAGCCAAATTGAAAATTAATTTGTAAAATGAAAAACTGGAACCCAATTGATTAAACATATGTAAATCTGTATCCAAGGTTAACCAATTGGTAGCTAAAAGTTGCCAATTCTATATCAATGGGCCAATTTCTGGTGCATGCAAAGCAAGAGTACCTACTACCTGGAGTTTAATTTTAATATCAGCTTGTTTACCTCTTTCATTTTCAGTAAATAGTCCTTGCAAATTAGATGCAGGACTTTTTGGAATTGTTGATGGTATGCAGCAAACATGGCATTCCCTGCTACCTCCAAGAATGTTAACACGAGAGTTGCCGAAATTGCAGGTTGTGGAGCTACAACAAAAAAGTTATAACAATTCTAACAAAACCAATCATTGTATGACAGTCAAAACACGGAAAAACTTATAAATATCCTACCGATGTTGACCATGCATGTGATCCATCGCCATCCCTCAGTTATGCCGAGGGGATGCGGAGCCCGCTGCTGCCTGCGGACACTGGTGACGATCACGGCTGTGTAGAGCTGCATGATCCCTCCCATCTTCTTCACAAACGTAGCTTCTTGCTCCGGCCTTCCATTCTCAAACTGATATCCGCGCAATCTCCAGTACTCGTTGTCAGACTGTCCCTCTACTTGCGGGAAGAAGATCGGAACCAGGTACGGGCAAGCTTTGAAGAAGTGTGCTTGAATAACTTGGCCGAATGTCGGTATTTCCACCCACAATGATACGATTATTGCCGCTATGGGAAAAGCAGTTTCAGCCCTGCTGGAAACTGTGGTTTTTCCTTGATCCTGTTGGCACAAATTGATGTTTTGAAACAATAGCAAGAGCAGTTGTGTTTTTAGTTCAGGATATTTAATTTAATCTTAGCAAGAATTGCATGTAGTTTTGAACAACTCACCACTAGTTTATTTGCAAGTAAGTCCATGCAAAAATTGATCCCCTGGGGGTGTGCAGTTGCTTGGAAGGCAACATTACTTAAATGCACCACCCCTCCTTTTAGCAGCGTAGAGAGTCGGTGGAATTTGTCATGCAGATGGTCCCCGCTCTGATCACCAATCGCATTCACAGGAATATTCACAGCTTTCTTGCAGTTGAATGTGAAGTCCTTGTACTGAGGATTGTGGGACAGTTCTGAAAAGGTTGCCTGGAATTCAGCTAGATATGTCTTTAGTTCTTTGTATTTTTGAAAAGATGCAGCATCCACGCAGCCCTCCAGGTAGCCGAGGTGTGTTTTCTTAGAAGCTTGAGCGGTGGTAGGCTGAGCGGAGGACGTTACCGAATCGTCTATCACTTTGTTATCTTCTGGAGGCAATGAGCGTTGCTGTTGGGCAGCCTCTTCTGCCTTGGCAGCGGCAAAAGCAGTAGCAGCGGCAGAAGCAGCAGCAGCGGCAGTAGCAGCGGCAGTAGCAGCAGCAGTAGCAGCGGCAGTAGCAGCGGCAGTAGCAGCGGCAGTAGCAGCGGAAGCGGCAGAAGCAGCAGCTTGTTTTTCCTGAAGTTCTCTCATGGCTTTCTCCCTAAGCTGTTGAGCAAGCTTCTCCTTTTCTTGTTGCTCTCTCTCAAAAACATTCTTGTTTACTTTCTTTACCTCTTCTTGTAGAATTTTTGAATACGTTTCAAATTGTCTAATTATCGCAGATGCTTTCTGAAGTACTAAGTGGTTCATTTCACCAGCCTATTAATGTAAACATAAATTGATTAGATACAAATACAATATCATTAAATATGGAATAATTCTTCGTTCTTTAATTGCAGCTTGAGGAATCTTTAGTGGCTCACCGAAATTTGAGTCGCAAGTTGTGTCATTCCATCATCTAAGCTTTTTATAGTAGAAAAGCTGGATGTATTAGATGCGAACAGTGCTTGCTTGTCCGTACAACACCTACGGAGAAAAAAAATAACTCGTTAGATAATGGCTTATTCACTCAACATTGCTTAAAGCTAATGATGGGCGGTCGTAAAAATAAATTTCCAACAAAAAGGGGAATCTATTTTTCCTTATTTCGGGGAATTTGTTTTTACTCAGGGATTATTTCCGGGAATATTTCCACTTTGGGGAGTATTCTCAGGAGTATTCCCGGTTTGGGGAACATTTCTACGGGAATATTTCCGACCGCTCATAATGGGATAGTAGGTACATATTATATATATATAATATATGACTTGTTACAAAATTTAAACTAACCAGTAACCACTGATATAAGTTATGAGGTAAGCAAATGAAATGAAATTTTCCAGCTTGAGTACCCAAGTAGGTAGGTAATTATTTCTGATGTAAACTGAATTTCAAATTTTAAAAATCATGTAAAAAATAAATTCCCAAAAAATTCAAAAATTTGGGAATATTCCCAGAAATATTACCCAAAAATAAATTCCCAGGAATTTACTGATCACTACAGCAAAATTAAAAAAGCCAAGCGAAGCATGAAATTTGGATGCCTTGCGCTCTCTACTTACTTTAAACTTTCTGACAGGCTCTGATATCTTTCACGAAATTCTTTTCCATGTAGCTGAAATTCCGTTAACATTCGCTTGTCGTCTTGCTCTCTCTTGACTTTTTCAGCATATTGAGCTGCCTTCTCTCTCTCATATTGTTGTCTCTGTCGTTGTGCTAGCATATCTTCTTGTCTTTGCAGAGCCTCTTGTGCAGCTCTCTCCTCAGCATCACGCAAAGCTCTCTTGTGATCAAGATGTGCACGAAGGTCCCTAGTTACCGTCTGGTGGCCAAGTTTTGAATCTTGGGCTGCCGTGTATGACTTTATAGTCCCACTTATTCTGTCATTGATAGATCTGTTCACACAACGTCGACGGTCTTTATCTAGTTCAAACAGGAGTTTCTCATTTCTTTTTTGCACTTCATTTAATGAGTTTACTTCCAAATAAATTTTACCAGAGTCTCTTTGTGTCATGCAATTGTTGTCTGCCTTTTGTTGTGAACTATGGACATCTCGAGAGGATTCATAACGATTAGAAAGAATCGGTTCGGCTGTTCGATTATTACACACTGCTTTCGGACCCAGCGTTGTCTCGTTCACAAATGGACTTATCGCCAATGCTTTGTTAACGATCATCATTTGCAATTTCTCTAGCCCACAGGAGATATCATTGAGCTCAACCTGAAAGAAGAACATGCTCAGAACAAAGAACCTAATAAGTTGGAGTAAAGGGGTAGTTGTGTACCTACAATCAACCAGTGAAATAGAAGTTGCACACTGGTTTGAGTAAGGGAATTTTAGAATCCCTTAATTCATACCTAGTCGGTCCTAGCCTGAACATGAGCTGATGTCATAGATGCCAATTTTTTGACAATTTCGTGTAATGATCGATAGACAATGTAAATATGTAGCTCAGATGGTACAATTCTCAGGTATTTTGTGAAATGTACATGTAAATAGGTATATACCTAACTTTTGTAATCTTCTGTAATTCAGCATCTCTATATTTTGAACGCCTTATGTAAATTTTCCTCTCTGGGGTTTCAGACTTAAAGTATATGTAACCGTAAGCTTTCCCGACCCTACAAACGTAAGGTCATGTACAACGGAGCATTTATGAAGTAGGATGAAAGGGGCTGAGCAAGTCCAACATTTTAACCCGCAGCAGAGCATGCTTATTCCGCCCAATACAGCAGATTTTACCAGTAGTTTCTGGACACAACATTGCATGCACCTGAGTGTTAACCTATTAGTAACGCAAGCACAAGGAATAGGTCGTTTTTATCAGGTTTTGATGTTAAAACTAAACACGGCATTATTTAATTTAAAACGCACTTAATGGTTGGTAATGTAAAAATGTATTTATTTCCTTTTTGTAACCTCTAATCTCAGAAAGTTGTTGCAGATTTGACACAAAAATTGGAAATGATACACAACTGAGCCCTGGTCAAATGCATTATTATAATAAACTCCGCTTTGATTTTTTCCGGATTTAATGCGTCAAGACAGGTTACAATTCAATGTTAGAAACATAGAGCCCCCAAATTTTAAGGTTGGAACCAATGACATTACTGCATGTTACTACTATCTTACCTCACTAAATGTGCTTGAAGAAGCGCTTTGTTGGATAGTTGAGGCATAGAGTAAGGTTGAGGGGCGCATTATTACGGACTTCAGTTTATTTTTTATTGGAATACATCTCTCGTTCGTGTACATTTTAAAATGCAACGAAGCAAGAAAGGAAGACCAAAAACCGCAGTCGAAATTAACCGAAGCCTGGTTTAATTTCTCGATGCTATCACCCGGGACACTAGTTTGACTGGAGGTTGGTAATGGCGACTCGAGTCACGACTTGCGGTGCGGTGAGGTTGGTATTTTGGAGTGGTACATTAACCCCGCCCACATCACGGCGAACCGCAAATAGTGCACATTTGAAAAATTACCATTCGAAGAATTCATCACATAAGTATTAGTTTAGAATGCAAATATCTCATATTTATAGAGAGCTGTTCTTTTAGCACTCCATGTTCTATAAGTAACTACATTTTATGTTGAAAATATTGTGCTAATCAAGTATCCCTCCGACAGAAAGGACCAATCACAGTCACTCTTGCTTTGGATATCTTGAACACACGTGCACGGCGCAGTCCGCTCTAAACGTTTAGCTGGTGGTGATTATGGCTCTTGGTTCTCAAGTGGATAGTGCTACTGAAAATGGTATTAATGGAACAGACAGACATATTGGCAGTAATGAAGACCCAGAAGCAAGCACACCTGTTAATATTAAAGGTAAGCGGCATTGTAATCATTCGATGGAACTAGGTGTAACATTCGTTCCCAGACACCATTGCTAATGCTACCTTCCTACCTACCTAGATTACGTAAGTTAAATCAGCATGCTCATCATTCGAATTCGTTCATATGGAAATAAAGATTTCCTTATGCGCTGGTATAGTGAACCGTTGGCTGAGCGAATATACTGAATATTGTTTCGAGTCTACTCGATAGTCTATGCTCTTTAAATCCCCCTTTTGGTAGTACGTACATGCCGCAAGGTAGTGGCCTATTTTGGGATCAATAGAAAGAGTGACTTGACTGTCTGGAATTGGTCTGGTGCACTACTGTGCTTGTTTTCATGTCCACAGTATCCATTCTGAGCGAGGGCTCCCGTGGAATTAATTGAATGGCCTAGTTAGTTGTCTTATTGAAGCACCAAATATATATTTTATATTTGTATCAGCTGTGATCGTCAATTATTGTACTTTGGTACATCCGATCACAGGCAAGGATGGAGGGGGCACTCTAAGACACGTGAGTGCCTTGGTTTGTAATGCGTCGAGAAACACTGTGAATGCGAGTAGTATTGTCGACAGATTAATATTATTGTTGTGGCTACGACGCTCCTTCTCACTGGCATAATTACATCCACTGCCAAGGTCACAATGTTTGTCAAGTGTTCCGGCATAATTTCATCACCATTCTAGCACAACGTGTCTCACATTTCGATCTCTATGTTGGAGTTTTCTTCAATATTTCTTCTTCAATATAATATTATGTCACAATTATATTGCAAGGAAGTTTATTTGTATTACATTTCCTATGTACATCTATTATTTTAATAATAATAATCGTAATATAGGCACCTAGTGTAACAGTGGTGTTTAATAGGTGTTGTGGAGGTAGGTATAACAATAGTAAACCTAACAAGATGACAGGTAAACCTATTAGACATAGCCCATAGGTAATTAATGCAAACATAAAGTGTTAGGTGTATTTGATGAACACACAACATTGGTCGACAGAGAAATGCAGAATTCTGAGCATTGTTGTCAATCGAGCAAGTACTCAGACCCAACCAACCGTAGGTTCAGCACAGTGATCAATCATCTGGAAATATCTTTAACAATGGATGGCAGCTGCTGCTAACCACAAAATCAGGACTGACAGTATTTCGGATTTCAAAATTTAAAATCATCAACCAAACAAACATAATTCGCAAGTCTAATTCATTCTCCACATATTATTTTCTCATCGCAAGTGATACGCTATTGTTCATGGCCACATGCTCCGCTACCGTTTTGTTCATCTATATTTTTCCGGCTCTGGTGGTTTGGCACCACCTTCTAATTTCTACGAACGCATCAAAAGATTTAAAAAAGTAGTTAAAAAAATACTTTGATAATAATATAGGTAGGTACCCAACTTTCGGGAGAACGTAGGATAATCGCTTACTGCTTCGAAATTGACTTATACACTGTACACCTTGATTATTTAGATTGCACCATTGACCTATGCTAGAAGCGTTAGGACCTTTTGCCAATGGCATGTTGCCAATCATTGGTGTATTCGACGTAACAACAATGGTGGTTGAGAAGACACAACACGCTTCAATACGCTTCGCTATTGTTGATAATCGCACTTCGCACTTTGCGTCATGGGCTTATAATATTATGTGCTTAACGCCATCGGTCTCTGGAAGGGACTGGACGGGACATCTCTGAAAAACTGGCCGGCAGATCGCTCGCTGCACTTCATGCAATGCAATTAACCATCTTACTGCTATCGTAAAATGATTGTGAACTTGTGCCGAGCTGCGACAAGTCGCTAGTACCTACAACTTGTTCGTATTCAAGGATGTTGTCCAAAAAACGGCGAGGAAAAATCGTACGAAGGACGTGACTTCTGCTGGACGTTTCAAACAAGTTTGACACTCTATATAGAGTAGAAATATCGATATAGATTGATGTAGTGTAACACTCGATTAAAGTTCATGCATTATCGACCTTGACTGGCAATGAATATTGAGTCTGCCGTCTCTGTCAGCTCATGGGCGAAGATTTATGAGCGAACAGAATTTGTTTACTTTTGATTTGCTTCTGTCCGCCGTCTGTCAAATACTAAGCGTCTGTCATTTCGTGTCTACCGGGGCAGCGATGCTCAGTCATAGTGCGTGGACTTGATTGATCGGCTATCGCGGTGATCGATTCCCCGGTCCCGAATGGGCACATCGTGCGTGCGTCAGAAAGGTCACCGAGGAACGCGATTACTCGGTCGGTCTTCTTAATTGATGACCTCAAACTCAGCTGTGATATTACACTGAGATTTATTCTAGCGATCAACATGTCGCTTTGTATGTCGGGTCACCTCCAGGCGCCAGGGACCCGATTGGAGGATCGGGTCCAGTATGTGTCCTGAGGTCCGTCCGTCGTCCATATTTCTCGGTTCTCTCTTCTAAATCAGGGTACGATCCGAGAACGGCATTCGTTCGCTGATCTGGTGCCAAATTTCTATCGAATTGTTTCTCATTCCTGATTAAAACTTTTAATCAGTCGTTGGTGCGATCTCCGATGGCAAGGGTCCGTTCATAGTCGGGATTGCCGGGGGAAATCTCATAGGTATCCGGAACGTGGAGAAGCATCGTCCGACACGCAACCGTGAATCGTTGTTCGGGAAGATAAAAATGTTATTTTCTCTAACGCCACCGTCGAATTGTTCTATTTAACTTGGCTAAAATCGCATGTGCCTCAACTGTTCCCGGCTAAGAATAGCTCGTCGTCGACAAGGTGGAGACTGTGGACCACGTGCTCTCGGCGGCGGCGGCGTCGGTGGGGGCCCCTCGCGGCCTATCTTCGCCCATCTTTGCGTACCGCGTGATCGCCAGCCCGTGCCGTGCCGTGCCGTGCCGTGCCGTGCCGTGCCGCGAGCCCCTTTGGCACCGGCACCGGCTTCGTTAGTGCAGTAGCCTTCGTGCGCGCCATGCTCGCACGACGACGCATTCCCGTGCTCACTTCGGCCTCCGAGGGACTCCCGTGTAGTTAATTGCCGTTCATAAATTTAGCTGAAAGAATCGGCCAGTCGTTTATCAGGTGTGGTTTGTGGCAATAGTATTTTATTCAGAAAGACGACGCCGACGGGACGTCAATGGGACTTACGATCACGGCTGCTATGCTCGTTGATGAAAATACTAATTAGTGAAATCTCTGGAGGTCGCTTCAGAGAATCCACGGTAAATAGAAATGTGTCTGTGAAATCGCGGTTGCTTTGTACATAGCGTTGTCGCGACGTGTTGTGAATGGCGTTCCACATGGAGCTGTGGTGTCGGCGTTTTCACGCACAAATAGTTGGGAGGTCATGGATGATCATGCCTAATGCACTTCAAGGATCTGTTATCTTATCGCTGTGTCTTCTATTTGATTTGATTTCATGAAATTATTATCGCACTCTGGCTGATTTCTACATCGCTCTGCTGCGAGTATTGCCTACCTACACCACAGACCCTACACTGTGTTTTACGCTTCCAGAATTCTCACCAGCTCGCCCTCGCCGAATCGACTTGATGCGATGCGAACGGTCTCGTGTTGATACAGTGATAGTATCTGCCGCTCTGCGTTTAGAACTTCAGAGTTCGGTAGGACGTTCTTTTACATGCACCTCCCGACCTTTTTCACCTGCGGCAGCGACGCTTTGCGCAAGGCTTCTTTTGTCCTAATGATAACACAGCATGGCAACAGTTGGGCCAGAGTTCATATTATAATATCCTTCCGTTCGGATAAAGACGCTCGGAGAAAGAGTCCAATGTGTATACTAGTAGTCATGACTGGCGTTTTGTTTTTGTGATGCAAATGTGCCAGATATGTCCTCGTGATCGTTTTGTGTCGAGCATCTCATTCCGTGCGAGTTTTTTCCTACTCGCTCGAGTGAAATTGTGATACCGTTGGCGACACATGCTCGGCGTGCTAACGAAGGCGCGCCAACACTGTTTGATTGCCAGTCCAACCGGCGAATTTAATGTCTTGTCGAGCACCGGTAGTGAGCGCACTAAAACAGAGGACACCGACAAGCTATCGACGGCAGCTACCACCTGACCGGTCTCTTGAGGATGTCACAGCTATGCCGGCAACGAACTTGATCCTGATAGGCCCGCCAGAACCCCTCCAATTGTACGGTCGGCAAAATTCGGTACACAACGCGAAAGCATTACACACCTATCTATAACAACTTCAATCGGACTGATTTATTGTTGATGTGCTTTCGATTTGTTTGATCTTCGCCAGACTCAAATATTTTCGGTAGCATCGAAAGATTAAGCTTGTCATATAAATTCTTTTCATCCGACAATTCTTTTCCGACTCGATCGCCGATCGCTTATTAAAAATCCCGATGATTTTATCAACTCTATGATAAACAAACAATATCTCTTAGTTTGATTAGAGTGTTGATTGGCCTGCATCAAGAAGATCTGATCCCATGAGCAATGTGTTTCTCGCAAACAATAGTTTCTAGTCAGTTAAAATTATCTAGGTTCACCGACTTCAGAAAGCATGGCTTCCAGTGTAACCTGTTAGCGAGGCGCTAAGTGGCCCAGCACGTTGTCAGCGCCGCTGGACGCTCTTTTACCCATGGTCTGCCTATGCCTCCTATGCCCCTTATGCCATGGCACGGCACTCGCTCTGTGCACTGCATAGGGGGCACGCTATGAGTCGGGACGAGCAGCAGCACGAGGAACGCTGATGCAAACGACCCGTGGAACGGACGCCGTTGTGGAGTCGCGTGCATCTGGGCTTTGTCGTGGCCGCCTTCCAAGGCGAAAATAGGAAATGCCTTCCGAGTAGCTACTCCAAATATCATGCTCACTGCACTGCACTGCACTAGAACACTGCCGTGTGCTGCGTGTCTCTTATAGATTAATCGGTTTGGCAGCTGTTTGCGAGTGGAATCAAACGGCGGTGATCGCAAACGACGACGCAACTCGGGAATACACGGTGTTTTGGGTGGCGCAGTGTCGGTATCATCGGAGTGATAGCTGTAAGAGTTAAAATATGTGCCATGCACCAGGGCCATGGAATAAGGAAGCCAACTGTACTAATACAGTGCACCAGGGTGGTGTTCAAAAGTTTACACCCCCCTCCTTTAGACAAGTTTCCCATCCACCAAAAGTGGTTGCGCACGGGCGCCACGACACTTGGACCGAAGATATCGCTGGTGCCGTTGGGCAATGGACACACCCCTACCCCTACTTGGTGTGATGCACGAGCTTTCGATTGGACCACGCTCAAAGGCGTCTTAAAGCTGTGATGGTCGATCGGGGATGTCATTGTCGGGATGGGGTGGTTAAGCCGCGGGTGAATTAGCTGTCGTAACATGGCCCACGAAGTGCACACTGTCAAGGAAAAAATCATTTGTTGGTCAAACTGGACCAGAGCAACTTCCTGGCATATTCGGTTCAGGACGAACGCGACAGCAAGCAGGCAAAACGAAGTGGAAATTTGAAGCGAACTATAAGTAATTGCCACTCTCCTAATTTGTTCCCGTCGAACGGAGTCGATGCCCATTTCCTGGCCAGCCCGATGTCTGGCCGGCTGGCGAACACACGTCGCCGCCGCCGCCGCCAACAGCTACCCCCCGGCCCGACGCCCCCCACGGGGCGAGAGTCCTGACAGAGCAGCGGAAGCACGGGGTCGTCTGGCCCTGACCTTTGCTGCCGCGCGATCGAAAGCATTGCGCCCCTCCCGGGGCGTCCAAGGCGCACCGGCACAGCTGATTGCATTGTAAAGCCCTCGTGGGCACTATTATTAGCTGCATTGTTAGGTGCGTGCGTGTGCTCTCGTGCTGACGACATCCTGCAATTTACCAGTATACCTACCTGGAGGCATCTGGACAATTAGTAATTACTTATGGTCATTATTCTAATGGCGATGGGGAAATTCGTTCCAAGTGATCATCTAGTTACTCTCTGGCGGTGCGCAGGACGCCGACAAGGTCCCAACGTGAGCCAATCCCAAACGTATCGTGACTTGATGGGCAGCCCCAACTCCCAAGCATGGAGAAGTACATAGGTGTATCTGTCTAGTAAATAGGTACTATGGAAGAACCTCGTCCATTTATAAATATGTGCATACATGCCTTCACACTATCCACTCGAAAGTGAGGTAGTTTGAAAATAAGGTGCACTATCATATCAATGGCACACCTGTTCTGATCCAGTTATCCACAGAGTCAGGAGATAAACAAACTTCAGTTGGTCAAGCACCTGATAATATTGACATGTTATGGAATTGATGGATTGAAACAGGGTTCAGGAGAGGCAAACAATCATTTTTACATTCACAATCACGATACCTCGAAGGGGTGTATGATTTTGAGGGGTAGGTTATTGGCTTATGATTCATCAAGTCAGATTCTGGTAATTTTCAACAGTGGACTGCTTTTAGTTGCTATCAGGGAAGAATTTATTGGCTGATTCTGAAGAAATCCCCAGCTGATCCTGGCACAGTGGGTTCAACCAAACAACTTGGGAATAAAATTCTAGCAGCCAATTATTTTAGGGGCGCCAAATGATGGATCGCAAAACGTCAACAACCTGCTCGCTTGCACATAGACTCTCAGATGTCCAGAACACTGTTGTCCACCTTGCTGGCATTCCGCCTTCCAAGCTACCCCCTTTGTTTCCCGCTAACAAAGTGTTTCCCCTTCCGCAGGAGGCACCGGCCCGGCCACCGACGTAGCCGGCAAGATGAAGGTCGTGGACGGCGCGGACGAGTCGCCGCCGCCGGCGTTGACCAACGGCCACATGGACGGCGACAAGGCCGCCCCGAACGGAACCGTCTCGCTCGTCAACGGCCACGCGGACGCGAACAAAGTGGAAGACACGTCGGGTGGTGGCGACGCCTCCAGAGGCGACGAGAAGAAAGAGGAACAAGAGGTGGTGTTCATTCAGGACATGGGTTTCACGGTGAAGATCGTGAGTCCGGGCACGGAGCCGTTCGACATCCAGGTGTCGAGCATGGAGCTGGTGCAGGAGATCCACCAGCTGCTGATGGACCGCGAGGACACGTGCCACCGCACGTGCTTCTCGCTGCAGCTGGACGGCGTGCCGCTGGACAACTTTGCCGAGCTCAAGAACATCGAGGGGCTGAAAGAGGCGTCGGTGATCAAGATCGTCGAGGAGCCGTACACGATGCGAGAGGCGCGGATCCACGTGCGGCACGTGCGCGACCTGCTCAAGTCGCTGGACCCGGCCGACTCGTACAACGGCGTCGAGTGCAGCTCGCTGTCGTTCCTCAACGTTGTCACGCAGGGCGATATCCTAGGTGACTTGGCGCTTGCTTGGTTGATCGATTTTTCGGATTAGAGGAATGTCATCCATGTTCGATAAACTGACGAATTATTGTTTCATCAAATGCTTTAATGGTTCCTACTTGTTTTAAAAGACTTGTAACATATTCTGATACTGCATTGTTTATGGTTGGAACTTTAGGGTCATGCTGTTACAGAACCCTGGAGTTAGACAATGGATCGGGTTTCCCAAATCTGACAATAAAAAATTGAGGAGTCAAAAGCATTTTCGTTAGGATCAGAAAGGAATGTTAACGTTGTGTGTCCGGTGTTTCAGAGAAGAAAAAGACTCGTCCGGAGAGTGTGGACTGCACTCCCCCGGACTACATAATGCCAGGCAGCCGAGAGCGGCCGCTGCTGCCCCTCCAGCCACAGGCCAAAGAGCAGAAAGGCCCGCAGAGCATCAAGGTCAGTGAACTCTCACCCCAGGACACTAAGAAGTAGGAAAACGCCGATCACTTCCTTGTCTGTCGTCACTAACGCAAACCGTTGGACAGGTGCTGACCACCTCCGGCTGGAACCCTCCGCCCGGTTTCCGCAAGATGCACGGCGACCTCATGTACCTCTACGTGGTGACGCTCGAGGAGAAGCACTACCACATCACCGCCTGCACGCGCGGCTTCTTCGTGAACCAGTCGTCGGAGGAGGAGTTCAACCCGAAGCCGGCGACGCCCAGCCACCTGTGCCACTCGCTCACCGAGCTGCTGAACCAGATCAGCCCGGCCTTCAAGCGGTCGTTCGCGGTGCTGCAGAAGAAGCGCACCCAGCGGCACCCGTTTGAGCGCGTGGCCACGCCGTACCAGGTGTACGCTTGGAGCGCGCCGATGCTCGAGCACACCATCGACGCCATTCGCGCGGAAGACAGTGAGTTTACTGCCTTTGTGGATTTACTAATCGCAAGGGTTGTTTTCCTTAATTAGTCCAGCAGTAAGAACCGACCAGCACCACTAGAAGCTCGGTTGCTCTCGTTGTGGCAAATGTTAATCAAAGGCAACTGGAACAACGCATCTGATCACAGAAGATGTTTATGGAACACGCCTCAGTTAGCAGGAAGAACTTTTTCGCCTCTGGTTTGATTTACGGAATACCCAGCCAAATACATAAGAAAAGACAGGTTGCACTGAACCTGTCCAGTTTACTAGTTACAAAAGTCCATGGCAGCTTTATAAGGGAATAACAGTCTTTCCAAGAAGAGCACCAGGAGTAGTTTGTTTTTCCTAAGAGCTTGAGGAATTCAGTAGTTTGAATCCCATGCTTGGTGCTGTCATGCAGTCCCCCTTGAGAAATCTCCACGGTTGCGTGATCTCATCGTTTGGTCTGATCCCCATGTTTGTGTGCGTGCAGCGTTCTCTTCTAAGCTGGGGTATGAGGAGCACATCCCGGGCCAAACTCGGGACTGGAACGAGGAGCTTCAGACGACACGTGAGCTTCCGCGCAAGAACTTGCCCGAGCGGCTCTTGCGAGAGCGCGCTATCTTCAAGGTATTTAACGGTCTGGCGCAGACTTTCTTCATCGTCAGTGGCTTGTTGTGGCTTTTGTCATAGCCAGAAATACTTTGCAGTTGTAAATTGTCACATACTATTGAACAATATGCTGCATTTGCCATCCAACTACAAATAGTTGTATAAGCTGTTTATGCATTGGAAAGAGAACTCCTTAGTTAAGAAATAATGTCCGCTTCACTAGTATTTTTTCGAGTTTACCAATTTTCAAAACAATCTAGCAACATTGGAGCCATTAGAGCAAGGAGGCTGGAACCCTGTTCTTCTGTTTCGCCGCCTGCTAAAGTCAAAAATCCTGATGCACGGTTTTGCTTGCTCTGCATTTGAGGTCCTGTGAAACTGCACACATGTACGAGGACATTTTATCCCAGGAAATCATTGACTATTTACTATATGTAAACTTTAAAAGCAACAAGATACAAGGATTGCATATGATCTGTCATTTCCTGATTCAGATCGGTATAGTATACAACGATCACCAAGTATGCTTAATTGTTGTCAATCATCAAATCATGCATGCAAATTACTTCAAATCTCTCCTCATAATCAAAGATGATCATTAGTCATTAGTCATTACTCATTACTTTTCCATTACTCATGTCAAACAATGATTTGTTCAAACAGAAGTCAGAACTCTGAACTCATCAATGCAGTTTTTAATGTCCCGTAGTGAGATATAGGTATTTATAAAACCTGGTACATTTTACCTCAGATTTTACAATACCATTCACTGAATCAAAGAGGTACATGTGTTTTCTCCGAAATACAGGCATGGCAATTTTTAGGCAACTTGAAGTTCATTATTAGCTTTTTATACAACCGACAGAAACTTCTGTACCGATATGCGCTATTTGACAGCTTGTTATAGGTTTGACAGAAATAATAAACGGTTCACATTCAAAACCACGGCTCCACAGCAGCCATGTTTGGTTCGATTGGTGGCTACTAGCTACAATAGCGCTAGTATCACAAAGTAACCAACCATGTTTCCACCCTGCAACAAAATTAAACCGAGAGGGCATGGGGCAGCGAAACAGAGGAACGACGTTCCAGCCTCCTTGCATAAGAGAAATGGGAAACAATTCCATTTAGAAGTCCCTGCTTGTGTGTATAGATGAAAATGTAACTGTAACACAGCCATAAACGCACTTCTCGAAACTCGATGTTTTCCGCGCAGGTGCACAGCGACTTTGTGGCGGCGGCCACGCGCGGCGCGATGGCCGTCATCGACGGCAACGTCATGGCCATCAACCCCGGCGAGGAGTCCAAGATGCAGATGTTCATCTGGAACAACATCTTCTTCTCGCTGGGCTTCGACGTCAGGGACCATTACAAGGAGCTCGGCGGGGACGCGGCAGCCTTCGTCGCTCCGGTGAGATTCACTGGATGAGTGATGCTAGCGTGTAAGCGACTTGCAAGTGCATGGGTTCAACTGGCGAATGCACAGCTGGGTTTCTAAAATGTCAGTCATATTAAGCGCTAGATATTGACCAAACTATTTCTTACTGTTTACTGAATCTCTTGGTTTTGCAGCTTGCTAAACTAGCTGAGGTTTCTATCTTGCCTTATTATAATCTCTGAGGACTCTCCTGAGGGCTCCTGGCAGCCCTTAGAAATGTAAAGAAATTCTTGTGCATGTGGATTCACTGGAGATTTGGAAACTGACCGTGAGTGGTTGCGTTCGGTGTTCAGCGCAACGACCTGCAAGGCGTGCGCGTGTACAGCGCCGTGGACCTGCAGGGCCTGTACACGCTCGGCACGGTGGTGATCGACTACCGCGGCTACCGAGTCACCGCGCAGTCCATCATTCCCGGCATCCTCGAGCGGGAGCAGGAGCAGTCCGTAGTCTACGGCTCCATCGACTTTGGCAAGACCGTCATCTCTCATCCCAAGTATTTGGAGCTGGTGAGTGACATGAAATGAATAGGAGTGCAGGGAACTTACAGGCAAATGTCAACCAACTCTTGAGGTTGCCATTCAAACTTGAATATTGGAGCTTTTTTTAATGCTTTGCTTATGTTTGTTGCAGCTAAACAAAGCCGGCCAACAACTTAAGATTGTGCCACACAAAGTGTTCAACGACAAGCAGGAGGAGGTGGAGCTGTGCTCCTCTGTCGAGTGCAAGGGTATCATCGGAAACGACGGCCGACACTACATACTGGACCTCCTGCGAACGTTCCCTCCAGATGTCAACTTTTTGAAACGTAGGTCTTGTCAACTGCACCAGGGAAAATTAGGCAGGAAAATTAGGACTGTGAGGTGATTTTAGGATTTTAAAGCTAAATTAATTATACATGACAGATATTAGAAGCTTGTCTCTATACTTACTTGAGTACTCAATACAAATCGAAGTATTCTTAATTGCACAGTTTGCAAATTAGGTCTAGTAATGTAGTATCGTTGTAGGAATACTGCCACCAAATTCATTGTTGCTCTAAAGCTTAGTTTGCATGGTACGTTCCTGAAAGCCCATCATACACAAAGCCGATCTCGCTCTAATAATCGTCTGCCCCCATGTGTGTGCAGTGGAGGGCGAGGAGCTGAGTAAGGAGATCCAAGCGTTGGGCTTCCCGGTCGAACACAAGCACAAGCTGTGCTGTCTTCGGCAAGAACTGATCGACTCATTCGTGGAGTCGCGCTACATGATGTTCATCAAGTACGCGGCGTTTCATCTGCAGCAGCTCGGCGTGAAGAAGCAAAAGGACCGGGCGGCCGCCGCCAAGGCCAAGGAGCTGCCGCAGATCGCCGACAAAGAGCACAAGGAGGATGCCGCCGAGAAGACGGCCGAGAAAACGGGCGAAGTGGAGGAGGGCAAGAAGGAAGCAGAAACCGAAGTGCCTGAGAAAGAGATGGAGGCTGACGAGGCGAAGAAGATTGTCGAGAGCATTACGGACTCGTTTGCTAACGGCGAGAAGAATGATTGTGAGTTGTTGGCAAGGTTAAACCACCTAGATTGAATTCCGTGTTGCAAAATAGGAAAGAGGGTTTGATAAGGAAATTTATATTGATCAGTGATTTGGGAGAGATTTTTGGTCAGTTGAGTAGTCAACATGCTGCTATTATCTAATCTAGGTTAATTTTGGGGTTACTGAGTCTTGGTCCGATGAGTTAAAGCGCTATGGTATATTATTTGCCATTTGGTAACTGATTCAAACCTCTTGAATCACCCGATGACATTCTGTAAGTTTGCTAGTTTGCTGATGGGTATTTCGGTAAGTCCTGACCGCTGATGCTGGGAATGCATTGCATTGCAGTGGAGGAGAGCACCAAGGAGATAGTGCGCAAGGCGGCGGCAGCGGTCGGCTCGCTTAAGGAGACTGAGTTTGACGTGCGGTTCAATCCCGACGTCTACTCCCCGAGCGTGCTCCACGTGGACGACTCCAGCGGCAGCCGTCTGAAGAAGGAGCGCCAGCTAGTCAAGGACGCTGCCGAGTTCCTGCTGACCACGCAGATACCCACCTTTGTAAGCATTCAGCAATTGTCACCGATAACAGAAAGTTTTGTTTTTTAAAATATGATCACACTGCCAGACTGTTCATGGGCACAGATGGCCAGAAATGATTTTAGTTCATCCAACATAACTAACTTAAACTTGGGCCACCATGCTGCATTATTTTGATGGTTACATTGTTTATTTTGTATCCCGTTTTTTTTTGTGCATCAAATGTCACCAAAGATTTCATTCCATTTCGTTGGCATGTAGCTAAAGATTTTCTCTGATCAAGATCGCAATGCAAGTCAATGCAAGTTAGTCTCGTGTTCAGGGTATGTTTTACTGTTTGTTCTTTGCCGTGCTCACAGATCAGAGACTGCCTGGACCATTCGGCTGCACCGATGGACGGCGTCACGCTCTCCGAGGCGATGCACAATCGCGGAATCAACGTGCGCTACCTAGGCAAAATCGTCGAGATGCTTTCAAAGGTGAGCATTACAGGCCCATGAATCACTACGCTCTGCATCCTTCATTACATTTGTACCTTGTACGTCGTGATGTAAAATTTAGGGAAAATTGATATTGTTCAAGCTTTTCATCCCTCTGGAAAGCTTGTTATGGGGGAACTCAGTAATAGGGATTAGTCGTTGAATTGGGAATGGACTGTATGTTAATGGTGCAGCCGTCAGTCTCTTTTGGGAGTATGTTTGCTGAGGGAAACTACCTAGAGCAAGAATTTTGGAAGGTTACATTTAGAAAATGATTTGGAAGTGAAAAGTGATTTGGAAGTGGAAGAACAAAACTTTTCGGAATTTGAAAACATTTTATGACTTTCGACAAGTTTGGAAATTCACTGAAAACTTATTCTCACATCTCTACTAGCACCTTGAAAAATATCGAAAGGTTGGCTGCCCTTGGCTGTCCACAAGAGCGTGCGACTGAGTGTGTTGTTGCGATGTGGCAGGTGAAACAGTTGGAGTACCTGTACCACATCGCGGTGGGCGAGCTTCTGACACGTGCGGCCAAGCACTTGTTCACGACGTTCACACAGAGCACGGACCTGATGAGTCTGTCCGCGGCCATCAGCCACTTCCTCAACTGCCTGCTGTCCGCGTGCCATGTGCCGCACCCGCTGCAGGCCACGGACGAGGTGAGCGCCACACACTTTGTTTGTCTGCGTCAACTTGCTTTTCGAGGTTTACATGGTTATGAAACATTTTGGTTAGCCTTAGGTATAGACTACATTGCAGGTTAAATATATCAAAACCAATTTCGCTCATTGCATTTTCTTCTACTGAACCACATAACCTTCTAGTTTTTAATGAACACATAAGTTTTTATTTTTTTATCTTACATATATGATTAGGAAGTTATGTATGTAAATCAAATTACTTTTATCCACCGACTACTGTGGGATCACACTCTTTGTCTTTCAGCTACAAAATCTTGTCTAGTTTAAGGAGAATCAAATAACTACCACTATATTTCTTTTATTTGCAACTGAGAATGTAAATTATTAAATTTATTTACAAGAGCACCAATCTTCTATGTCGAACGTTGATAGAAACGTGGATCTGTGCACTCTCTCGCCCCTGGTTAACTCTACTTTGTCTTGTCGGCAGCTCCAAAGCAAGACTGCCAAGCGGCGCAACAAGCGCAAGGGCCGCGTGAATCCGCTGCTGAACACGGACAGCACCGAGTGGGCCAACCTGACCCCCAAGTCGCTCTGGGCTCAGCTGCGTGCCGAAATCAAGGCCTACTACGACTGGGACATGCCTTCCGAATCACTCGAAGCTGCCTGCGACAAGTTCTCGTTGCAGAAGATCTCGATACTCCGATCCTTTTGTGTTAAGACTGGTGTACAAATATTACTCAGAGAATATTCTTGCGACTCGAAGAACAGACTGACCTTCTTCGAAGAAGATATCGTCAATATTTTCCCAATAGTCAAGCATATCAATCCCAGGGTAAGCACTAGGTTAATGATGGCGTGAAAGAAGTTAAGAACTGAGAACGGGAGTAGTAGTGTAGATCTGTTCCACCTGGGCATGCAATAGGGTGAGTTAGGCAAATTGACAGCTGTTTCTTTTTGCTCACTACTCAATGAACATGAACAAGGCTCAATTTTGCTTCTCATACTATAATTAAAACCTGACCAACTTTCCACCCAAGGACAGTTTTTGACGTTGGACCTGTATTTCACGGATAACCTTTGCCCATGCATGATTAGTAGAAAGTAGCTAATGAATAGTAAAAGACAGTTGAAACTTGAAACTGAAAAAATTAATGGATTTCTACAAATTAAAACTTATAGGAGCTTAAATTAAATAAGAAAAGATAACAAATTGGCAAAAATATGACATTCGGACCATCTTTTTCTGAAGCCAGCAACAGTAACTCCTCGACATAAGTGTTCCCTACCGTTCTGGCTGCAGGCAAGCGACGCGTACAACTTCTACACGACCGGGCAGACCAAGATCCAGCAGGGCTTCCTGAAGGACGGCTACGAGCTGATCAGCGAGGCGCTCAACCTGCTCAACAACGTGTACGGCGCTATGCACCCCGAGATCGCGCAGTGCCTGCGCATGCTGGCGCGCCTCAACTACATCATGGGCGAGCACGCTGAGGCGCTGGCGTTCCAGCAGAAGGCCGTGCTCATGTCGGAGAGGGTCAACGGCATTGACCATCCGTACACCATCACCGAATACGTGAGTTGCTCGGATCAGGGAGTGCACAGGTGTCGAAATCAAAAATCGAAAGAGTAACTCAAAATTTAACCAATTCAGTTTTGTATTTATTTAAATTTTTCACATTATCTTTTACATATTAACACATCATCCAAAGTTTTCATAATCAAAAGTGAAAATCGGTTAAAATAGTGAAAACAATGTTTTATGACCGTGATTCATTCGACCGCTCTGACCACTCTTGCGCCTGTTGCAGACCCACCTGGCGCTGTACTGCTTCGCCAACAGCCAGGTGAGCACGGCGCTGAAGCTGCTGTACCGCGCGCGCTACCTGGCGCTGATTGTGTGCGGCGAGAACCACCCCGAGGTGGCGCTGCTCGACAGCAACATCAGCCTGATCCTGCACGCGGTAGGCGAGTACGAGCTCTCCCTGCGCTTCCTGGACAAGGCGCTCGCGCTCAACATCCGCTACTACGGCAACAAGTCGCTCAAGGTCGCCGTCAGCTTCCACCTGGTGGCGCGCACACAGAGCTGCATGGGCGACTTCCGGTCGGCGCTCAACAACGAGAAGGAGACGTACGCCATCTACAAACAGCAGGTGCGTGCACTCGAGCCAGCGGTGGGTGTCAGCTGTTGCGTGCACCCACAAATGGGACGGAAGCCAGCACAGAAGGCGTACTTGAGTCAAAATCCATTACATAAAAGGATCTCGATCACGTCGCAGGGAACACCCATTGCTCGTTGCAGGAGGCCTACTTGTACTGTTCCTACGATATACTCTTCAGGTCACTTTGGTGACCGTGCATTCAACATTGTTTTTGTGGAACATTTTGGCATTTGACCAGATCCATGGAGTTATGCGTGATCCAATTTCAAAGCGTTAAACTCTGGCCAAACTTCCATTTAAATTCACATTTTGCATTTCACGTTTCCTACCCTGAGTAGAGCTGTGTATCTGACAACAACGTCGTCCTCCAGCTGGGAGAGAACCACGAGAAGACTCGCGAGTCTTCAGACTGCTTGCGCCACCTGACCTCGCAGGCGGTGGTTCTGCAGAAGAAGATGAACGAGATCTACACGGGCAAGCCGGGCGCTTCGCTGCCGCCCATCCAGATCCAGCCGCCGTCGATGGGCAGCGTGCTGGACATGCTCAACGTCATCAACGGCATACTCTTCGTGCAGATCAGGTTAGTCGGGGCATGCGCTCGTGGGCTGGGTTTGGTCTGGTTAGGGGCAAGTCCCTGACCTGTATGGACACTTTTCAATCGCATCACATTTTCAATCCCATTGAAGTGCCATAAAAAACTTAAACTCTGAGAATTGTTTGTCCAAATTATCATCAATGAAAAACTTCTCCTGGCATCTTAGTCAGTACTTTTCTAGTTTTCAGAAAATAGAATTCGTACTGTAATGTCTAATCATATTTTGAAAGGTTTTTTATTTTACAATGTTTGCTTCCTTGCACAGCCAACAAGACATTGAAAACTTCAAAGCCGAAATTGAAAAGCGGCAGCTGAAGGAAGACTCTCCCTCACCTTCGGAAGAGAACGGTGTTGAACTTCCCGAGATCACCGACGGTGAAAAGAATGAAAACGCTATCAAGTCGAGTTGAGCGAATGTCGATTGCACACGCGCCTGCGAACCATTCTCGCGTGTGTGCCAATGCCGACTGATAGCAAACTATTTTCGCATGGATCTGTATGGGTCCAACAAGCTAGCTATTTTGAGCTCTGTAAATCTGGAAAAATTCGTCGTAAGCAAGTGGAACTTTGTCAAACGTTCATCGAACTATGTTTTCTCATGGCCAAGCACATACGGAAAGACATGCAGTCGTGCCGTCCTTGGCAGCTAATCACCGTGTTTGGGATGCGCGCCGGGCCAACTTGACGTTTACGCACCGCCAAAAGAAGTCCTGCCATAAACGAGTGCAATCCTCTATCTAAATCTCAAAACGACCCGATTTATTGTTGAAACTTCTGCATGGTGTTAGCTACGAATGGCTGGTAGCTAGATCTTTGGGCTGGCTACACAATGGCAGCTGGCAAATGTAAGCCAACGAGACTGGAGCATGCTCTTAGTTATTTCAGCAATAAAGATTGTCTACCCTGTACGAACTATGCGAAGAAGTAGCCAATTTAGTAGAAATGTAGTGAAGAATTCATTTATGAGTCTAATACTTGTTTTCTCTAGATCATTTATATAATTACAAGAAAATTCTAGTTTTTTAGTTTTAATTTTGGATGATTGTTTCTTTGTTTGAAGTGTTGCAAACTCTATTATTATAGTTAGTATTTTTGTAAGTCTAGTTAGTCGGTAGAATATTTTCGTGAATAGGGTGCATCGTAACTGTTTAGTTGACATTCCATCATAGCCTACACACACATGCGACAGTGCCACCGGAGCTCGGGCCCGGAAATCGGGTGCACACAAATGAAACGATGAAATTTGCAATTTTTTTTTGTTCTGTAGCATCTACCCATGTGTTTCATAGTCATTGGATAAGTCAATCAATCATACAATGTTGCTGTAGTTTGAATCCAAAAGTGATCCACTTTGAAACTTGAACAATAATCAATGTATTTAGAAATACACTAGTCCTTCGTCGAATCTAGGTAGCTTTGGTCGAGGCGAGAGCGTTTAATGCCTAAAGATTGGTGCTTTGTTAATGTGCCGAAGCCATGCATCACTTGATTGTTTACAATTTCATATTCAGAATGTTATCATTTTATCGTTGACAATTTTTTGTTAGCCGACGTGGCAATGGATTATTTTTATGTTAACCTTTGACCGTTTTTGTTGATTTTGTGTGCAAATGACAGCGTGTGTGTAAGGTTGGTATATTGTTACACCTTGCTCACATTCACAACGGTGTGCATTTTAGTCGGTAGTATTCGTATGCATGCTGCATGAGCAAATGATTCGTGCTGGGTCTCAGAACTGATGCATCGTGCCGTTGTCTTGATTCACAACGAACTCGATAGACAAATTGCGATATGGTATTTCTTTCCCAAATGGTTGGCTTTGAAATTGTAGTGACTCGCAGGGAAATGCTTTGTTAGTGGTGATTTTGTGAAGTATGAATGTGTAACGTCCCGACGAGGTACGCGTTTTGTGAACCTCTTGTTATGATGCTGAAAGCTCATCACTAGTTTGTGAAGATTCACATTGTAGTTACTTGGTTGCACATGATTGCTTCCTAACATGTTATGTTAATAAATGCATTAAAGGCAACAAAAATGAATTGCATAGATTTAGTATCTCCCTCAAAATCAATACATAGCCAAAGTAATGTTGAATCCATTATGTAACTACTTGAAGCAATTATTGCTCTTTGTTAAAATAGGTAACTTTAATAATATAATAATTGAAATCAAATCTTCACAGATTTGTATTACTACATTGGGACAGCAGACATAAGGAAATTGCCTTTCCTATGTCATTTGTGCAGATTACCTATGTCCCATGCTATTTGGGGTCGTTTGCATCAGATGACAATTCAGTGCAGGCGAGCTAGTAGGTTCTGGAAAACATGTTTTTATTTGGAGGTTTGAAGTTACTGGTGTCATCAGGCTTTTAGCAGTAAGTATAATGGATGAAGAAGAAGCGAAGCAGGAAACATGTACAACCGTAACAGGAATCTGGTCAGATGCTATTACAAGCATTTTACCACTTGAGCTGTCCGGGCACATATCTCCAGCTGTTCTGGAAGGAGCACGGGGATCTCCGAGGCAATATTCCAAAAACACAATTGAAATGTACCCATCCAAAGGTATTAAGTGCAAGGGAATTTGGTAAGGGCACCCAGCAATCAGGTCCTGGGTTGTTATCCCAGATTGGCTGCACATTTGTCCAGTCTTGCTTCCCTTTCATGGTTTTAATGGAAAAGGAATAGATAACTCCTGTTATTGCTTTTTACAGACATCTCATACTGACACAGGGAAAGCAATTTCCAAGAACCCAAACCAAATAAGTTGGAAGAAGGGTGTCTAGCTAAGTAAAAGCAAACTTTAACAGGGGGTGAAGCTGGTTTGGTAATAAATTAAAAGACAAACTGTATTGACCTCTTGCCATTGGTAACTAATGCCTTGTTTACTTCAGATGTTTTTACGCTCTTCCGTACCGATTGCGGCGATTGCCAACCCAAATTTTTCCTGCAACACCCAATATTTTCCACTCCTTCCCTATCACATCAATTCAAATACACGTGGTTCCTAAACATAAGTACTTGGTTTTAATGTATCTACAACAGTGGTTATCTTACATTGTTACACATGTTTAAATCATTTCAAGCTTATAAATCTACTTGATATTATTCTTGAAATACTGCAATACTTGGTGAACTGCATCTATGCCACAGAGGCCTTCTATCCAGGACAACTCGACATTAATCTCTCCACTCACTTTCTTCACGACAAGCGTAGCCTTGAGTATAGGGGCGCCTACCACTGCAATAGAACCTTCTAAAGCCTCGGGGCCATTTTCCTCAATAGTGACCGTGTTGCTGCTCTTGTATTTCTTACTGCTTTCTTCGTCACATGAATCTTCCAAGAGCCTTTTGCCTCCCTTACTTGCTTCACTATTGGTATCTGCAAGTTTTATTTCATCTTTGTTCGCTTGTCTTCTTTTTCTCCGTTGATTTGACCATGTGTTTTCATGTGCGGAGACGCAGTGTGATGTCATATGCTTATCGTTTTTCACTTCAACGCATGTCATTTTCAGTTCTTCGAGCAGGCCTAGGAGTTTTGTTGTAGCTGCTGCAATTGTGTACTCTGGTAAGCTGCAGCTTTTTGGCAGAACATATTTAAACAATGGCTTCTTCTGGTCTCTCTTTCTCTTTGATTTCTTTGTCTCCATTGCTCTCAGCTGTAGGCTATCGTCGAATGACCATGCAAGACCCCATCGAGTTGTATGGCCTTGACAAAATTCAGTTTGGGCAATATTTGATATTTTCAGTTTACTAAGTTCACTTTTCAGTGGAACAAGGCTGGATTTAACGCCAACCATCGTGGTGTAAATCCTGAAATAAATAGGAGATATACCTTTAGTATTTAATTATTTAATCTGCTCGCACACTCATCTTTCATCAATTATAGTAATCATGAGTAAAATTCTATAGGTTCTACCTTATTTTTGTGCCCAATTCCTTACTCTCATTAATCATTTTCTGAATGAATGCTACTTCCCCTCCCTCAACGACAACCTCTCCCAAGGTGCCAGTCCGGCCATTGTGAGGTGCTGGTCGCGTGCCTGACCGTGACTTGTTAGCAGGGTCGAGCTCTTGTTCGTTGCTGAAGAAAGGGGGGTTGCACATGCAGAAGTCGTATGTAGCTGTGTCAACAACTACGTCAAGTAGCAGAGATTTTACGTCCACGTGTTTCACTAAAAAAGAAGATCTAAATTACCTACTCAGAAAAAGATGTCTCTTTACTACAAAGAATGTTAAACTTAAGTAAGTGAAAAAATCATATAGGCTGTTGGAAACGCCATTCCAAATAGGTATGCAGACACCAATCTCTGGCGTCTTACTACGTAACCATCGATAAGGGATTGTCAATGACGTCAACGAATGCAAATCTTGCGATGAAAATTTCTTGCATATTTAGCATTCCAATGCTCAGGTACTACAAAGATATCAATCACACCGGGAAACATTTTTGAAATTTTTATTACCTGTAATGAGATTTTGCAGTTGGTTCTCGTTAATATTTTTTGACGCACATTTAATATTTTTTTCATCAACATCAGTTGCAAGCATTTGCCAGTTGTTTTTCTTTGCAGCAAGCAATGGATAAATACATGTAGCGCCAGTTCCGATGTCAATGCCAACAACTGGCTTTAGTCTCTTCTCTGTTAAGGGTAGCAGGAGATCTTCAATCCAAAGTAAGTAATTTAGTCGTAGGGGAATCGTCGGTACCAATCGATCAACAGGTATATCAACGGACAGTCCAAAATCTTTTTTTAGAAGGGTAGCTGCTAGAGCCCGCAATGTTGCCGGGTCCTTAAAGTCAATTATAACTTTTCCGCTTATTTCCTGTGGAATGAATACAAATGTTATTGTATTTGTATCGGATTATGTGTTAATATTCTGTTCCAAAACCAACATACCTACCTGCTTCGTAAATGCTCGAAATTCTGGATATAAAATCGCAAGCTCTTTAAAATCAGGTGCAATCCTATAAATATTTCTGGGATGCATGTATTTGTTTAGTAATGACATTTTGCGGTTTCGAAATAAAACAAAAAATATGGGTAGGTACCTAAGCCAAAGTCGACCACACTCAGTGAAAGTTAGGTTATGAACGAATTGCGTAACTTGATTTGAATTATGTTCAGAATGTCAGCAGTAGCCAATAGGAGAGAAGACGCGAAACAACCACCATGCACTCTACAGTGAAGTACGTGCACGATTCAGTTGCGCAAAGGTACTTTGACGTCGAAGTCAGGATACGTCCGTTGTCTGGTTGACATCAGAAATAATTAACAGTGATATCGCTGAAACTTATCATCTAGTGGTCGCTTTGTAGGTAAGTAATAAAAAATGTGGACAGATCAAAAAGATATGTGTTTTGGCGGTGCTTCTTGTGAGTCCATCTGTGGCATACACTAGTAGAAATTCGATAAAGGTTCTCTTGAAAATCAAAATTTCTCGTCAAAATGGCCGTTGAAGAAAACGGCGTCGCCTCGGTTCTATTAATAATTGTTTTCTCTGGCCTCTGATTGACTAAGTTACACTTTTATCTCGTACTTCTTAATGGTAGAAATGAGCTTAATTAAGGGGGCAGTATTCATTTTATCTTGCCTGCCTACACAGCGTACCCACCCAACTTTCCACCCTTACCGTCAGCACTGCAGTCTTTCATTTACCTACCAACCCGATTTTGTCACTGTTTTCTTTTAATCACTTAAATTGTTAGTAATTATATGAGCAAGTCTCGGGATTCCGTACGACGAAGAAGTGGTGGAGTTCGTATTTGGGTCGTGCCATTTTTGGAGCATCCCCAAAGCAAAGGCTAGCTGAGACTGCCAACAGTTTGTTGCTGCAGAGGGGGGTTGTTGATTATCAAGATTCAAAACGCCCTAGAACAATCACGCACACACAATGTTCTGACTTTATATTATTCGTCAACCAAATGATGACGAGTTGATTTTCGCGAGGGAGTTCTAGAATTCTGATGGGGGCCATACCAGTACGTCGTTGGTTAATTGAGTTCTTATTAGTAATTAGTGGGGTGGGACGATTCAGGCCAGTGCCATGACAGCGTGTGTAAGGACAGCAATTCAGTGTGTGCGACGCGTCCAATCCACATGTCATGTCAGGCTGTACAGTCAAACCCAATAAATTCTGGAACGCAGAAAGGAGATTCTTTTGGCAAGAGTGCAATTAGGAAGACGGACTTTGTGTTCCTACTATCTTGCCAAAGATTGAGTGGCATACTGTGGTGCATGTTAATTTCCAATGAAAATATTATAGATTCATATTCAAGTAAGCATGTAAGTGAACTGAAAAGCGAGAGGCAGCAGGTTCTGCGTTTTGCATGAGATCATATTATTGTTAGCTATGAGTCACACGATAGTTTGTCACGTGATTTGATCAAAAGTTTAGTACCTAACCACATTTTTTTTATCACTTAGTATCAGTAGCTGTTAGCTCAAGATTTTGATCTCGGTTTCTCTCCTTTTCAATCAAACCTATTCATACCACTGTCTATATTTTCTCCCTGCGAGGCACATTTTAATTTAATTTGAAGTCATTACTAAGCCTAAAAATTTCACTGGCAAAGTATACGAGCACAGCTACGAATATTTTTATCTGCCGAATATTACTCTCGTTTAAAATCTGTTATCATAACGTTTACCGACATTCATTGTTTTTGTTCTATCTGTGGTGATCAATTAGTTCTACACTGCGTCGGTAAATTATGTGATAATTCTGCCCGAGGGACGCCCATGGAATGACAGCAGAGACGGTGCCGAATTTCACCGACTGGTAATGCACCCGCCAAGCCGTAAGACAAACGCGGCATGGCATTCCAATGAGTCACGCCAACAGGCCATTGATTATTCCATTCCGCAGACGATACAGCCGATGTGACGGCGGCGGTGGGCGGACCCACACCCTACGTTAAAACTCTAGGGCTACTTTGCCACGGGAATCTTTTCTCATTTCCATGGGTTGCCCTGGCTGTCGTGTATATGATTTCAATTAACATATTGCACCTCTTAAATGTCAATGTCACGCTTGTGACGCAACGATATCGAGCGGAGCGGCATGTTTGCTTGCTCGCTGGCAAGTCCGCTTCCTATTATCCATAAAACGTAGCTCGGGCCTTTCTTGGCTCTTCTCGACTAGAAGGCTGCACAAATAGCGATGGCACTTCCTGGCCTTTCCGTGCTCTTTCATGACAAAAATGCATTCCTAATCAGATTAGGTGGCGATATCTATGAGTGAATCATGATTATGCAAAGAGGGGCGACTATGGGTCGCGCACGAGTGGACCAGAGGATCAGTCGCGTAATCCCTGTCCTTCATCACTCACAGTCCGACTTGCTGTTTGGGTGCGCGTGGGCGACGGTCGAATATCAACCTGGAGAGGTGTTTCATTCTGTGCGGCACTCCAATTCGGAGGTTCATCTGAAGTTGTTACAGGTCGTCTCGAAATAGTCGCGTTATTTTCGATCTGTTTTTTGTTTTTACTTTTCTGTGCTGCGCTATGACCAACGTGCGTTTGGCAGACAAGGAGGCTACAGTCTATTTTATATAATAAGAGCTTTGGTGCTAACAGAACTGAAGAAGTTTGCACAATATTTACTTTATGACGGTTTAAAACCGCGGGATTAAAAATCCGTAATGACATCATTGTAAACGAAATGGCTACCCGTGTAATAACTTGGGCATCTTATTTAAATGCACAACTTATCCTTCAAAGTGAGTGCAGCAGTGCCTAGTGAGAGTCGAGTGGCTCTTCGCCTAGGGGAAAGGTGAAAGGTTGCGTGGAATGGAGCGTAGGTGCTGCACTACTGTCCCCGGCCCCAGAGTTGAAGGAACTCTTGCTCGCGGCTCGCCGCTAATTAGCCATTTTCCCCCATCAGACTCGGCAGATGGAATGAAGGTCAAATGGAATATATTATTCACTTGTACATTAGTATTGTTTTATTTCTGTCCGGCATGCAGATGTATGCATCGCGTTCTCCGTTCTCATACGTGTAATAGTGGGAATTCAATGCGTTGCGTCGTGCGCCGGCGAAAGGAAAGTAGGAGATGTGGTCTAATTGCTATGTGAAAGAAGAGTCAAAACAAACAACAGGAATCCCTAAAGGAAAGGATGCCGTGGTGTGTGAGTACTGTATGAAAAAATGAAATACATGTGGAATGATGCTTCCTGATAGTTTACATTTTTACAGATTTTTATTCTCGAATTGTAGCTTTTTGAAGTTTAAACCGTATATAAAATAAAACGATATTCAGTCACCTCACCTGAGATAAGTAGGCTGTAATGTGAAAGGTTTATTATTATGCTGTTTGCCAGCTTGAGGTTCTGTACTCCTATACTACCTACATGTACACAATCAGTCTTATCACGGATTATAACGAGCGAGCAAAGCGAGGACCTCAATTTCGATTCTTTCTGTGTTTGTTTGCTGTGCTGGCTATAAGTATAAACTACGTACCTACGTTGTTATAGTTGAAAAATAATCTGTCCTATCGTATGGAAATAATGGGATTTTCATACTTTTCGATCAGCCAAAATTTCGGTCGATTAATTTCTTGAATATTAAAACGCTAATCCCAAAACGCGATTGGACATTTGGGTAGCCCCGTTTGTATTATTTCTATTTCATGGTCTCTTGCTTTCTGTGATGTCTTGCCTACGACCAAGGTATTTCGGGTGATGATGTACCACCATTACCAAGCACCAGCTGTTCTTTGTTGGATCCTGCCTGCCACGTGGGCTTCGAGTTCGCTGCCTGCGGCCGAAAGACCTTGGCAAACGTTTAGTTAGATTAATATATTTGTCTTGACACGCGAATCATTTGATGTAATCCCAGCTCGATCTCGCGCGCAACCAAAGCCGCACTCGAGTGCAGGCTGCAGGGCCACGCCGCACCGAAGGGTCAATCTCAAGTCGGATCGGAGATTCGGAATCAATATTGCGCAGGGCTCCTCCATTCACCTTGTGATCGCACGCCTTTCCTGCCTCACCTGCGCACAGATTCGTCTCGCTCATTTCGATTGCTGTCTGCGTCTGCGTGCAAAGCGGTCGCTTTTGGCCCAATTAATCATTTTAGCGGCGGTAATTATCCGCTTTGTCCGAAAGTCACAGCAACGTTATTCGCGCGGCCGGCAGCGTGTGAGAATCTATCGAGAATTGCCTGGCAAATCGTGATGCCGGCGAGGAATTCGCGATTTACACAATAGGTATATAACCGAAGTGAAAGCATGGACTGGTTTTATGCTGTTGGAACTCTAAGAATGGCTTCTTGACAGCTGATCAATGAGTCGACACTCCCACCATTCGATTATTTTTCTTCTGGCCATGATGTTAGCGGAGAATTTGCGTACATCATAAAGTACGATACAACATGCATGTGAACTCTCGCACAGGAGTACGCTGACGAGTAAAACCTTATCCAGGGGTAATTACTTGTGCTGAAAGGGCCCTGGGAAATTCGAAATTGCATGTTGCAGGTCAAATGCGAACAGTCTCTTTAAATGACCTTTGCCAGTACATATCCTTTGCCTTTTGGCCGCGTGAAAATCGATTCCTTTCCCTATCAAAATATCCGGCACGTCACGCAACCTTTCGACTTCAGGACATCCAGCTCTCAATTATTTATGTCCTATCTGACCACAATCCTTCAGTTAGGATTCGATTTGTCGCGGCCCTTTTCCTTCTATCGCATTCTATCGCAAATCGGTAAACGTTCGTTGTAGATATTGGAAATACCTCTCCTAGATCGGTGTTTAAGGGCCCCCAAATTGTACCCATCTCGCTTGAATCTTTTGCCATTGCGCTATAGTGCTTTGCTTAAAGGAAGGCATTGTCTTCTTGCAATCGACTACGAAGTATTTTTGTAGCTTCTTAAGTAGCAATGCTTATCGGTTATCATATATTATGTATTGCTTTATTACTTGGTAATGGTACCTATTGTTTACAAATATTAGATTTAGAATAACATTAGTAAAGGCAAGGTCGCGTACTTTTAATGGGGCAAATAGTTTTCGCCAAGCTTAGCGAAAAGGTGAACAGCAATCTTTGTAAATTATCAATATAACAATGAATGGTTAGTAATTGATGATAATTTATGACTTTAGACACTTGATGGGGGTGGGGTACTTGTAGTGACGAGCCCATTGTTTTGTCTCACTCTCGATGTCCGCGCGGTTTGTTATGATTCACACCTGGGTATATGCCGACATGTAATTGCAGTTCCTTTTGGTGTAGCAGTTGCCTACTTCCTTGTTGCTCCGACAGCAACAGTAATGTCGGTGCCTAGAACGCAGATCCGCCCACGAGATACGGTACTTGCACATGAAATAACTATCATTGTACGCTTCTTCGTGATGTTGTTCGGAACACCTTTGAGGAATTTGGAATACATCCTTCCTCTTGTGTACATGCTATGCATTGCACGACCACCTTTTGACGGCATTTTCAGTTCGTGTCCAGATAGAAAAGTCACTTTCACATGCAGTATCGTCTGCAAGAGAGTTGAACCGTAAAAGTGTTGCTGCTGATACCCATGCGGGAGATTTAATGGCCGTATTGTCACATTCTATCCTGACTCGGCTCGCCACACTGCGACTGAAGTACCCACATACCGCAACGGGCACAACGTGTTATTATCGTGATGCACCCCAAAAACAAACGCCCATCACAACGAATTCGCTTTCTGAGAACGCGACAGTTTGACCTGACGTTTCGATTTGGTAGGTAGGAGTAGCAGTGCCCGGTTTTACCAAGTTTTTCAACTTCTAGTTGAGATCCTAACTAGGAGTTCAAAAACTTGGTAAAACTGGACATTAGTACCTTTGCTATCGAATATCGGTAGCCTCATTCGTGAGTAAATGTTGTTTTTACACTCTCCACCACACTATGAATCCCTGCTAGCAATGGGCAAACTGGGCGTTGTAAACGCAGGGCTTGGCAACTGGCAAGTGCTCCCTCTGACTTTTCGATGTTGTTTCGTTGCAGGCAATGGCAGAGTAGGCTGCCCACACCCCAACACGTTTCACTGCGGAGGATCATGAAAATGGTTCTATCTCAACGGCAGCGGGAGGAGTTGTAAGTACCATCAAATCTTGTTTACTTTTACACATGCGATCTTGCTTTGGAGACTGTGAAAAGTACAATTCTCTTAGTTATTTGATTAGGGGATTCTTGATGACGTTATCGCTATGGCTGCAAAAGTGTATGGGTTTCGGGTGATGCATGTTACAAAAGAAAAGTGTGTGCGTATTCAGGATGATTGCGGCTTGTAGGTTTCCTACTAGGTCCCCTTATTTCTGTGCCGTGGACTGGGAAGTAGTTTTGATCGTAGACACGGCAGTTTATTTCCGAAACCTTAGACCCTCCCACTAATCTTTCGTCAGCTTATGTCAGGATGGTGAGGTGCGTATTGATATTATAGTCTTCCTGGCAGTGACAAATCCTGCATTCTAAATGTGTCCCATCGTGTGTCTAATTCGAAACAATCGTGCTAGCAAAGTCTCTCGCAATGCGATGCCTTCCGGCTCAGCTGTTTTGTCCGTCGTCAGAGACGTCACCTCTACAGAAAGTCTCTTCGCTCGCGTGTCTAGGATGTGCAGTGCCGCTGCTGTGAACTTATGCATATCCTCGCGGACAGCAATAACCCAGAAGTTGATTTAATCTGTGAAATGATGGGGTGTCGAGCTGATCTGGTGTGGCTATGTGGTACCACGGCGACCGAAGGACATTGGCCTTCTTCTCTGGCCGGCGTTTCCTGCCAGACCGAGTTCGCCTCCTCTCATGGCACGGTGCCTCCTCTGCCGGCGCGGGCCGAGGAATGCAGAGATGTTTGCGCGAAATGGACCAGAGTCTGTGATTTCATAGAATTACTTCTCGAAGCGTCACGACCGTGTTTGATTGCAGCCGAGCGCTCGCCTCGGATGATTGCTAGATGCCTTCGGGGCGGCGAATTATTGTTATTTCCTTGCTTACCGAATGCCGAGGCTGTTGACTTACCGAATGACTCGTTTTGTCTTGCGAGAGAGGTGGTTAACTCTGCTTGAAAAGATTATATTGAAATAGTCGTTTTATTGTCGCTGGCAATACCAACATCTATAGTACATTTGGAATACTATTGAATAGGGACCACCACACATGTTTACTCGAGGTGTCTTTACGAAAGTTATTTGAACCAATTCCAAATTCAGCTAAATTTCCCGACTCTTTCAGCGATGTGCAGACAGGGGATGTGGTACAACGACGCCCTCGCTTGCAGCGACTGTATCACTCAAGGATGCGATTCACTCGTGATGTGTGTACGATATTTGGGTCTTCTCAAAGACCTCGAGAGGCCGCTGGCAGATTTTCTGCTGGTGGTGATCGATTTCGTTGACCCGCGTTTTCAAACCTCATTCTAACTGTTTACGCAATGACCGTTCCATTATTATTTCATGTTTTCATCTATACATCATAATCGTGATTCGTGATAGGAAGCATCGAATTACCTACACTCGGCCAAGTTCCCGTCCCATGCGTAAGCTGACCGATCGCGATGCCCAAGTATGGCTTCCTACATGGCGAGCCGCTCGCCTCGTATGCGCTTTCTAGTCGCATGTCCTCCAACGAGCGACGCCAGCAGCCCGATCGGCGGAATGGACCAGGGAGACAGTCTCATGCGTCCGTCTGCGGACCGGATGAAAGTGAATGACAGCCACAGAGCCACCACACTGGTCCGTCCACGGTGCAGCTCGGAACGCGGCTCTGGCACGCAATCGTTTCGCTCATTTCACTTCTGCTGAGGAGATTTGCGAATCGGCCTCCAACCATTCACGCTGCAAGTTCTAGGTCAACTCATATAACAAGAAACTCGCTTAATTGACTGTATTCTTATTTGACATGAGAAAGTGGTCCTACATGCAGTCTTGTCTTGTCCTACGCGTGCATTTTCAAGCGATGGCAAGATCAAGATCGACACATGCAAGTTCGACGTCCGCGATCGACTTAATGCGTGTCAAATCTGTTTGCAGGTGTGACCAGTCATCTCACCTCGCGAAATAATAGCTTTCCTGCGCAAAAGGCTGTTTGAATTTGTACGGACATCGGATGTGTGTTGATTTTCAATAATTGCTCCTCTCGGTCAGTTCTTGGTATTATCGGTAAAGCATTTAATTTCGGTTGAACTCGCTGGATACGCGCGGTATGAACCATGCTGCGAACCCCCCAGAGAAGAAATGCATGCAGACTCCACGCGAGCAAGAATCGATAGCGCCGGCCAAGTTCATTATTTTCCGTATGACGTATTTCTAGCCAGATGGTAATTTGAACGCACGGCTGTTGAGTGGAGACGTGAATGATCTGAGCGTGCGGCCAGCAGGCCATTGCCCAATACATAGCGTCGTGCCGTGCCGTGCCGTGCCGTGCCGTGCCGTGCCGTGCGTAATGTGTTGTTCGAACGTCGACTCGACCCGAGATAGCTGGACGGGCGGCCCGAGGAGCAGTGCGTCTGGTCAGTTCGCACTCCGCCCGAATCGCTTATGCATCGCCGCGTCGTACTGGAATGCCTCATTGTTTTCGATGCGTGACCCACGGATAAGTGGTCGCCGTATGCACGGACCGAGGTTATACTTAGTGCTGGTCTACACCATGGTATTGATTCATTTTCTTCCTTGACCATGCCAGTTCGTGACTAGCGCCTTTTAAACCGAATCGCGTTTACGGTTTCCAATCGCTCATCCAAATTTTTAGCTAGCCACATTGCATTGCCAGTGCCTATACCTTTGGTTAAAAACCTTTCTCCGTCCGATGATTTTCAACCTGCATAGCACATAGCCCTGCATACAACATGTAACTCCATTCGTCTAGCTTTACGCCTCGATTAATAGTTGCCAGTTATTGCTGAGCTGTATTTTACCAAACGGAAAACAATGGTTTTGTGAAAAGTGAAGCCATAAATTCGACTGCAATGCAACCTTTTCAAACTTGTCTTTCCCCTCCCGGAAAGCCATAGATTTCTGACAGGTTCAAGCTACTTTGTAAGGGCGTTATCGCGGTGGGCTGCCTTTGAATGACAAATAACAGATAAACCATTGACTTGCAAACATTTCATGGTATTTAACAGCTGGACTGGCTCGTTAACGCGCAATAATTCGGTCCTTTTGATTGTCTGCGTCGATTTGCACTGGTCTCGATTTCGCCGGTTGCGACACTACGACTTTTCGTTCTGCCCATGCACTTTCATCACTCCATACCGCAATTAACGTTACTTCGACGCTCTTCTAGAAAGGAATTCAATGGCAGAATCCTTCAAATCGATTCACATAAGGTATCGGCTATTGCATCGAGTCATTGTCCTTCGCGACGTCGGCCACAGAAGCATGCGGCCTTGCCGATTTCTCGCCAGCATCTCCTCGAATTGCTATCAATAGACAGGGCAGTCGACAAAAAGCAGATGCGCGAGATAGGTACCTATGCATTTGGTGTGGTGGATCTTCGAGCTCGTGCTGTGGGTGAGGTAAACGGATCTGCACATCGATTTGCTGGACCCTCGTGGCTGTGACGTCGCGCGGCGTTATTGATCGGCGCCGACGCCGACTCATGTGTGGCTGGCGCCGACGCCGGCCGGCGACGTGCTTGTTTTCTCAGACTAATAACGACGTCAACGCGAACCCCGACGCCTACACGCGACGGCGTCCGTTACAGGCGCGTCCTATACCTTGGCGTTGGTAGAACATAACTATAGACATAACAGTCTACTTACCATAACTAGCTGGCTAACGTCAACTGGGGTACCAAGACGAACAGTATTTATGACTTGATTGGATTTCTCATACGCAATTTCATATTGAGATCCATCTACCAGTATGCTAATCGCAATTACATACGTCCTTCTTATCTTTAAATAGTTGGCTGATTTTGTCCCTCACTACTCTAGTGCATGTTAAGCAAGTCAAGCGTATCTCTTGAATACATTTTTGTTTCAGGCAATATTAAGACATATATTTACAGTACACTACACTACAAATTAGATTCTAAACGCACATTGGGGTGTCATTTTTTTAGCGGTCCAAGTCTGGATGCTAAAAACGAGTCTAAAATGGTCCACACCATCATGAATATTATGTACTCTTGAGTCTAGCTAGAGATTCAGTTTAAATGGTAAAATGAAAGATTCTGTTAACTCTGCCTATAAGGCAAAATTAGGCTGTATCACAGGCGATATTAGAAGAGAAGTCACATTAATTAACCTCCTATTACAGCTCTATGATCTATGATTTTTTTTTGTAGGCAGTGAAGTATTATAGTTAGTTGAAGAATGATTTTTTATTTTGGCCATAAACTTTTAAAAAAATATTATTTTGAATATTAAATAGAAGAGGAACCATATCTCAGCATAATCAAAAGATTTTATGCACACTCCTGCCAAAAGGTAAGGTTAAAGACTCATGTCTTACGAAAGTTTTGTGTTTGCTTCCAGAAACAAATCGATCGCCGACTACTTCAGCAGCAATGGCTACACAGACGCGTTGGAGGCGTTCAAGAAGGAGGCCGACATGCCGGGCGAGGTGGAGCGCAAGTACGGCGGGCTGCTCGAGAAGAAGTGGACATCGGTGATCCGGCTGCAGAAGAAGGTGATGGAACTGGAGTCGAAGCTGTCCGAAGCGGAGAAGGAGTACATCGAGGGGGCGCCCACACGCGGGAAGCGTTCGCCGGCAGAGTGGATCCCTCGGCCGCCGGAGAAGTTCTGTCTCTCTGGACACAGGGCGCCCGTCACCAAGGTGAGTGGCCTTAAGTCAGATGCTCGTGCTGGCATCTCGGCATCGGTGAGCCGAGTGGTTCTAGTGTGGGGGCGGGATGAAGGAACATTGTCCTGTCGAAAGAACTGCACTTACGGGCTTGACTAGAATATCATTAATTGTCTGTACTTCAGAGGAATCTGAGAACCCCCACAGCTTTTTCTAGTATGGGAAACGTGCACTCTTTTAAAAGTATTTGTTTACCGAATTTTCCGATGCAACAGCCGTTTTCCCTCCACGCGAGTCCTTGACCGAGATGTGTGCCCTCTAGGTGATCTTCCACCCGGTGTTCAGCGTGATGGTGACTGCGAGTGAAGACGCGGTCCTCAAGGTCTGGGACTTCGAGACGGGCGAGTACGAGCGGACGCTAAAGGGTCACACGGACTCGGTGCAAGACATCGCCTTCGACCAGACCGGCAAGATGCTAGGTGAGCGATTGCCGGCGATGACACATGCCCAGGACGTGCCCTGGACTGCCAAACCTTGCCACTGGTGACTCAATGGCTCTAGGCTGGGCAAACCCACACAGTACAATGTCAATATCGATTTCCAAACAAATGTCAAATGGCCTTGCTGGAGCTATGCTAAATAATGTGGGTGGGCAATTGTTTTGACAGCTGATCAACCAATACATTACATGCATTAATTTGAATAAATCTATTTCATGGTAAAAACAGCAACAATTCTATCATTATTCTATTCCGTACAATGAACGAATCTTGATAGCATGTAGTGGCTAGATTCAGAAATCATACGGCTATTGCCCCGACTTACTTATATTTCAGGTTGGTTCAAAGTATTGTACCCATTCATTGACAATCGATGTTTGCGTGTCAGCTTCGTCATGCTGGTTGATTGTCAAGTTGCCGAGAGCGAGCGTGACTGAACGGTTCGTGTCTGCCGCCTTTCAGTGTCGTGTAGCGCAGACATGACCATCAAGCTGTGGGACTTCACGAGCCACGAGTGCGTCAAGACGATGCACGGACACGACCACAACGTTTCGAGCGTTGCGTTCATGCCGGGCAGCGACTTCATCGTCTCGTCCTCGCGAGACCGCACCATCAAGATGTGGGAAGTGGCCACTGGGTGAGCATACTTCCGGAGGCAGATTTGTGCTTAACTGCCGGTCGCTGGGACTGGGAAGACTTATCACTTAGGAGTTAGGACACAGTCTCGAGTATTTGCCAACAAGTTGTTTCTGCGCAGCTACTGCGTGAAGACTTTCGTGGGACACCGCGATTGGGTGCGCATGGTCCGCGTGTGCGCGGACGGTTCGCTGATCGCGTCGTGCTCCAACGACCAGACTGTCCGCGTGTGGTCGTCGTCGCGTGCCGAGTGCAAGGCCGAGTTGCGCGACCACGACCACGTCGTCGAGTGCATCGCGTGGGCGCCCGAGTCCGCCGCGGCCGCCATCAACGACGGCGCCGGCGCAGACAACAAGAAGGGCACGCGAGTCGGCCCCTTCCTGGCCTCGGGATCGCGTGACAAGTCCATCAAGGTGCGACCAGCTCGTGGAAAGACATTATTTTGCAGTTCAATAACGTTTCTGTCTCTGTTTCTCATCTTTCTTCAAGCTAATTACATTTAGGTAGAGTACTCAATCAACAAGCATGGCTTAATTTCAATTGTCTCTTGTAATACTTCAACTTGTTCCACTTGAGCTTATGGCAGAATTTCAAATGCACCATTTTGTGTACCTAACTAGGTACCAAAATAGGAAATAAGTCCTGATTGATGTGTCCTGTGGTGGTCCTCGTAAATCTGTACACTGGGAAAGATCAGTTATGACCATGCAATTGGTATTTTGCAACCATAATGGTAGAGATTTCAAATGGTAGTATCCCTAGCAGACAACACTGGAAAAAACATGATTGAAACCAGTTATTTATGTGTGAATTAGGGATGCCGGTGAATAACCGGATATCCGGATAGTAACCGAATAGTTGCCAAACCGGTTACAATTCAGACTATCCGGATATCCGGGGGGAAAATGCCTTTTTTTGTTAACGAGAGTACACTGCAAGGCATGCCTTTTCCACCTCTTGAGGCTCTGGCAACGCTGCTGATGTCCCCCCCCCCCCCCCCCCTATACACCCGGCCTCGGTCAATCAGCTGGTGGTTAACTAGTAGCGGTTGAGTGGCAACATGGCGGACGCGAGTGCGGGTAAAAAAACATGTTTTGCGTGGGATTACTTCAGTGTTGGAGCCGGCGAATCGAAAGTATTATGTAAAAAAATGTAGCAATAAACTTGTGTTTACTGGAGCCTCCACCTCATCGATGATTAATCATCTGAAATCCCATGGAATTACCAAAAATACGGCTGGGCGGGTAGCGAAACGAAAGACATCAAAAACTAACCGGCGGCATCCCTAGTAGGAATCCAAACATTGCAGTGGGGTTTTGCATTAGGAGGATCACTCTATAGATGCTAAAAGTTGTTTTTTCTGAAAGTTGTTTATTTTTCTGTGGTACTGGTATGGTAAAATTACATTGCTGCGATGAGTTTAGACTGATACTCTACTTGTACTAGGTTACCAGTGCCATGACCCCAAATGGCAGGGTGTGCATTGTTATTGTTATTATATTTCTTTATTATTTTAACAAATTTGCAAGGTAAACAACAATTAAAAATACCAAACAGACCTAAGTCCCGTTGCGCGTAATGACCTATTGTCTTCCACGACCTAACCGAGGACTCGCATTGCCGTTGCAGGTGTGGGACGTCGGCACCAACATGTGCCTGTTCACGCTGGTCGGCCACGACAACTGGGTGCGCGGAGTCGTGTTCCACCCGGGCGGCAAGTACCTGGTGTCGGCCAGCGACGACAAGACGCTGCGCGTGTGGGACCTGCGCAACAAGCGCTGCATGAAGACGCTCGAGGCGCACTCGCACTTTTGTACTTCACTCGGTGAGTAGGCCTGGACAGGTTGCGGGGAACTTACGGGGAGGTAGCACTTTTGGTTGGCAATTGAGAAACAAAACATGTGGCCAAGCGTATAATATTCAATGGTAGAAGCCAGGTGCAAGGGTTTGCTGCATAATTCAGGGTTTTTTAAGACCCTTGACTAGGTTATGGGAATGGGACATGGCTCAACTAGTACTACTTCAATCATGATTACTTAGTTTTGGACATTGTAGAAATTGCCCTTTGTTGTCACTGAATTAAATGCTTCTTGCAATTGTGCCCGAAACGTATCATGTAAAATGAAAATTGTAAACATGTATTTGTCTTTTCAGATTTTCACAAGACTCATCCATACGTTATAACAGGGAGCGTTGATCAAACGGCAAAAGTGTGGGAGTGCCGTTAGTAACGAAACAAATCTAATCTCTGCTTAGATACCGTTGGTTATGAACAGAGTTATTATGTTATTAGCCCTCCTAATAATTTATATCTATTGTGAAAAACTCCTTTGCTTGACCTGTCTGAGACCAACTTTCTGTTTGGCTTTTGTACATTTCTGCTTGAATTCAACCTAAAAGGTTGTGAGCATTACCAACAATTTCACAGAGTGTACAAAGCGCGAGGTAAAACGTGTTATGAAATAGCGTTAGGATGATCTTTGCTTCTACACTTCGTTAAACAGCGACAGTAGAACCGAGATGAATTCGAGGAGTTCACAAATTTGTGTCAGGGTCAGCCTGGCGCCATGAAAGAGAGATACATATAGTTAGTTTGTTGGTCATACCTTCCTTAAACCAGCTACATAATTGCATTGCTCTTTACCAAGTTATCTGCCATTGCCTGGACTTCACAATAAGGTACCTACCTACCTACTAGTCAATGGCCCTTCTTTTTCTGACAGATTTCTCTTTCGAAGCATGTCTCCTACATCTAAAGAATTGTGATATAATTAAGAACAAATTGCGACACTTAACTCCAGGTTTTTGAAATTTGAAACACATGGCAAACCAAGCATTTGACCAGACCTATGCTTAATTATTGGTCCCTCAATGTATACATACATTTAGGTATCGAACAACCCGTGTAGTATTGAATTGAATTCATCGAGAGCGAGCCAAGTGCTCCATCAAGTCTAGATACAGCTGATAGTGATGGGTTTTGAGATATTTTTAATTTATGTTGTGAATTGTAATGATGGGCTATTGCTAAATAAATATAGTAAGCACCTTGATTCGGTTAGTCATTATCAAAATAATTTTTAAATGCCTTTAAAGTTTAAATGCACACCAAGGATCATAACGTGGTTTCATTAGATTGCTATGTTGTGTGGAATTATGAACAGAGTTACGAATTTGGATGAATCGAAGATTGTCCGAGTTCCGGTTGCTGAGCTAATGTTCCGGGACTTGAATAATTGCGATTGATGGTGCTTTCACTGCTTTTCAATACCTGGTACTTAAGCCAACAGTTAGTATCAATCTGCATTGTCTGACCATCATCTGTATTCGATAAATAACCATTATAGGTATTATTGCCTGTGATTACATTACATAGTAAAAAAAACTGTATTTGAAACTATGTACTACGTCTGTGTAAGCATTCAGAGCCAGTAAATTGTGCTTTCCATGTTGCATCAAAATTGTCCAAATGTAATTTTATTATACGTGTCAGTCTTCTTTAGTTTCTGCTTGGATAGTTATTGTAGATTATGAATTTTGTGGATAAGCCTTGTACAAAGAGGAAGACATGTAAAATGATGCCGTGATTGTAGGTATGCCCATTTAGCTAATTTAGGAAGTGCTTGTTCTTGATAAATGCTAGTAGTTAATATTCAAGAGTAGCAGTGACATATGTTTGTATGGTTACTTGGGATTTTCCCCACAACAAACCACAATTTAGTAATGTTACGTAGTTTCTCATTACGACACACGGCACAAACCTGTAAAGTTAGGGACTACGTTTGCTACTTCATGACAACGTCTATTCTTAAGCTCAATTAACTCTCGATTGTCTGTCGATCGGGACTTTCCTGGTACACCCTCTTTGTTCATGAAATTCTGAAAATGAGCTTTTGCTATACGCATAAACACCGTTACCTACTATTCAATAAAAGAAACAATTTCAGGATGAGAGATGAACCTTGTTTGCTAGTTTTATCAGAAATGAGCTGGTGCCCTGCCCGCTCACCCTCTGCTAACTACCCTGCTCTCCCACGTGATCCAATGTCTGGATTTGATGCTTGTGGTATTCTGGACCTAAAAGAGTCCCTACAAAACTGCACATTACACCATCCCAAGTTGATCGATGATCATGTATTCCTGTGGATGTCCCACAGTGCACCTTTGTAGCATGGGTGGGCTATGATCTGCAGATTGCTAATTCCTGTAAGGTGCCCTGTTGCAAGTGCTGATTCTTTAGTAAGTAGGTATATAATATAATTCGTATAACTAGTAGGTTCCTACTTCTTATACCTGCAAATTTTTGCTGCCCTGGGCCATGCCTTAATTCAGGCAATTGCCAAATTTGAGCAAGAACTGAAACATCTGGGATTGAAGTTTTTAACTCAGAATTGTACTAATCTGATCAGTAGCCATGATGCCTGGGTTACGATGCTGAAAAATAACAAAGAACCGGTAACGGTAAGCGTAAAAGGTACACGGACATCTTGCTGATACCTTGGTACCTGAACTTATTATTATAGAGGCAGCAAAAGTGTACTAGGACTAGAAAACAAATATTACGTTAAAAGCGACAGTTCATCTATCTAATGTTAAAGTGTCCAAGCAATTCTCCTTTTCGACGGTGAATCGGAGCAGTTTCCTTTAGGTATTGATGATAAGTGATAACATGTACGGGACTTAACTCTATTTTGCATAGCTCCCATACAAGTAATCAGTGGCGCAGCAACCGCTGGTGCAGCTTCACCAGGGCCTAGGAGCTTTTTTCAGTCATGGGGACCCACAAGAATTGACTTTTCTTGAGAGCATTGAAGGGATACATCGGGGAGTATATTATACGTATAAGTCTCCAATATCTAGTGGACCTGGTGCTGGGACCAGGTTCCTTTCAGGCCAGCCTATAGTTTCTCATCAATCATATCATACCCCATTTTTTAAACAGTGCGTCGTTTAACCACAAAACCAAAATTCGAATGAATATTACCTTCCCCGTGTATTTTTACTCGTGAACCCCTGGCTTGGCAGACAACCCAAGCGACACGCAGGCCAGCCTAGACTGAAGACCCAGACTCGGTTTCAACCTGTTTCCGCATCAAGTCGTGTACAACTTTGGACTTGTAACCAGGCACCCAGAAGAGCGAGTAGTTCGAGCTAAGGTCTCTCGTCGCCGGCAATGTCCTGACTGGGGAAATCATTACAACATTTGATGCGAGAGACGGCAACATGGAGCCGGCAAGATCAAATGTTCCCCTAACATTTGAACATTCAAGCCACAAGTTGTAGTTCTTGCTATTAAAGCTGGACTTTGTTTAACTTTTGTATACCTGTGTCGTACTATCCCTAGGCAACGAAGTTGTATGGGGTTATTTGTGCCCATAAATTTATTTGAACACAATTTCCAGCCAATTTAATTGTTTGATATTCGGACTTTTTTTGTTCGGAAAGGCTCTCGTGAGATTTGCACAACACAGGTGACGATGTCACGGATTAATTACCGAATTTGGACTAAATATTTGGCTACGGAGGCACTATAGGAACTGAACACTTTTTTCCTGCAATGCAAAAGTTATGACAAAGAGCAGGGAAATTCAGTTCGGTTAATTTCAATGCTTATTCAAAAAAGGTTGCTGACCCTGGACCCTGGGCAAAACTAGGGATAAAAATATTAAGTTTTACTGTTATGTGTACCGATATTTAGTATTTACTAGAACCTGTACCGATACCATTGATTAACGATTGGTAGGCTGATACTAATGCCGTTACTAATGTTACTCTCCCACCTGTCCCTTATACTGGTGAAATCTTCAGTCAGTTATCAGAAAATCCTAATTTGGGAGTGAAATAGCTATACCATAGACTACACTGTAAGAAAAAATAAGCTGAATGCAATAACTTTTCAATGATTTATCCACTATATTTTGTGATGGTGGCAGAAATGAATGGAATTTTGTCCCCTTTACTGAACCCAATTTCGGAAACAGGGCGACTAGGGGGAGGGACAACGTTAAATCTTGCACCGGGGCCCTGCAGCACCTAGCTACGCCACATTATTTAATTGGAAGGGAAGTAAAGCTGGAAAAATGTGCAACCTGACTGGAATACCTACTGATTGCTGGTCAGGTACCTGAGCTATTCGGGCACGCATTCTCCCGCATCGCTGGGTGGGATAGGGAGATCTCAAGCCTCTGTCTGAGATCTCAAATGAAAATGTGCAATTAAAAAACTTTTACAGAATAAAATATAAATTTAATTGTTCAGCAAGCATATAATTGCCTTTATGTTTGCAGCATAACATCTAGGTACAGGTAATGTTATAAATTATAAGCATCTTACAAGGTTGAAACAAATTTTTAAATAAAATGGTTATTTCAACCTACACCCTCGATAAAACGTTAACGACATCGTCACACAAATATACTATTTCTTCATTAGACAGGCTTTCCGAAGACAATATAGCATTTGCAATTGCTATTGTTTCTTTTACTGATTTTGATTTGATCCAAATTTTTCCATTCATTCCTACGGCAATTTCATGTGGTATATCACGGCCTAATATTGCCAACAACTTGCATTTGGGATTAAGGATTTTTCGCACAATATTAAGATTGCACGTAAAGAGAAACCCATCTGCCGGTAGAACACCAAGCATACCTTTCTTCCCTATTGAATTTACGCACACAAGTTCAGGTTCCATGAACTGGCTTGCCATAACCAACTTTGCAAACACGACATCTCCAACATTCACTGCTGGCCTATTTTTCTTTGTAGCTCCTTCGAATGCCAGGTAAGACAGAGATGCTTGTTCGCTTGAGCCAATGTCTGCTTTAAAGGTATCTCCCGATTTGTTGGTGATGATGCCAACCACAGATTCTCCACGTGCTGGCACATAGCGTTTCTGATGACAGTCAACGAAGTAAGTGTTCGGTTCCAGTTTGCAAAGGACGCCACTTTTCGTAACTAGTACTTTATCTGCCGAAATAATTAAACCAGGTCCTAAAACAATTTTCGCCGTTTTCACTTCTGCTTTGGTGTGAAATACAACATCACCCGGTAAACACACATCGTTCACGGTAACCTCCATCGTAGTGCCAACCGCCACCATCTTCCTTCCTTCTTTCAAAACACCTGTTTACCCACCGCCTTTCCAGTGTGGTTCTGCTATTTCAGTTCCTACCACCTGCTTTAGGGGGCATAGAAGTGTCACTGTCAAAAAATTGCTGGTCAGTAGCTTTTTAAGGTTTTGTTATCGTTGTTTTTCCCACTGGTTACGGATGGTTAGTTCATAAAAAGAGACACATACCTGTTTTTCTCACACTTATAATATTTAGTCCTTTATGGCGCAATCGCAAAATTATTATATAGATATTGGTGCCATTTTCATATGCAAATATTTTTTAGGTTAAAGTGCAATCTAATAAGAGTGCTTTCAGTGGATTTGATAGTAAAAAGTGGGTGACACATCACATGACAATGTCGGGAAACATCGAGAAAAACCCTTTCTCGGCATTATTTTCATCCGTAACTGATGCGGAAAGTTTCACACAAAATCAACCATCCGGCGCAGCACCTGCCTCAACCTCAACAGCAGTGCCCATAGAGACAACAGATCGAGTACAAATTGCCTCTACTCTGTTGAAGGAAGACAGTTTGAACGAAGAGTATCGTAAAAAAGCTAAGGAGAAGATAGAAATAAATAAGATTGTTGAGGAAGTTTTCCATTTGACGTTAAACAGAGATATCTGTGGCTCCGAACCTATGGTATTCCTTGAAGAATATGCCCATTCTGTTTCTCCCCAGAATTGGATTGACATTGAAACCCTTGAGCAAATATTGTTTGAAAGAATTCTTATGGAAAAACCATCCATCCTCAATTCCAAAACAGTCAATCCTAAATCTGCATCCCTACCTCATGCCACGGAGCAACGTCCCCTAATATATCTATTTGAATGCCACAAGCAATTGGCGGACCGTGTAATTGCCGCAAAAGATGCTCACAAAAAGGAAGCAATGTCCAGAATGCAGGAATTCGTGGTGCGAAATTCGGCTACTGCTCTACAACAGACAGAGTTGTTTGTTGGACTTGACCTACATGCACAACTCACAGAGCTGTTTCTCGAAGAGGGAAATGCCAACTATTTGACGGCCTACGTTCACGGCATTGCTGAAGAATTCAAGAAAGATGACGGTGAGGAAAACTGTGTCGCATCGCTACTTGCTGCATTCCAGCCTGTCTTCGAGTCGGTTCACAGAGAGCTGGCTGGCTGCAATCTGTTCTCCTTCAAAAGCACCACTTTTGACTTGTTACACACATTTTCCACACACACTCAACTAGCACTGGCACTTCTCGAGTACAGCACGCCGCCGGCCATAAACAAATCACGTGCTGGTAAAATCTACTCCGACAGCTTGCTGGGCTCAATTATGTGCATATCCTGTTTGCCCAAAACACAGGACGGATTGTTCGAATACTTCGACAAATCCCAGTGGAGCATTTCCGAAGCTCCGTCAGTGATGGAACAAAATGTATGGCTCGCTGTCCAGACGATTCAAGACCTGCTCTTCCGCACATTCCACAGTTTGTTGAAGTGTTCTCCAGAAACGAAGCACCGCACACTGGACTGGCTGGCCGACTGCCTGCACACAAACGCCGCGCGTGGCCAGCTCTGGAACTCGCACTCGCCGTACCCTTCTCCGAGCGGTGTGCACTGCGTTTCCGACGCATTCATGCTGAACCTGGGCGGCGTGCTGCTGCGGCTGTGTCAGCCGTTCTGCGCAAACGTGGCGGGGCCGAAGCTGCTGCGTATTGACCCCACGTACTGCGCGGCCAACGTGGCCGATGATGCCGCCCGGCGCGCAATTGGCGTCCACCTGCGCGCGATGCACGATGAGACGTGTCTTGTGCCACCGGTGGAAGAGAATGCGGTCCGGCCCGTGGCCGAGACGTTCAGTTTCGTCACCGAGTGCTTCTACATGGCACATCGAGCAGTTGATCTCGGTTTTCGGGTCGTCACGGAGAGGCTCTTGAAGCTGAACCAGGACATTGCAAGGATTCAGAGGCTCTTCCAAGACACGCAGGTAGGCAGGGATGGGAGTTTCTGGAATACCTATAACATTTTATTCAAAATATAAAAATAAGTTCACCTTTTGGGCAAACTTTGTTCAGCATGTTGAAAGAATAACTATAAGTTTTTAATTGATAGTATCATGTGTGGATTGGGATAAAATAAATTTAAAATGATTTGTATGTACCTACCTTAAATAAAGACTGGGTTTATACTTTGTAATCAACGTGGCAAGTGGTTGCGAAATTACTATTTACAACTTTGCCCAATAATAAAAAGGTTTATAATGAAGACTTTGAAAGTCAATTTTTCGAAGAATCCGAAAGATAAAGATGTTTATCCCGGTGGTCCTAGGCTCAGTCCACTTCTCGCCGGGAAGTCTTGCAGGCGCTCGAGGAGCGAATGGAGGTGGACATGACGAGGTATCAGTCGCTGAAAGCGGCACTGCTTGAACCCAAGGCGCTCGCGATGATGGCTCAGCTGCACGTCGCCTCCGCCGTCTGGCTCGTGCAAGTCACGCTGGACCCCGAGGAGCCGCCGCGCAAAGCGTACTCGCCCAACACGTTCAGAACTCTTACCTTTCCGCTGCCCGAACGGACACTGCCCACGTTAAGGTGCGAAACGCTTTAGCGTGAATTGCATCATTTGCATGCTTCTAGATGGAAAGCAAGCAGATTAGAAGGCATCGTTGGCTTTATATTTCTAGAAAATAAATTGCCTTACATGGTTTCAGAAAATTACTAATAATAACTGGACTTTTGATTCAAAGTACTAAAACATGCAATTCAGTTATAAAACAGGGAACTATAACCAGGCAGTCTTAAAAGGCGCTATAACTTAATATAATAAATTTAGAAACCTAGACCAAGTTGCCTGATTAACAATTCTTTGGCATATCTCACAAGGAATAATTCAGAGATAAGATGTTCATATGCTTTTGACATACATGAAATTCACCCAGATTTTCTATCTTCCCTAGTAACGGCTACGGAAGAACATTTGAATCTAGTAGGTGCCCCTGCAGTCGCTAGGGCGAGGTGGGATCACAATAAGTGGCCCCGCAAGAGGTGACAAAGGGAACGAGCATAGCAATGTTCGGCAGAGCGAGTTAAATTTATAAAGTATTTCATTACCAGTGACTATCCATCTTGAGTCGGGGCAAACGTTTGATTTTATTGCTGATGAGGGGAATGCCGGGAATCTTGCGGGCTTTCGCATTTCCACGTTAAAATTAAAGTGGATGGCAGTGGTGTAACTTCAAATCGAAGGCACCTCTCTCCCTCTGCATACTCACCGACCGGGTACCAACTATTAAAAAACCACCTACAATGTATTTCGCCTGGTTTTTGTTTCCGCGAAAACTTTGACGAAGTCCAGGGAGACATTTCAAACACAAAGTTCTCGCAATTTAGCGTTTCTACGAGTTTTGTCTTTTGGAACTAATTACGACAGTAGCAGGATAGTAAAAGTAAACGTAAACAGGAATAACAAGCCGCTGTTATCTAAGCAAATACAAAAGGTTTTCAATCCTAAAAATGCACGTCTTTCCTGCCTTAAAAATCAAAATTATTATTTGAACTTTTATGAAATTTTATAGAAATAAGTATAACAAATCTGTGGATTGGTAAGCACTCAGAAACTAAAACGCACTTCGCTTGCTTTTCGATCTCTCAAATATTATTTCAACTTTTACAACATTTCGGAAAAGTACCAACTCCATGGATTAGTAAAAACTCGGTAAATTCACATCTCTTGCTTATACCCCGTTCACACAGGGGAAGTTAATCACTGTTAGGTTTAACTATGATCAGCTATGCGCAGTGCATTGTGGGCTAACTGTGTTCGAGTTTGAATTGAGCGTTCACACTGAAACGGGGTTAACGCCGTAGCGGCCATCGTTTTCCAAATCTGTACGTCCACATACATAACCTTCTAAAACTCCGATTTCGACCGTTTCAATCATGGAAAATGAAGATGTGCTGCGAGTTTTGTTACTGCTGATTAGCCAGTACATTTTGAAGCGTAGAAGCAAAAGGCGTCTTGATCTAATGCATAATATGTATTTAGTTTGATTTATAATTCGAGCTCCATATCTTTATAAATTGGGCCGTTTCTTTTGTTGGACTGGACCCTGTTCACGTGCGACTCCCACTCGTGAATCAATAATAACCTCGTGGTCCGTCAATTGCCATTTCTTTTCCCATCTTTTGCTTCGCACACAATATCTCTCGCTGACGTCATTTAAAAAAACAAAATCAACACTGCACAGCCTTCCCCAATCCTACAAAACGTTCCTGCAGCGCAGTTCCGGTGGGCGGTGAGCAAACTGAGTTAGCTCTTAATCACGTTCTGGAAACGTTGTTAACGCCAAATCCGAGTTAACGCTAACAGCGTTCCGTTCACACTGGCCTCTTGATCATAGTTAAGCCGCTAACAGTGATTAACTTCCCCAGTGTGAACGGGGTATTAGGGAGGTCCCAGAGCACAGGTATGCCTGCTCCCCTCTAGTTATGCCCCTTGTAACTTCACCTGTGATTTTATTGACTTGGATGAAACTGACTATCCCATCTCAATTCTCCGTGAGAATAGTTGCAGAATTGCAAACAAGAACCTCTAAGTCGGCAAGCTAACCTCAGTCGATAACCACCGATGTCTACCATTGCAGCTGCGTCCCCGAATTCCTAGTGGAGAACACGTGCGGCTTCGTGAGCTTTGTGCGTCGTTTCGGGCCGCAAGTGCTGGAGAATGGCGGCTTCGAGCTGCTGGAGCCGGTGCTGACGATGCTGCTGGTGTTCATGGGCTCGGGTCAGCGCATGCGCAATCCGCATCTCCGCGCACGCATGGCCGAAGCACTCGAAGCGCTGCTGCCTGACAAGGACCGATCACCCACGCAGTCGTGCTTCTATCGGGAACGACTCTTCAAGGAGCATCCCCACAGGAAACAAGTATGCCACGACTCAGATAAAGGGGATTTTTGTTTTATTACTACCTATTTTTGATAATCGAATTAATTGTGCCCCTACTAAAAGTGCATGGCATTCTCTAGATTTTGTGTTACTCATGCAAGCCTTGCACCTTGTGTGTGGATTCCCATGACACTGGTCCTGGTTCCCATGAAATCGCTAACGGTTTCCTCCGTTGCCAGATTGTGGTGAACCTGCTCGATGTGTTTGTCGGCATTGAGATGACCGGCCAGAGCGTCGCCTTCGAGCAGAAGTTCAACTACCGCCGGCCAATGTACATCGTCATGGACTACCTGTGGCAAATCGAAGAGCACCAGCAGTCGTTTGTGTGCGTCAGAGGCAATTTCTGTGGCTGGTTTAGGGTTGTGCATAAAGGTCATAACTGACCGAACAGAATATTATTTTAAAGGTTCTAAATTTGAACCTGAGATCTTGCAGGTCAGACTTCCAAACACATTTGCTGGTAGAAAATTTTGAAAATGGCGGAGGTCGACATTATGCTTCTTACAAACGCTCTCTTCAACTTGAGTTGATTGGTGTTGATCTCCTAATTTTTGTTGATGACTAAATCTGCCTGATATGACTCTGGCATTACGTTGGACATGTATTACTACTAGCCAAGCATCAATCCAAGACATTTTGGAGAAAATGAAGTACCTAGGTATATGTTTCTTCAAAAATTGAAATTTATTTTAGAACAGAGGTGATATAAAAGCAATAATCAAGAGCATCCGCTTGCCCTAAGCTTTTTTGCAAACTCATATTCGTTTGGTATTGCTAGATGCCAGTTGTATTCAGCATCATCATGATCAGTTTTTGCTTTTACTTTTCTCACTCAAAAACAGAACCACTTCACAAAATCAGAACCCCTTACAAAGTGTCCCTTTGTCACTTAGGGCGCTAGCGGATGCGGCCGAGGCCAACATGGAGGCGGTGACGCCCCCACTGTTCCTGCGTTTCGTGAACCTGCTGATCAACGACGCAGTCTTCCTTCTGGATGAGGCCCTCACTAATATGGCCCAGCTCAAGCAGATGCAGGCGGCTCGCGACGCTGGCGAGTGGCAGCAGCTGTCAGCGCAGGAGCGCGAGCAGAACGAGGGGTATCTGCAGCACATCGGCATGATCGCCAGGTCAGCCAACGCAAGGCTCACACTGTTGGCAGTGTTAAGCATGTTGGCACTCACACTGTTAAGCATGGGTGTTGTCAAACAACACCCATGGCACCAACAGCGTAACGCATCCGTCAGACTGCTGGCATCACAGAATTTTCCAATTTTTCATCATTGGCTAAAGTTGCCCGTTGGCTGTCATTCTGCTAAACCGACCCCTGCGTTGCGTTGGGCACGCAAATCAACGTACCCAACAGCGATTCAAAACATTTCAGAGCCGATGAAAGTTTGGTCGAAAATTGACATTTTTAATGATCACACACAGAATTCACAGAATTTCACAGAATTTTCTTATTTTTCATCGATGGCTAAAGTCACATTTTGAATGTTATTCTGCAAAACCGACCCCTGCGTTGCGTTGGGCACGCAAAATCTACGTACCCAGCAGCAATTTGAGACATTTTGCAGTCGATGTAGTACGGTCACAAATAAACATTTTCGACACCACAGAATCACAGGCATCACAGAATTTTCAAAAATTTTTGTTTTAGCTCAAGTCACCCGTAGGCTGTTATTTAGCAAAACCGACTCCTTTGTTGCATTGGGCACGCAAATATGTACATATATATATTGATATAAAATGTCATTTTACTGGTAGGTACAGACTGTCTATAATTCTGTTCGCTGTCAGCAATGTTTTAAGAAACTTACGATTAATGATCTTCCGTCGAAGCACTTCAACAGCGTACAGCACTAGTACGAATTTTGCAAGTATAGTAACATACCTACAAAAAAAAAGATTCTCTCATTTTCATTTGAAGAGCCTTGTGCCATTTCATAAGCCTAGCAGTCTTTTTATCCATTGTGACTGAACCATAATGTTTGTTTTAACTTGCAGGTTCGACAACATCTTGGGCCGGGAAACAATCCAAACATTGAAGTTCCTCACGTCGAAAATAACGTCGATATTTTCTCACCCTACTATGGTCGATCGGGTGGCTGCTATGCTAAACTATTTCTTGTTTCACCTTGTTGGACCAAAAATGAAAAATTTCAAGGTGCTTGACGTGTAGAATTTTAACTTTATATTTGGGCCCTTTGTTTAAAGCACAGTTCAGTAATGTTTTCTCTTTTCACACTTTGCAGGTGAGGGATCAAAAGGAGTTTGAATTTGAGCCGGGAAACATTGTGATGGACATTTGCACAATCTACGTTCACTTGTACGAGAGCGATTCCTTTTGCTTGGCTGTTTCACAAGATGGCCGGTCGTACAGCCCGCAATTGTTCAAGCTGGCTGAAGATGTTCTCGGTAAGTCCCTTGTAGCTGGTGATATTATTTTGAGAGCTGGGTAACAACAATGAAAAAGGCTCACTAAATTTCCTTAGCCTTTTCAAATGTGTCATGGAAATTTGTATTAAAGTCTCTTATGGAAAGTGTAGTATCCAGATTACCATCTTTGCCGCAGATTGTATACTGTGAATGTGTCGATGCTAGAAGTTCTCTCAGTAAGTCACTACGGAATACGGATGCATGCTTGAAGCCACAGGGTAGCTTAGCCAGAGAACCCATTACCTACGTGCCAGCCGGAACTAATGTACCTGATCGCTTTCGGTGCAGTTCGAATCGGTGGTGCCTCGTTGGTGGCCGACTTGCAGTCAGTGGCGCTGAAAGTGGCGAGCAAGGCTTCATACCAGCAGTCCGAAGAGGAGCTTCTCTCCGAGGCCCCCGACGAGTTCCTCGACCCGATCATGAGCTCGTTGATGACTGACCCCGTCATCCTGCCGTCTTCACACACCACGGTCGACCGCTCCACCATCGCAAGGTCTGAACCTCCCACACAAAAGGGATGCTATCTGTCTCTCTATCTCTCCCCCCCCCCCTCTCTCTCTCTCTCTCTCTCTCTCTCTCTCTCTCTCTCTCTTTGCCTGCACTGTCATTTTCATGCCAATGCCATGGGTTGATTGGAATTACCTACGCTGAAGTCGTTGGAAACCTAAAATTGCAGAACTTGGCTGCTGATTACCATTTCATGGCTGACAGTGACGACCAGATCTATTCTATCAAGTTTTTCGATGGCCATGTGAATTTGGCGTAAAATAAGATTTTAAGTTTTTAAAACTCATGCACAAACATTATCACTAGTTTTCTTACTAGTAACTAATACAGAAATAGTACATGTTACACAACATGGGGAAACCAGTTAGATTTCACTTAGTATTCAATAGGTAGTAGAAACCGAGTTTGAAATTGTTTTTTTGAAGATTTAAAGTGACAGTTTTGTTCAGTTGTGGCTCGTACATTTTCTTGGTGTTCTGAGCTTCTGACTATGGTTGATCTTGCATGATTTCCTTACCCTGACAGACACTTGCTGAGTGACCAGTCGGATCCATTCAATCGTTCCCCTCTGACCATGGACATGGTTCAGCCCAACGACGAGCTTCGTGCACAGATAGAGGCGTGGATTCGTCAGCGCCGGGAGCAACGCAACGAGCAGCCCAGCGGCAGCGTGTAGACAGCGCTTACGGCGTCAGTCTGAGTAGATGCCGCAAAAATCGCTGTCCAGCAATTGCGGCTAGTAGAGGGGTCATGGTTTGCCACAACACGCTGCGTCTGCATTGTTTGTTCCTTTCATTAAATCTAAAATAATTGACACATTAGTTCTGCAACAATCGTAAATTATATTTTTTAAATCTAGATTGGAGTTTTTTTTGTTACAAAAATATTTTTTTGTTCCAACTAGTCACTATTGCGGAAGTGAGTAACTTTTAAATTTTCTTCGCCAAAAGGCGGCGGCGTACCCTGTTGCATCAAACCGTGAACATTGAACTTGTGTGTGGAACTTACCTGTGACGAGTTAGGAATCTGTGCGCACCTGTACACTTGATGATGCTGTACGGAATTTTGCCCTGGATGCTGGATGTGCGGATAGTGTTTTCAATTAGTGTTTCACAACACTCTTTTTGTGAATATAAAAAATTAATTGAATTGAATAATTGAAGATAACCGCAGGTATAATGCCGAGTACCTAACTTGTTTCTGTGGTTGTTATATTTGTGTTATTTAATGTTTAAATATATAGTTAATGAAAAATTCGACAAAATAAGATGTGCGTTGTTATTGTTTCTAGGGATGATGAGTTTGTTTCTGAAAAGGATAATGACGGCAGTCGCCGGGCGTAAATTCACATATTATCATGATCTCAATTACGGAAGTGTGAAAGAATAATAATACTTTTATTTAGCATTAATATCCCAGTTTTAAAAGTTTTTTTTCACAACTTGGGCTAACAATATAACATAGAAGACATGAGTCTAAGAAATGTAATAATAATATATTCTTCACTTTAGATGCCTATATGCAGCGACACAAAGAGAATTCACTCGCATATTCACAACGATTTATAACATTCCTCCACTGTACTTCTTGAAGATCAGCAGAATCAAAGCACAAAATGGGGAACTAATTTAGAACTTTCACCCGCGATTCAACTTTTAAGGAAATTGCGTCCGTCACTGGACCCAGCTTCTGGAGAATGTTGAGTTTAGGTGGTGCTAGTGGTAGATGACAGCAACGCAGGCACGGCACATGAGAGCCTGCGGACATGCGCTCTTCGCCCTGTCCTGGCTAACCCAAGCGAGAGTGAATGCTATTAAATGCGAATCGGCGCTAATTCCCTGATTTTCCACGTCTGACAACACTGCGTCTTCGCGTTTCTAGCCTTGCTCACGACATTTCTAGTGATATACAAGCTAGCGATAATCTTCCTGACTTCCAAATTCCTGGCTGTATTCCACTAGGATTGCTGTCGGCCGATCTTTACCCGTACCTTCTACCCTTAGGCCTTCTTACCACAAATTTGCTAATGATGGCTAATGGAACAAAATCATTCAGAGGGCTTTTGATCATCAAATTGTAATCCGTGGAATAAGGTCATCATGGCAAGAAACAAATTATTTTGTCCCGAATAACACAAAACTGGCTTGCTGTTAAAAAATACTTCAGTGGTCCACTTTATGAATGTTGTTCTATGCATATTATTTTTTCAACTTTCCAGGGTACTCGAAATGTGGCCCTTCTACAAGTCAAGTAAAGAAGGAGCCTGACCTCATTGAAGGCATTCTTCAAAAGAAGACTGCGGCTTCAGATTACTAAACGCTGCTCATTTCGGAATGAAGGGGCTCGAATTTTCGTCCGCTGCAGTGGAAAACTGGGATTTAAAATTTCTCTGGACTTTGGATTTTGCTCATTTTGCTTCCACATTAATCAGATTTTCGTTGTTGTCATGTCTGACCGTTCTGCCAGCGGTGCTTTCCAGATGTGTCTTCCTGTTCCCGAGAGCGACGTCGATAGTGGAGGTGCCGGTTCTTGCCTTGCTGAGTAGGCAGTCTGTGGCGGTGGTGATCATGGCGGTGGTGAATGGGTCCGAATGCCGGCTTAAAACCATAGCAACCATGTCCTGCTGGTTTGCAGATTGCAGGCCTCGACAGGCGAGGCAGACCTTGCAGGCGAGAACTAAGACGCTGTTGTGGTGGAGGTTCAGGGATAGGGCTACGGTAGCTCATCCAAGGATATCTCTGTCATTAATCAGGATAATGTTAAAAGTCGGCCTAGGGCCAGCACCCAAAGTCGAGTTTTAATTTTAGTCTAAATTGGTCCGTCACTTGGCTTAGATTTTTTTAGCAGAATTTTTCTGCCTTAAAAAGTTTTGCGCTCATCGCCACCAGCACTGAGAGCCGGAGGAAGAGCCTCAGCCTCGAAACTTTGCCTATTGGTAGGTAGGAATGTTTAAGAGACGATCTGAAAAATATTTGACGAGAGAATTTCTAGACCATCACAATATTTCACAATATTCCCAGACCATGGTGCTCCCAAATATTATAATAAAAACACTATAATTTTAACAGTCAAGTAATTGACTTTGTCGCTAGAGCATGTGATAATATAATTCCCTCCGATTCTCCAAGCCCATATTTTGCCCCCAGCTCGGGGCCCCAGGTTCAGATGTACTCTCCTGACACTCTCCGCTGCTATAGCAGATCCACAAACCCGGCGCCTCCACCACGACGCCAGGGACGACGCATCGGCGTCGAGCATGGACTCTTAATATATAGTGTACTTCGGCTTTAAAAGACATATTTTTTAATAAACTGGGAATAAATAATAAATACACGCATCAGTGGCGTAGCGTGAATATAAAGCGCCCCCCCCCCCCCCCAGGGTTGGATAGGGGGTAAACCCGGCCCGGGGCAATCCCTACAAAAACCTCCCCCGAAATTTTTCCGAGGGCAATCCCTAAAAAAAGCGTCTCCCGAAATTTTTAAAAAAAAACGTCTCCCGAAATTTTCCGAGGACAATCCCTAAAAAGACATATTTGCGTCCCCTGCACCCCTCGGTGCCCCCCAAACCTCGGCGTCCCCTGCACCCCTCGGTGCGCCCCAAACCTCGGCGCCCCCCCGCGCCGCGGGGTCTGCGGGTACGGTCGCTACGCCCCTGACACGTGCACATGTATCTTATAGTTTTCAAGTCAAAGTCGTTGCATAGATAGTGCAAAACAAAAGCAGGGACCGATGGGGGGCCCGAAATGGAGTTGTGGTTAGAGTAGGTCTGGTTTGCAGGAACAATGAAACGAAGGCACTGCCACAGGCAAGTACAGTTTTGGTGACGTCTGAGGCCTGAATCTGATTAGACCTGGAGGTCTGAAAAGGTCTGAGAAAATCAGCAAAAATGAAGTGTAAAAATAATTAAGTTCAAGACGTAGGTACTCGAACCCGGTTCCCACTGCTAAGTGCGTCGATTATGCTGACCGAATTGTGCGGTCGATTATTACCATCATCAATCGCTATCTCACAAAACATGTGCGCAGAAGACTGCGCAATCACGAGCACTCGAGACGGTTCTACTCCATCGTCAGAGACAACGGCCTAGTGATGCCCGTATCTGAAGTGTCTCTGCGGCCGTATCGACCCCCGCTGGCCCAGCCAGACCACATGTGCCGCCTGGCGGATTTCTGGGGGATTTCGGGATTTTGGATTCGCAGGACCTCGAAGTGGCGTTTCAAAGTTGCTGCCCGCGTGTTCGACGTATAGAAATTTCCAAGTCGCGTTAGTGCGTTTTCCAGCTTGGACTCCGATGGGCTGTGTCCGTTGCTGAAGCAAATGCTACCCAGTGGCTGACTCTTATGTATTAGACGTTGCTGCAAACAATTTTGTGATATTTGACTAACTCCTTTCAAGGAATCGTGGCGTGATAATACTCATTCCATAGAAATTATGAGTGCTGTAAAGTACATTTTTCGAGGAAAACTTGTGATTCGAAACATGGATCATGGCAGTTTCAAGCGTATAGGAACGTTTTTGGCTGGCATATTATGTAATTATTTATTTATGTTTATTATCATTATATCTGTTTATTACTTTCTGGGTTATTATTTAAACGCAGATGTGCAGATTGAAGTGTCATTAGTGACATTTGCCCTCCGTTATCAAGTCGTCACCTTATGGCTCGGTGGTAGCGAAAACGACTTGCGTCGCAGGGGTAGTGCGTATCGAATCCCAGCCCATCCGCTTTTTGTGCATGCCTTGTCATTGGAAATCAATTTCACTGTTACTGTAGCCCTTTTAGCTAGACAGTGAACTAGCGAGCCACTTGTGACTTCCAAGGACTTATAATTTAAATACCCAAGCGCACGTGATCAGCTCATATACGTTATTTCCCTCCAAGCTTTCATCAGACGGTGTAGTGCAGTGGTAGCACTCTCGACTGATATTACAGATGGCCTGGGTTCGAATCCCAGCCGATGCACTCGGCGGAGGCATCCGTGCTAAAACAACAGGAATTCACCGGGTGATTTTTGACCGTATCAATAAAGCTCAATTTTTTTGTGCAAAACACCACCCATCTAGCTCTGGCTACCGGTCGTTCCGCTTGGCACTGAAGCGTGCATCGGGGCCATCGGCACCCGATGTGCTTGGGCATGGCTGCAAGTCTGGCGTCGATCGGACAGGACATCCCGAGACGTCCTAAGGTGCCCTGAACGACATCGCACAGACTGCAGCTGCGACAAAACTCCAAAGAGTTAATGTCGACTCATGCCTTGGCCGGGAATCGAACTCGGTCCATCTTGGTAACGGACCCGTGTCCGCTACCGAGAATGGTGCCTCCCACTGAGCTAGATGGGTGGATGAGGATTCATGAAGAAATTAGGTATATAATCTGTGTTGGGCAAAGGGATAAGTCAAAAATCAGTCTCGGCCACAGTGAGTTCTTTACACGGTTTCCTCAACCGAGTGCATCGGCTGGGATACGAACCCGGGCCCTCTGAATTATCATTCGAGAGAGCTACCACAGCACCACCCGACTGATAAATGCGTGGAGGGAAATAACGTATACGAGCTGATCACGTGCGCTTGGGTATTTAAATTAAAAGTCCTTGGAAGTCACAAGTCGCTCGCTAGTTCACTGTGTAGCTAAAAGGGCGACAGTAACAGTGAAATTGCTTTCCAACGACAAGGCATGCACAAAAAGCAGATGGGCTGGGATTCGAACCCACTCTCCCTGTGACGCAAGTCGTCGTCGCTACCACCGAGCCACTGTGCCGACTTGCTGACCGAAGACGAATGTCGCTTATGGGACTTCAATCTGCAGATGCGCTTTTAAATGACAAGCCCGTGGGACGGCAAGCAACGTGACTGGCATTTCATGCAGTGCAAAAAGCGGAGCGAGCAGGGTTCGAACTTGGGTCCTCGTGGAAGGCAAGCTTCAAATGATAAGCGAACCCATCACGCTGCCAGGCGGTGACATGAAGCCACGGACACCGACAGCCAAAACCCCCTTCGGTTGCTGACTCGGCCGACTGGAATGGGAACGAGTGCTAGTGCCAGGCACACAGCGCTCCAGCCGGGGACTTGTGGCACTTCGTAAGCAGGCACTTCTGTGTAACGCACGGTCGCACGGCGAAGGCGCTCGACTCTCATGGGTGCGATCCCCAGCGACCCCCGTGGCATTGTGTTATGGCGATTCACTTGCGGCTAGCGAGGATCAGCCGTCTTTTGCTTTTCAGACTTCCCGGTTTCCAGCATGAGGTGATCACACTCACCTTGTATTATTTTCCAGGGCTGCACATTATGATTTGTTTTCAGCTGAGCCAATAATTGGCTTGATTTTGCAATCACAGGTCTGACTTGTTAGATAACATCAAAGCGTAATAAAACAAGATTCTGATATAAAATGCGATTGTGTCTTATAAACTTTTATTCCAACATCACATCTCTGTGAGATAGCCTGTCCTTTGGTATCCCGAGTGCTCATCCCTGTAAGACATGGGTCGCCTATGTCTCAAGGCTGTGTGGTGCTGGGTAAAGTATGTCCGTCGAATGCTCATCCCTGTAAGATAGACTGTCCCGCAGTGCAGCCGAATAGCAGGGTCGCCTATGTCTCAAGGCTGTGTGATGCTGGGTAAAGTATTTGTGTCAAGTGCTCGAGTCTTGTGCAGGGTGCGTTGTTCAGATGCTGACAGTATTGATATGTCGTCTCTGTGACTTACTGGATTAAAGTGGCCATGTTCAGGGGGGAGGGAGAGATTACATTTGGGTGACGATCAGCATGGAGATGGTAGTGCCGGGCTGGTGGAGGTGCCGTCCGCGTCGTGTTCTTCGGTCACTTCTTGCCATGCTAGAGGCGGCGAAGGTGGCCCTTGTACGCAATAGATGGAGTCTGGGTTGCACTGAACACAAAGAGCTAATAAACATAAATAAAACTCAATACTTCGACAGGTAGATTGATTTTAGTTTCAAATCGTGAATTACACCGGGATATAGGTATCCGCCAAAGCCAATGCATTTTCAAATCGTGATTTTCAGAAGGCCAAATAGGTAATGTTTCAAGGTGGAAAACGATTTCGCAAGGTGCCAAACGACTTTAATTCTATATCACCATAAAATTATCATTAAAACAATATTAAAGAGTTTGGGAAATAGATTTTCCGACTATGGATTTTAAAGCCGTTATTTTCCGAGAACTTACAGAAAGTCACAAAGTGGCAAACGATTACACTGACCAGTGACCATATGCTCTATCACCTCATTGTCATTTAAACGAAATTTAGTTGGACTTTGGGAAATTGATTTTCCGACAAAGCATTTTGAAGTCGTCATTTTCCGAGAACCAAACAAGTCGCAAAAGTGGCAAACGACTATATAGGTAATACCCTATCACTTTATTACCAAACAATCTACTTTGAGTTTGGGAAATACATTTTCCGGCAATGCAGTTTCAAGTCGTAATTTCAATAGAACCAATCAACTTAGGTAGGTACAGAGGTTTCTAGGTGGCAAATGATTTTAGCAGGGGCACAAGTACATGTACGCTCTTTGCCTTACCTAGGGTTTTAGCATAGATTAACTCTTTGGTTTAAGCTTCTGTTCACTTCCTGGTTAGGAACCTCGTCCTCACGATTGATTTTATTACGGTCCTTTCAGTTTCACATAATTTTCCAGGAATTAGATTAAATTTCAATTTTCAAATACTTTCAAATCCCGGACCATGATGGCTCTCAAGAAGTTACTTTTCAACTGAAAACACATTTTAATCATACATTATAGGTACTTGAACCTTTTATATTGTTTTGTCATCATTCTTCTTACTAAAAAATACAGAAAAAACTACAAGCTGTAAGTTTCGTGGCTTTTCCCAAATAACGTGCATAATAATGATCTTCGTATGACCAAGAAGGTCTTGTGATCTACTCCTGCAATACACCGTCTGATGAAAGTTGCTGGGTAAATAACGAATATTTGAGCTGATGACGTGCGCTTGGGTATTTAAATTATAAGTAGGTAATTGAAAATCCCAAGCTTGTGTCACAGATAGGCGTCACAGATAATTGTGTCAAGACAAGCACAGATAATCTGTGCTTGTGTTTTCTGCCAAAAGCAGGAGCAGCCAAAAAGCAGAAAGCAGCAGAAAGAGCAAAATGCAGAGAGAGCAGAATTTGATCTCGGACCCTCATGAACAGCAAGCTTCAGATTGAGGCGACGTGGTGAAAATAGTTTTTCTGAATTGCAGGGCTGGCCAAACAAAAGATTGAGCGAGCGATTTCCTTCCATGCGTTCGTTTAGAATATTTTTGTAAAGCCAGTCTATAGTGATTGAAAGTCAATCTATCATATAAACTGGAGATAAGAAACCGAAATAGATCAACCGACGTCTGAAGCGCAAACGACATATAGCCACTTGAGCATTGTCATGGGCAAGAGATCATGGAAAGTTTTAGAAAAGGAAGAGTAATCTTCCTCACGTGTTCAGACCCTCCAGATGAAAACCGATGTTGAGCTGTCCAATCAATGGGATGGATGGACATGTTGAGGTGCCATCCTTAGGAACGGGTCCTTATAGGTAACCCCACTTACTTTAGTTTGATGAACTCCGTTGGCATATCGAAGAGATAGGACAAAGACCCTTTAGGCCCTAAAGACCCTGCACTAGGGATCAGCAGGAATTGGACTGATGGGGATGCACGTTCCGCATTGCAATTGCCAACACCGTAGGTGGAAAATCTACAACAATATCTGCTTTTGAATGCAACACGCTATAAGAATTAGTATTACTCATGAAAATTTCATGGATTGATGATTGTATTACTTAAATAGATAAAATTTTGTAATAATTCTCTACACAACTAATTATTCAAACAAAACAAACTTGTTTTGATGAGCAACAGTGACATTGAGCATATACCTACACATATAATTCCACCCAAAATACAAGCTGTTGGATAGGTAGGACTAGGATATCGTTTTTTAGACACTTTCCAAACAAAGCAGAACCAAACAACAGTTGGTAAAAATATTGTGGCAGGGAATAAAGCTAACAATTACAGTGTACACTGCAATGTAATTATTCATATTGTAAGTACACCGAGACTTTTCTCAAGAATTTCAAGTAATATTTCAAGATATAAAAAGCGCATTGGAGGGCACCCTAGACATGGTTGGATATATATATATATATATATATTATGGAGAGATAAGCAAGTTCTTCTGATCATACTGAGAAGTGATTAGGCCTTACAGGGGAGGCAGCAAAAGTTGGTGTGGAAAATCTGGATGCCATGTTAAGGCGTGGATCGGTGAATGTTGGGTTTATAGGTAAGCATGTAGTTCCCGAGTGTGGTGTTCCTACGTTCAAGTTGACTGTCCCGTCTCGCTCGTTCTGATCAGTTGCAGCGAGGCTAAACTGTTCCTGTATCATGATGCACTTCTCTAGACTGAGGTCATTAGCATCGAGTATTTCTACAATGCTGGTAACAAGGCGGTAGTCTGACTTCAATTCGTTTGTCCCTGAGCGTCCGGATTCAGCCTGCAACAAAAAATTGTGGTGCAAAATTTAGCATCAGCATCATGTGGGATTTGCTAGGTACATAAAAATTCAATTACTGAATATTTATATACTGAATATTTATATAAAACAGATCAAATTAGAAAAATTATATGTATAGGTACTCAAGACTTTGGTGCCTATCTGTGGGAAGCTTAAAGTAGTATTATATAAGTATTTTTTGTTTGTTTTAGTCAAAAGAACTAAGAAGTGATTCCACCTTTCTGTTTGCTGACATTGTCTTAGCCAACTCGTTCGCGTAACTGACGACAGATTTTGGCATTGCCGACGCCTCTGCCAACCGAAGTCCGTAATTCTCTATCTGGGTAATTCCTGGGAGCATTCGATGAGTGTAGCGAAGACGACTTCGACCCTCCTCTGTTTCTTCTTCTACCACTTCAAAGTGAACGCTGCAATGTACAACAATATAACAAATAATACACGTCATAACATTCTACAATAGGTACCTCATATAAAATTTATTTTGAAAAAACTATTTCAAACTGGGTTTTGAATGCTAAATAAAAGTCTCGCTGGCAATGCTTTCCCTTTTTGTTGATTTGAAATAATTTTTGAAAACTATAGTGCCAAAAATAAAACAAGTAGACATGGGTCTAAGAAATTTAATATTATTTATGTTATTGCTGTTATCGTTTCTTTTATTCAAATCTTGTGTTCTATCTATGCTGTAGTATCCTGAATGATGAGTACCTAGGTATATGGTATCCATAATATTCTGAATATGAGACACAGGTTTCTTCCATTAAAAAATCCAAGATCTTATGTTAAATGAGATAGCAGCAAAATATGTCCGAGCGGGGGCATTCAGGCAACTCCCGCCCGCACACCTTTTTTAAGGGATTTTAACAGCTTAAAAAAAGTTTGAACTTGGTTGATAACAGTAATAACTAATAATGAATAAAATACTCAATTATTTATGATCAGTTAATCATTATCTACTCAAAAAAATCTTTGAAATATATATGCCTTTCAATAAGAGACTGCCTTCAATGTTAGCTAGTAACTGTACATGTTATAGCTAAACGTTAATATGACCTGTTCTGTGTTTGTGTTGTACGCACTTGGTGACATTGCAGTAGAGGTCCTCAAGCTTTGTCAGGAACAGGAAGTGCGTGGTGAGGAAGATGAATGCACTGGATTGCAGCAGGTCTTCGCAAAGAGCAAACGCAATCGCCGTGCCTTCTTCGCTGGACGTACCGCGGCAAAGCTCGTCTATTATTACCAGAGAGTTGGGAGTCAGCGTCTGCTTTACGTACTGCAACTCTCGGATCTGCAATGTGAATAAAGCTATTAGCTACATTTCATGGGAATGGGCAAGGTTGGTAACTGTTTCTATAGTTATTTATTACAATATTTATGTCATGCACCCAACACATAGTTAGAAATTTCTCATTTTTGCGCTGTATCACCTCAAGCACAAACGTTGACGCATTGCACTCGATACTGTCATCGAACCCGATCCGAGTAAAGATGTGATCCGCAATGCGGAAGGCAGCGCGCTCCGCGGGAACGTAGCAGCCGATCTTCAAGGAAAGTGAGATATGGTAATTGGTAAAGATTCAGAGCCGTGGGTTGATGTTAACGGTGTTAACGGTATTTGCTCTGTTGTGATTCGATTTCTGTCCTAAAAAATACCATGGGTGTGGCGATTATACTTTTTGGGACCGAAATCAAATCACAATTTCGAGTAAAACTGCTAACACCTTCCACAAAGTTCAGTAACTAGGTTTGATGCGGTCTCGAGCCAGAATAAATCGAGCTGGCCAAGGAGGTAAGTGTGCATGGCCATTCCAGCTGAACTCTGCCCGTATCGGTAGTGATGGGTAGAGTAAGGGGTTTTCATGCCTCAATTGATCCGATAACAATTCTTGAACTGCCCTTTACAATACCATTTTATTTTCTCTCCAGACAGTTGCACACTTTTCTCAGATTTATCTTGGCCGGACCAAATCCGAATCCCAAACAAATTGGTCCAAGCCAATAATCGCAGCCTTACCTGTGCCATAATCTGCAGGAGTGCGATCTGCCGGATGTAGATGCTTTTGCCGCTCATGTTCGGGCCGGTGATGATCTGGCAGTTGAAGTGCCGCGACGCTTGCTGCAACAAACAATTTCCTGGGTACATTTTTTCTCCCCATATTTCAAATCACATTATACACTGAGATTAAGGCAACAATCTACAACGATCCATAGGTGAGGGCATATCCGTCACTGTCAGACATTTCCGGCAGATAGCAGCCACCGATATTTTAAGGGTACGTAGGTCCAATGCTTATAGACGCTCAAGGCTGGCCGATACTCACGATGTCATTGGGCTCAGGCTCGAGCTGGCTGACGAAGTCGAGCATCGGGTGTCGAGCCTTGCGCACGTCCAGAGCAGCCCCAAATCGCGGCCGCACGTAGTTGGACATGGAACTGACGTGTGTCAGCGACACGAGCATGTCCAGTTCGGCCACGTGTTCACACAACTTGTACACACAGCCCATGTGTGCGCGGATGTCCTTCAGCAGGTGGTAGATCACCCTGGTACACAACACCAATGCTTGTACCCAGCTACTAGATCTGCTATACTGCACTAGGCAGAACTTATAACTGACAGCAAGAAAAAGTTTTGTTTACATGACATTTTTGGCACTCTGTATTCCTGTTAACTTTATTTTATAACTTCACATTTATTTTTGTAATTTAATACTTTTTATTTTTTAATATTATGCTCGTTCCAAAGCAGTATTTTTTTATTTGACAATACACAACCTACCTAACCAAAATTACACTTGCTGACCTGTCTAAAATCTACATACAAGTGTTACAAAGTTAACCGCTTGCTTTACAAAGGGTTACATTAGGTAGGTCCGATCGGCATGAACTCACAAATTACTGAGGTGCTGTATTTCATTGAGGCTTTCCTTTGCGCGGTGATCTCGATGGACAAGCTCTTGCGTTGTGAAGGTCAGCGTGCTCCTGCTCTTTTGCACCTGACGACATGAACACCATTGCATTACAGTCGGCTCCTGGCCAGTCATTTGGAGCTGTGCTGGGTCGACATGTCACGTTTCTGGAAAATGCGACTGCTTACCTGAATGAATACATCCGAGAGGTCGGATGGCTTGATGTTGTTCTTCATGTTGATCAGTTGGATGTGGAATCCTCGGCTAGAGGTGTAGTTCACCTTCAGCGGCAGATTGTGCGTCTCGGCCAGCTCGGCAACTAGTTCTAAATGAACAAAAGTATGTTTTAATACTTTTGATTTTTATTATAAATATACATGCACAAATTAAGCCACAACATTTTTTTTTTTTCAATTGAGTAAGTACAAAACTTAGTTATTAGCTCTGTTTTGTTGTCCACGAAATCTAGATGATAACTAGATTTCTTGTGTTTGTTTGTCCGGGCTAGGTTTCGTTTACTGCATGATTGCTGATGATGATGTCACAACGAAAACCGATATCTAGATAATAACTACATTGCATCTTGTTATGTACCTACTGGACAACCAAACATACCTAATATAACACTTTTGAGACTTGTGTCGATTTCAAACAGAGTTTTCAGCCTTTGGCACTTGATATCATTTTTTTTACAAAGTTGTCACCAGAATGAACTCATGGGCAATGAAAAATGAAAGTAATGCAGGGTACTAAGATACCCATAGATTTTTTTTGATGGGTAAGGACAGCAATTAGGTTTATTTCTTCACCAATGCTAATGCAGCGATTAAAAAATTCAAGCCATAGACGCACGGGTGAGGTCTTCGACTATTTCGCAATACGTCTTGCGAGCGATGTCCAGCAGACCGTTGAGGTTGGGCTTCACGAGAAAGCTGCGGTGCATGTGAGACGCTGCGTAGCCCTTCACCATCCGCGCATCTACGTGAACTGTCTCCAGGATACGAGTCATTATCTGCTCGTACTGCTCATTATCCAAGTCCTGGGAAGCAATGGCAAGAAATTGTCATCGGATTCTAGTCTCGTGTTTTATAGTCCCGCCATTGGGTTTGTGGTATAAACCCAATGGTCTCGTCTTGAGGTCATCACTCATGGGTCCAACTCCAATCGTATCAATCCAATCAATAACTATGCCACTTACTTGTAGTGTACCCGGCAGGATTTAGCCATTTATGGTGTTTTTTCTTTTATTTTAAAATAACACACCATTTTGTAAATAAATTAGTCAATTTAAATTATATCAACAGCAAAACTTAGAACATTTGACACAGCTTCATGGGAAACTAAATGATTTAGCATTAAAACTGTACCTGGTATATGACAGTACACTAACAATTAAGCAAGCCAGTATTTATGTAACCATTATTTAAGCTTATTCCCTTTTGTATGATAACTACAAGCATTTAGCAAGCAGCATCGCCAATACCTCCTTGACGGCAACGAAGAATGCAGCCTGGGCGGGGTTGAGCAATTCCTTGAGCGAAGGGAGCAGCTCCAGCGTGGTCTTGAGCAGCAGCGTGTAGTTGAGCTGCGTCTCGGCGGCCTTGGGGCTTTCCTGCGGCAGGTGCATGCACAGCGAAAGTAGGTGCTCCACATTCTGGAACTTGGACAGCACGCCCTGGAATAGACAGTGTCGGAAACAGTACAAACACCAGTGTCGGAGTCGGAACAGTGTACCTAGTTATAGTTGATCTAAGACAATAAAGATTTTTATAAAGGATCCGTACTGTTAACAGTGGCGTCTGTAAGTAAAATTTTTTTATTGTTAATAGGAAAAGACTCGGAAGGAGCTCATTGATGAAAATTGTTTTTACTGAAATAAGTTAGCAACGAAGGTACCTCTGTATCGTCACTGATCGAAGTCCAAGCCATCATCGCTTACCTCGAGTCCGTGGAAGAGTTCGGGTCTGTCCACGAGCTCTGCAATGCAAGCCTGTCGCGCGAGCACGTCGGCCAGCAGACACGGCGGCTGCAGGAGACTCGCGCGGAGCAGCCGCGCGCCACCGCCCGTCGCACACCGATTGAGCGTGCCTAGCAAGCTGTGCTGTGCGCACGACCCGCGCAGGCTGCGCACCAGCTCCAAGCGGCGCGAAGACTCCACGTCTGCGCAATGGTACGGCGGGCTTGCGACATACTGCATTTGGACTTTGGCGCTCTCGTTTACTCTGAGATGTTTCCTCGGGAATAAATGGGTTTTGCCGATTTCATTTCATCAAATTCAATTCGTAGTTGTGAAAGTTCCAATAAGTTACCTCAATGGAGAGAAACGTCGTGGATTAAATTGCTAAAATCATTTTTATCTCTCTGTTTTTAATATATAATTTACTGCGTACCAATGACTGTAGTATTTTGCGATCCCTGGTAAACAACCTTTAAAGACTTTGGAGCGAAAATCACATTGTTCATGAACTCGACGTATTTCAGTAGAGCCGATGCCGAGGATAGAGCGTAGAATCTAAGATGGAAATCTAAAGGTTAGCAAGCTGCAAAGAATGCCCAGAAACTGGATACAGTTTGAGCGACTACCTCAGTTCTCTTCATTTTATTTATGCTTTCTTGCAGTATATACTACCTAATATCTATTTTTTGAAGTTTTAATTAATTTACTTGTGAAGTATGAGCATCTCGACAGAGGAGTACTCTGGCAGGCACAAATGCTGTATTTGCTGCAGGCCTCGGCTGTCGCTGAAGTGCCTGCGCTGCACGGTTGTCAATGTCAAATTAGGGCACATATCACGCACATTCGTGAAGAGCTTGCTCTGTTGTTGTCCATCGCAAAACGTGTTCGGTACCAAAATCTAATCAATAACGAAAACGAGTTAGAGTTATAAGCATAGATTTTTTTGTATACATACAACACTCATTTTAAGGACATCAATAATTTTGAACAACTTTAAAGGAAAAGTGACTATACCTCTATTGGGTTGAACACATTTATCTTTGTTAATGTGTTCACATAGGACTGAGTGTCACTAATCTGGCACAGAGTTAAGTGAGGGCGACGAACGTCCAACGCAGCAATGCCAACTTCCCCTCGGGCTTGCTCTCGGCCTTCGGAGAGAGCTGGAATCAGTGGTGTAATTATAATGGAGCAGACATACCAGTGCATGGGGGCCTCAGGCTCAGGGGGGCCCCCGAAAAGAATTTTCGGGGCCCGCAGCGAGGCCCAGGCCCAAGTTAATCCCAAGTTGAATGTAGCAGAACCTAAAAAAAAGAAGGCTGTGACATTGCGAATGGATTTTTAGAATTAGTTAATACAAAAAGAAGGCGATGACGTTGAAAAGTTAATCTGAAAATAAGGCGATGAAGGGGGCCTCAGTTTTTTTTTGCTCTGGGGACTCCAACTGGAATGTCTTGACAACTATCTAGGTACAGCACTCACCAACAATACAGCAATTAGAGTCATTATTATCAGTCAAAA